>VXBW01000693.1:2918517-2970909 GCA_013400375.1 Thinocorus orbignyianus | reverse complement strand
TTTTTATTATTGTCCATTCGTATATCTTACCATTCTTTTCTTTCTGGCTTTTTTTTTTCCTTTCACTAGTTTACTTTTTTCACATTCTCTGCAGTGTCTTTACCTTGTTCACATTTTCCTCTGAGCAACCTGATGGAACACTTTACAAGCTGTGTATTTCCAACCCCTCAATGACAGCTAATATTTTCATTACTTATTTTCACTTTCCTGATAAGGTATTCTACAATTATAACAAATTAAATGAGTGACATCAGTGTGCAAATATTTGTTTGCTCTTTGACTAGTTACAGAAAAACAGCTTGTACTAGGAAAAAAAAACAAAAACGTAACTCTGAATTACTGTAATATTTCCAAGCTAAAGGTGTGACAGCTTACTGAATTTTGTTCCTGTTTCTGAATGCTGTAGTAAAGGCTGTCATTCAGCTTCCATTATGACTCCTAATTGGTATCTGTGGAGAAGTTCTTTAAAAAAGCTTGCTTTGATCTAATATTGTATATTTTGTACTCCATCTCAATTAATAATGCATGGCTCATCTTTTCAGGAAAACTTAAAAGAAAGTCCTGTTATACGTTTTTTGAGCAACAGGGGTGTTATCTATATAGCTATGTCCAACAATCAACATTATAAAACATTTTTCTTCACCCTCATTGGTACCCTTGATGGTTCTAAGAAAGAAATTTCCAGGTTTGGAGTATAGTTAGTCTTTCGGAGTGGTCAGAAGGAAACTTATAGCCAATTGCTTTTTTGTCTGCTTTTTTCCCTCTTTATTGCTTTCTTTGCAGTAAGAAAGTCTCCTGTTGTCTCCCCGTTGATTGCTGCCTATCTTTTGCTGTTCGCACCTTGATTGGAATTCTTACCAATCTTGTGCAGCTGTGAAAAAGAGGAATGGTATCATCTCTGTTGTCTTCATGCTATATATATTTTAATTTTAGAGGTTTAATTTCTGGAAGTTATAACTTCTTCTATGTCAGCAATTTTAATCTTAGTCCACGAAGATAATATTTCTTAGATGAAGGGAGTGATATTCCTGCTACCTTGCTCCTGCACAGGAACAAAACTGCAACACACATAGAACAATAATTACAGATACTCGTCACATATAGGTGCTTGCTCTTAAGATTATTCTGGAAAACAGATATTTAGCTTCTTCTCAGCAAGAAAACAGAGCAGAAAAACACGGTCAACAAACCCGTTCATGATGGAACAGGATTAAGATGAAGTTTTGCACTTCACAAGCATATTGCAGTAAAATTACTTTCAAAGGGTGCAGAGGAGATTCATTAAGCTTATGTAAGATAACTTAGACTAGACAGACAAAGAGATCAAGGAAGCAAAGAGAGATCAGGAAAGTATGAGAGAGAAAGACCGTAGAGAAAGTTAAAAGTTATGCTAGTGTTAAAATGGATTCTTTTCTATTTAGATTTCTGATCTACCTTTTGATTTAGAACAGTAATCCTCTCCCTGTTAAGCACCAATAAGATTCCCTTTGTCCCTCTCTTTGCCATCATATTTTACTTTTTTTTCCTAAAGGATGTCTGTCATTTACCAGCTTTTTTACTGATGTTATCTGGCATTTTTCTTTCCTTCAATGGGAATCTGAAAAATGTGGATATTTATAAACATACCTTGGGCAGGGGGCTGTCACAGAAAGCAGTTGATTTATTTTAAAAGGGCCAGTATTTGGTAACCCTGATTGCAAAAGAAACCTGCAAATATTATTATTTTCACATTATTTCTTAGGGGGATTTTTGTTGTGTCATTGTTGTTGTTTTTTTTTCCCTTCAGTTCACATTGCTTGCAGCATCTTATGTCTTTCTCCTATCAAATGATTAGTACAGGTAATACTGAACTTCCCAAACAAGCTGCCTGACTGTCAAGTGACTGTCTCCACAAGCAAACACATGCTATAGAACTGACATCCAAATAACCAGACAAGCTGTCCCTATTGACAATCACTCCTGCCTCAGCATATGTATTGTCCTCTTGGATTATCCCATCTGCAGCTGCTGCAGCTCTAATGCCATGTCATCATCGTTTTGTGTGCTCTAATGGTTCCTCTTCAACAACTGAGCTACATCCTTCATGAATTGCACCTCAATGTCTGTACTGGAACAAGATCTTCAGCTGCTTATGGTTCCTCCTCTACCCTTATTATTTAAAAACTATCTTCAAGAGATGGCAGACTGCTTTTGTATATCATTATGATTGTTTTTTTTTTAAAGCTCACTACACATAAAACTACAACATAACGATGCCCTTCGATACTGAATGGTAAAGAGTACAGAGAAATTAATTTCATTTTACAAACCTTTAAAAATGGTTTGAGCCAGTGCACTTCAAAACATTGTCTTTGAAGTATTGTTTGTGAATTTGGGATCCAGGAATGCACTCAGGATTTAGAGAGATAGGAATAGCAGTAGTAACCTGCAACAAAGCTCAATAAAATCATAGCAAAATAGAATATTCCAACTTCCAAATCAACTGCTACACTTGCAATTTATGTGGAAATCGGACTTCATTTTGATACAAATGCCTTTGTAAAACTCATCACTTCTGTATGCTGCCAGAGCTAGTACATGAAGCAAAGGATCAGACAGGATAACCAAGTGCCTTGTTTTGATTGTCTACAAAATACGTGAGTTTGAACTGCTCTTCCAGTCTACTTTATGGACATATTGTCATATGGTTTTCCACAGGTGAAATATTCTCAAAACCACAGGTTATTTTAGTATTTCTGGACTTCTTTAGCTGGCTGTTTTTATTATTATTGGCTATATCCGACAAGAGATTTGATCACCCAGTTCACGATGCTGTCAGAATTCACTTACATCCAAAGCTGGACTGCAGCTAAGGTTTTCAAACTGCTAAGTACTGCTGTACTCCGTGATGCATGTTTAATGTTAAGATTCCCCAATGATCAAAACAAAGTTTTCCTTCCTTTCAAAGGTATTCTCAAGACATACTTAATGAATCATGCAGTGTACAACATGAATTGCTTTTTTCTTTTACATAACCTGAGAGAATGTTACACAATTCCACCTCTTCCTTCTCTGCAACTCTGACCTTGGATAAGGGACATCTTCACAGGATGCCAAGAAATTTTGAGCATTCCTATTATAATAAGGATTCTAGCTTCTTATGGAACCAAGATATACTGGTAATGATGCTGGAAGGAAAACACATCTTGGTTTCCATCTTACCTGAAGACAAAGTAGATGTATCTACTGAAAATTACAGGAAAAATTTTAAAAATGCCCTTGAAATTCCTCTCAGAAAGTTTTTTGTATTGTGTTCGATGGATTATTTTATGTAAGGGCCCATACTCTGAAAACAGGGGTTAAATGACTAGCTGATTGAAAGAAACATCACAGGGCAAACATGTTGCATTTAAGTATGGTGATTAATATGTCCCAGGGTCCTTATTGTGATTCATATTAGGCTTTGCAATTTTATTTCTGTATCTAAAATAGCAATATGATAAATTCTAGGGATGGCAGCAGAATAACAGAGAATTGTTCTAGATTTGATTTTTCCATTTTTGTCCTTTACTCATGTTTAAGAAAAAGTAGTTAGTTGATCAAAGACTGGATTAGCATTTTATTCCAGAAGGAATCGTTTTCCTAATTTAAAACATGAGTTTGTTGGTATACTTAAGTTATTTTAGAATGTAAGGTGGCTTCCCAGTAATGAAGAAGCCCTCTGTAGTTCAAAGCAGACAAAATTGGATAAAAGTGGATTGTTCAGAGACCTTCTGAGTTGAGTTCTTTTTCTTCTCTGCATGAATGTTAATGTTCATATTCATTTTGCATGATCCTGTCCATCACTCTTGTTTCTGCTCAGCTTCTGGTTTGTTCAGAGTACCAGCTGCCTGTTCCCCTTCCCCTAAATTGTGTATGCGTTTCTGGTTTGTTGTACTAAAATAATCTGCCATGACATGTGCTACTGTGAGAGAGAGAGAGACAGTGCTTCCATTTTTATTTTTTTATTTCATATAGTGTTCTATTTAGAGTACAGTGTGCCAGTGAAAATTGTCGTTGCCCGCTTATGTGGAAGTCTCTTAGAAGTGATTTTAAGAGTAATCTGTTAAAAGAGTTATCCTTTTTGAGGGATTTTTAAATCTGCCAACAAACTGAAGTACTACTGTGAAAAATTCTCAGTTGTTCAAATAAGAACTTTATGAAAATGATTAGGGTAAGTTAAAGTGACAGAATTCCAAGTGCTCTATCTAAATATCTGTTCGGGCAAAGCGTGAACTTAAAAATTTGGGTTGACTGACAAAGACTTTTGCCACAAATTCACCAGTATTTCCTCTCATCATAGCATGTGTTCACTGTAAGCTAATGTAACCATATTCATCTTCAGGCAGCATAGTACAAGTATGTAAGCAAAAAGCACTTGATCTGTGCTATTTTATTCTTGATCAAAATACCATGGGTTTTGAATTGAGGGATTGCATTTTCTTTGCCCTTGGAACTGAAAAAAGCAGTTAATATTTCTTTTCCTCTCTGAGTTGCAGATCTAATCCCAAACCAAAAAGTTCTCATACTTTAATACTTGACTGCATACTGACTTCAGTGTAAGTTTGCTTAAACCTATGTAAATTTCTGTGCATTTGGGGGTTGGACTTAACTCATTAACTGTCAGATACAAAAGAGCATATTTAAATTATTTTCCCAATATCCATGTATATGATTTTTTCCCTTTCTAGTATGCATTAAGATAATTAACATCAATAAATTCGACACATTTGAGTGAATGATTTTCTATACAGATAAGTGATAGATATCAAAGTTCTTTGAAAGTGACAGCTCAACCTTTAAATAAAATATCTGTGTATAATTCAATAAAATAAGTATTAGAGTGGAGTGAATACCTAGAAACAATTTGCTTTTTGAAGGAATATCAAGGGAGAAAAACAGGTGTTTTGTTGGGGTATGCAAATGGGGCTATGATGGTAAAAATATTGTTGTTGTGTGTTTATAGTGTATATGCTATGTTTATAGCATTGATATGCTTGAAATTGGGGGAAATTTCCATAGTTTTAAAGATTTTTCTCATAAGGCAGGCAAGTAAAAGACATTAAGAGACATTTGTGAATTTATGTTTCATGTTGAGACCATGGTCCTGAACAAAACCTTGCAGAGTTCACATGGCTCTAAAACTAAAATATATTTATGTTATATTTATTTGACTTACAGTTATATAAGTGATCATAATTCTTATCTTTTTTATTTTTTGTGCATTCAAATTCATAAAAAGGGTGATGATATTATATTGACATACCAGAACTTTTTCACACAATTTCTCTATGTTTTCGGAAAAATTGATTATAACACAGTTTCTTACCTGTGTAGCTGGTACTTTTTTGGTCCTGTAGGAATCCAAATTTTGAATACAAGCTCCTTATAAAGACTCTAGAAAATAAAAGTAGGTGTCCTAACTTAACATGTATGTTCAAAAACCCCCACCTAATATACCTACCTATTAGGTTGAATCAAAGTTAGTAAAATAACAAAGTAGAGATTACAAGATCAGATTTTCCATTTTAATGGAAATTTCCTGAAAATGAAAATGTGATCATATATTAAAATTAATGAAAAAAGTATCTAAATCCATCTTACTTTTAAGGTCTTTGAAATTTTAAATCTTTTTGTTTTAAATATCTTCTTAAAAGTTTATAGTAATAAACCAACATTTCTAAAAATGAGAACACCCTGATTTCACCACGATGCAAATGTTTCTTTTTTAAAAAATCAATGTATTTTTCTGAACATTTCAATTCAGTAAAAGGATATTTCACAGGGGAAAAACAGGTTCGGGGGGGGTGGGGGGCAGGAAAAAGTGAAAGCTGAAAGGATTGAAAATAAATTTGTAGTGAGTTCTTATGTAGGATGTGAGAGAGCCTGAAAAAAACAGATGTAGCAGCCTATCCTATCACTAGAAGGCAGAAAGAGAGATATTCAATAAATAATTTCAGTATTTTATGTGTTCCCAGTATTTATCTTTGCCATAAATCACATCTTAACACAATGTAGCACAGTTTGATTGTTTGTTTGTTCATTTGTTTGTTTGTTTGTTCTTTTTTTTTTTCATTCTCATCAATTCTGTTTGGGGTACTGCACCTACTGCCATCCAGACCAGTGGTCCAGTCTCTTAGGCCTTGTTTGCTCTGTCAGTTCTAGCATTTTAACATGCACTTTTGTGCCTTTGCCAGACCTAGTTTCTGTCACCACAGTGGGGAAACTGGAGAGATTAGACCCATCTTTGTCCTGAAACAGTAACATGACAATAAAAGAACTCTCACTCTTTTGAATTTATTATAAATCTTACTTGTAGGAAACTCCCTCTGCCTGTATCTTTTAATTCTAACCTCTTTTGAATTTATTACTGATGACTGAATTATTCAAGTCCCTGAAATTGAGACTGGTCTAATGAAGGTGGCATAAAATCAATGCAATTTTCTTTCTAATTCATCGTCTTTTCTAATTCCCTAAAACCTATATCTATTCCTCATTTCACAGAAAAATGGAGATCCCCAGAAGGGACCTGATTACCTGACTCCTCATTTCTGGCCTTACACTCAAGAGATCTCTAATGCAAACAGTAGAATAGGTACGAGTGGGCCTATCTGTATGACAATGGAAACACCAAACAGGAATACTGGAAGGGACATAGGATGGCATGGCTGGACACCTACATTAGTAGGTTACTGAGATTTTGGCACATTTCCATGCATCATCTTAACACCTCTTAGATTAGGAAGAGGACAGCTTGCTCAAAAGATTCAAGTCATCAAGAAGCAGTGGCAAGAAGGTGTGACACAGCTGAAACCTTATGACACCCAGATAAGAGATGAAACAGTAAGCAGAAGATAGTGACTCATGGAGGTGACATATGCAAAACTTCCTAACCACCATCAGATCTGAAACAGTAAAAAAAAGGCAAATTCAAAACCAGCACATAATTATCAAAACTAGAAGACATAATAAAACCCTCCTTGTGTGCATCATCCCAAGGAAGCCTAGCTGTCAGGACTTCCTGGACATATGCCCTCTGGTGTGATAGACTGTGAATGAAACCAATTTTTTTTGTGAAACAAAATCACATTTGCTACTAGACAGATGCATATGTTATGCTGTGGCTACAAGACCACAATGTCACTTGCTTGCTTTCAAAACGTTGATGGCCAAAGAGAGGGTCCTCAGCAACGCCTTCCTTCTGCCTCTTGAGCATAAACGTGCCCAGATGCCTCTGTATTAGATAATGCAAGGTCTCCTTCTACCTGATACAGAGGTCGGAGTTCACTCAAGGCTGAGTAGCTTCACACCGAGCTACTAATTCCTATATCCTATAAGAGCCACTTTAGGCATTTCTGTGTTCATAGAGTAGAACTGCAAAAAAACATTCAGAGCTGAAAACAGAGACAGCAGTTTGTTTTGTTTTGTTTTGTTTTGTTTTGTTTTTTGTTTGTTTGTTTGGTTTTTTTTTACCTTTCTAATATAATAACTAAGCTCTTGGAACAGTGACTTTAATGTTAAGGGAACAAACTTTGATGTCTTGGTGTTCAATATTCTGCTTTATCAACCATGTTGTAAGTTTAAGTTTTTGCTGTTGTTGACAAAATCAACATGCTAAGAGAAAAAAAGAAAAAAAGCAAGTAAACATGAACTAATCTGGTATGGTGGAGCTCCTAGTTCCCATGGGATCCAGCAATAATATTTGTATGCTATTCATAGGTTACTTAGTATAAAACCTTGAAATGCATTGGAGCAGAAAATGAAAATTGGGTACCTTCAATTTCCTGGTGAATTCCTCGATACCCTTACCCATAGCTTTCCTGCCCCAAAGATGCAGCCTATCTATTATGAAAAAAACATCAGCAAAAGAATCTGAGTCCTTTCTATGAACTCTGGAATGGCAGACAGAATAAAGCACTTCATTCTCGGGTTGGAAATGGGGGATTGAGACTGTTCAGTCAAGCCAGAGGAATGAAACCACATCTCCCATATAAAAGCTGAGCATTGTGAATAAGAGAATTAAGAAGAACATCACGGGAAACATTCTTTCTTTAGGCAGAATTTGACTGGTAAGCAATGATTAATGGTTTGTGAAAGGCTGACTGCCTTTCTGTGAGCAACAGGCTCAGAATGATGGGATCTTAATGGTTGAGAGAAACAACATTTAACACATTTCACTTTTCACAGTGTTACCTATAGCACAAAATGGCAACCTAATGTGTTGGCAACAATGGCTGCCTGGGTTGAAACCTTCAAATCTGGATTTGGAGTACGTTTCTTTTCGGCATCCAAATATATGTGAAAAATAGGAACTCATTACTCAACAGATCTTTNACGGGGGATTTTTTTTTGAGATAAAAGTGATGTGACATAGCCCCACCCCCCCCCGCCCTTTTCCTTGCTGCTACTTTCTCCTAGGACAATGCGGAAGTTGAATTCTGTCCCACCTTATGTATTGTACAGAGTTGCTGGTCACTTTCAAGGTGAGCCGAATGGAAACAGAAGAGATGCCGTTAATGCTCCATTGGCTCCTTTATATACGTGGAGCCTGAACTTGGTCTAGTTTCCGTTTCCAAATAGAGGAGTGTGTGGGATTTGATTAAAAGGCATCTTTAGCTTTGTTAATGGTCTGTGTAAACAGCACTTATTTATCTACCAGTGTTCTTCACACTGAATGCTGAAAAAGAGAACGATTATTTTATGAAGGAAGGTTTCAAATTGAAGATTTACTTGAAAGATTTACTAAAGAGGCTGCAAAAGCCTCTAAACAAGTTGAATCTGTGCCTCCTCTTCACTTGGTCAAAGAAGATCTTGAGTTAGGGTTCCAACTCATAGATTTCCTGGGGTTCAGGTGAATTTGAAATGTAGCAATCAGTAATCTGGTTTACATCCCAGCCAACACCTTTGTACCTACTGTTTCCCATAAGGACCTTGTTTATTCGAAACTTTTCTTTGCTGAGAGCTGCTCCCACTACTTTGTTAGCCTGGGAGGGCTGCCACGAGGGAGTGGGGTCCCTGCTGCTCGACAAGGTTTGCACTATGGTTGGTGGGGTCGGTTGGAAGAGAAGCCTTACCACCTGGCGTTGGTTCTGCTCAGCAGATTTTCTAAATCTGTTTATGCCCTGCTTAGCTATAATTGACAGTTCTGTCGTTATTTCTTCACCATCTTTGGCTGTATTGTTATAGTTGAATACATACTATAGATAGGGAAGAATCCTTGCTCATCACAGCTGTCTTTTTCCTCTTCTTCAGTTCTTCTTGTTCTTTTTTCCTACGCTTTTGGTAGTGTAAGTCATACTGCTTATATTGCATATGCATTGACAGATTTTTTTTTTTGACTGACATGCAAATTAATTCAGAGGAAGAGAAAAGGAACATTTTTGTTCCTAACACTTCTTTATTTTTATCATTGCATGCCATCTTTGACAGGCTTTAAAATCTTATTCGTATTTCAAAAGTAACTTTAAATAAAGAGCAATTTGTTGAATCAGAAATGTGTTACTATTGCATATTGCTTTCCGATTTGTTCAACTCTACACTAAGAAGAGCTTCTCAGTGATGTGATTCTGACACTAAACAAGATCCCTGGCATTCCAGTAAATACATATACTCTTTTTTTATCTTCTGGAGGATGTTTTTTGAATGGCCCAGGCAAGGAATTTTCCTCTGGTGCCCTTTACCATGCTCCTTCAGGATTGCACAGGCAGAGCCCAGAGAAATATTCACAATTTATAAAATTAAAGAAGACAGTCCCATAAAGTACCATATTTAAGAACAGAAAACTCCTTTTCATTAATTAAAAATAATGGCAAGCAGACCTGCGGTCTCAGTAATGGATTAGCCACTGCACTATAAGACTTTGCATTTAAAACTTTAGTTATTGGCTCTTGGATGACGGTTTATGGTTTTCAATTTTCCAGTTCAACTGGTGTCCTGGGAATTTTACTTTTTTAAAAAAAACCAAAAGGTTTATTTGTTTTCCCCTTTCTATATTTACTTACAGCGGGATTAAAATTACCTGTGACCTGGCACCTCCCCAGAATGTTGGCCTTGGAATAGTTTTGTGAATTCTGAGGAAATAGAAAAGCAATTTTATAGAGAGGGTATTGCCTTCATGTTTATACTAGATGAATTATAATCTTCTGTAGGATTTTTTTTCCAAAAGATCACAATTTTCAAGTAGAGTGGGGACCTCAATTTTTCCTCTTGTGGTAGAAAAGTGTTGGATGTCCTTTTCTCATTTCCTGCTGGGGCATAGTCACCTCTAAAACCAGTGCTACCCACTGACTATCTAATGTTGTTCAATCCAAGGATTCAAAGGCTTCGCAGGAAATTTTTTGGTGTGTGTAAGAAGCTTTCAGGGAGGAAAACAGTGTCAATTGAACGGAGAGTAATGTATGTGAGGAAATTAATGTGAGGAAATGTGAGGAAAATAAAAAAGAAGAGTGACAGTGAAAGAAAACATAAGTGGGAATGTGGCTACTGAAGAAACAGAAATGTCATTCAGAGAGGAGCAATAGAAAAAAAAATAGTGGAAAATTAATCCTAGTTTTTTATTGTCTCTGGTCGTGCTTTTTTCCCCATTTTCCCCTAAAAATATTTTTTTTCTAGGAGAGATTACTATTTAACGTGGAAGTATGTCACAGACATTTTGGCAGGAAGCTTTCTTTCTGCAGTAAAATTCTTAGAATAATACAGGATTTGATGCAAAATACTGATTTGATATCCTTCTTGTATGGATTTTTCAGTTCTTTTGCTCTCTTGTCTGGTGCCTTGAATTTAGCTAAAACCTATGTTAGTTTGTGTGATGCTCTTAGCTAGAGAGGAAAACTCATACAAACAACATGAAGAGTGAGTTTTCATTACAACTGGTTTACTTTAAAATTCTTTGCACTTCACAAGCTTAGTTGTGCTTGATCTATGTTCCTGAAAAAAAAAAAGGAGAAGGAATAGCTTTGGAAAATTCAGCCCTTTAGGAGCCAATGACAAGATTTCCTCCTTCTTTTTCAATCAGTTTTCCACCTTGAGCTCATAGAGCTCATAGAGCTCAAGGGGAGTTTTAAGTGTCTGAGTTTCACAAGATAAAAGACATGACATGACATGACATGACATGACATGACATGACATGACATGACATGACATGACATGGCAAAACAGTGATTATTGGTGGCAATTAGTGATTGATCAACTGTCCTCTTATTGGCTTGTGTAGAATGATGTTTTCTTGCTACCCACAGGCTAAAAGTATGAATTAAAACATCCTGTCTTGCCTGCTGGTTAATAGGTGACTTAAAACAAACTTATAATGACAGTTTCTTCTATCAATAATGAGTGTGAATAATGGAAACCCAGTAAACTTTACCAGTCTGTAGACTTTGGTGTTTGCTTTCTAGCAGTTACCTTGATTACATTTTAGAGAAGCTATGGACTTTTTCCTGCTGTGTTTCCTCTCATGCTGGTATTGTAACGTTAAGTAAAGGTCCAGATACTGGTGCAGTTATGCAAAGCAGGTGTTGAATTACTGGGGTTCAGGATAAACATGTAGCAATTTTGTTAAGAAAAAAGCTAAAACAAAGGTTTTGGTTTAAATATAGAAAGCCAAGCCCAAATATTAACCTCCTGAAACTGAACCTACGAATAATGTGCAGACTAGATAGCCTGCTTGAGAGTATTTTTTTTTTGCTTGACATAAGAGTTAAATTTATATTTCTGTAAAAAATAAGTTTTTCCTAACTTTATTACACCTCAAAATGATTATTTTTGAATTATTCATTTAAAAGTTACTTGCTATGGATGGATCACAATTCTTGCCATGTTCATTTGCCTGACTTCTTTCCTCCCGTCCCTGAATGTGCCTGTAATTCATCATTGATTTCTTTATTTCTGAAGTTCGTAGGAGTGTATATCTTTTAAATACTTAAATATAGTTGTGCTGTTCTCTTTCTTGTCACTTGTTCAGTAATTTCTGTTGAGATTGGCCTTCCTACCTTCTAGGACATTTTGGAAAGTCTGGGGAGGGACTAGAGGAGGTGGTTGTTTCCAGGTGGTCATGGGTTTTTCTGAGGGAGATCCATTTTGCACGACACTTGATAATCTCATTTCCTTCACAGCAACTCATTTCTTGCCCCAGACTTGGAGAAGCTTTGAAAAATAAGAATATTATACTTGAAAAAGCTTTGAAAAATTAGAGTATTGTACTTGAAGCAGAGGCAACCATTTACACTGTAGCCTAGAAACTTAGGCCTATGGGCCTTATTTCTTTTTTCTGCTGAGAACAGCAATGCAACCCAGCCACCACTGATTTTAGATGCTCAAAACTGGGGCCTGAGTTTTATCTTTAAGCAAACAACCAAGAAGACAAAAAAGGCAATTCCACTCTGTAAATCCTTTCATACCAAGGTTTTCAAGACAAATGTTTATCATTTTCTGCCTCAAATGTATCAATTAGAACATTTTGACTGAATCCTCAGAAAATGGGAAAACAACTATGCGCCATATTTACCTAGATTCAATAGCAAAACATGTCTCAACAGTGAAGAGGTAATCATAAGAAAGAATACTTGGAAGAGTGTTGTTGATAAAGAAGCATGCTGGGTATGGTTGTTTATTTTTCTTTTAAATTGTGTAAATGTTTTACTCCTGTTCATGCAATACTTAAGGGACATTGCCATGAACAATCACCTGTGCAAAAGACCTCTCTGACCTTTTCAGACCATATTTCTGTTAATCTGGGAATTCCTTAGCAGATATGACCCTTGAATGAGTAGATCTCTAGGACATTTTTTTTTAATTCTGAATGATCTACTTTGAATATCAGTTTAATATGCAGAATATGGGAGGAATAATGTTTTTTCAAAAAAAGTTATCAAACACTCCATCACTGAATTGTGCAGTAAGATTACTGCTAAATCATAATTTTTCAGTGCAGCTGATGGAAGAAATAAATCCATCTAGGCGCATCTAAGCAAAGTATTTATGGCTCCCTTAAATAGCCTTTCTAACTCATATTTCCTGTATAAATCAGTCCTGTTTGTAACCTTGGCAATACATCACCTCTACAAAAATAACTAAATTGCTTTCTGCCAGCTCAAGCTGAGGTTCTTTTAACTTACCATTGCCTTCAATTTCACAGGAAATGTCATCTCTGATTAAACACAATTTTAAGATTACAAAATGTTTTGGGAAAAAAAATCTCTAAGTATATCGTTAAAATGATAGCTTCATACTACCAATCTGAATTTTTACTACTGCCTATGAACTTGACCACAACATACTGTAAATATCTGTTGACATGCGATCTCAGAAAGAAGTCTGGCTTCAACTTTGTAGTTATAAATTCCTTTTAAATTCTTTTTAAATCTATTGTGTTGGAAATGTCCTTCTTTTATGTTAGGATATATCCCCATAGGAATTTCCTAACCCTTCACAGGAGGTTTTTTGCCCCTGTGCCGAAAGGCCAAGAAATGTAGCCTTCTCTTCATTTATTACTTCTTTTGAGCCTAACCTAAACTGCCTGCTTCTTCTTTTTAAAGTTTGTCATGCCTCCAGTGGCACAAACGCTGACCCAAATGGTTATTGCAGCTTGTCTTCTGCCTTGTGACTTTTCAGGTACAGAAAACACAACTGTCAGAATCTTTCAGATTTTACTGATGTCAATATATTGATGTTAAGAAAAGATCATACTGGAAGATCTTGGTCTGCTTTCCTTTTATCTGGGCATTGTCCAGTCGTGGTATAATATGTGTTGGTGATAAAAGAAGATTTTGATGTCTACGGATGAAGCACTGTTAAAACAAACAAACAAACAAACCCAAAATACCAAAAATAGCGGCTAGCATGGAAAAACAATGATCAAATACCCTTGGGTGGTTTGGGTAGTTTGTGTGAAAGGAGTTCAGATTTAAGAGGAAAACCGATACCACTACATTCTTGGTACAGTTCTCTTCTCTTCTCTTCTCTTCTCTTCTCTTCTCTTCTCTTCTCTTCTCTTCTCTTCTCTTCTCTTCTCTTCTCTTCTCTTCTCTTCTCTTCTCTTCTCTTCTCTTCTCTTCTTTCCTCTGAACAAGAAACTTCAACTTCACCTTGCTCTGCAAGCAGCTAAATTCCATTTTCATCAAACACGTCTAACGTGCTCATCCATGAAGTCCTGTAAGTAGATGTGGTTTTACCAAAAGCCTGCCCTCCAGAATGGAAGGTTACTATGCACTTATTTCTGTACACTCTTTTGTCTATTTCTTTTCCATGCACAGAATCATACGCAAAGTTCCAATGCTGGCCAAAGCTTTTTTAAAAAATACTTCTTATTTAATCAGTGGAATCTAAAAGCCCAGAAGATTTCAACTACAATAAGCCACAAACTTAATTAAAATTTACATGAGGAAAAAACAATCAGGCAAAGAAACAGTAAATAGGAGGTGAAAAATAATGTCAGAGGCTCCAAACTGAAATCATAAAATTCTTGAAGGCTACAGGAATGTTTCCTAACTTCAGCACTTGGCTTTATAACCACTGTGTTTATTTATGATGAGGAAAAGGATCAGATGGTGATTTTACATGCAATGAGTGTTACATTTTTAATAAAACTACATTCCTACACAAACTCTATGCCACTGTATGTTCTCTTCTAAACTGAAAGCTTCCCTAAAGAAGAGAGAAAGGGACTGTCAGAGCCTTCTTGAGATCACTGAGAGGTCTCAGCCTTCTGCAGGAGGTGGTCACCTACAGGGTAGGAGGGAAGGGGAGCAATATTCTTTTTGTGTTGTGAAGCAGCACCACTTCTGTGCTGCCCAAAAGGTTGAGGAAGTGCATATTGTGATCAGTTTGCTGAAATGCTGCAAGATCTATGTCCAGTCCCTTGTTTTGTCTCCTTCATCTATGAAGATGAACTAAACAGAGTTTATAATCGTGGGGATCTGTATCTTATTTCTGTATGAAAGTATTAAAAGTACTAGCTAATTATGCAATCAACCTTTTTAATTAAAGGTCAGTGCAGATTATAGCCTTCAGCCTTCAAAAATGTACTCCTGATTTAAGGAAAACATAAAAGTCAGAAGAGAATTAAGTCCTGTAATTTTAAGATTCACTTGTCATTCACTTTGAAATAATACTCCCACGTTTGAGTTGAAGTTACATCATTCACTGTGATTTGTACTTTTAGAAATGGGAAATGGACATTTTTATTCCAACCTCAACTTTTAGACAGAGTGAACTATGTTAATTGTTGTAAACAGAATATTAAAATAAATGAAGAAAAGGTGGCAAAAAATTAGAAGTAGACATCTGATGGGAAAATATTCTCTTCTAAACAAGAGGAAAACTGTATGGAGGAGAAGAGAAAAAACATTTAACTGATTAATATTATTACAATAATAAGGTCTCCTGTTTAAAACAATGTATTTATATTTTTATAAAACAAACCAAACCAAAATGTACTACTGACATTAACCAAGCCAGAATGTGGCTGCAGATCAAGATAATGCAGCTTAACGGGATAGTCTGGACAAGACTCTGAGATTTACATGTGGGCTTTTGAATTCATGAATATCTTTTCTCTGAAGGAAAGGACCAAAGTAGGCCAGTTTGGGATTTCTTCCCACCTCTAGGCACACCAAACAGGATCAAGAGACTTCCCTTCCCTTTTTTACCTGCAGTAAAGATATATCAAGCACTGTACTGTTTCAAGGTTGTACATTTTCACACCTCCCAGCCTGATGAATCAGAATTTGAAAGCGGCCCTGAAGAAAACAGAGGTAAGTTTGGCATGAGAATTAAGCTCCTAATTATTTGTGCAATTAGCAGAAATATTTTATTTTCTAGAAGTATTTAATTTCCTTAACTAAGAAAGGAATAGCAAGTAAGAAATAAGTCGGGCTAGGTACTATTAGTTACATGTCAACACGTAGAAAAAATGAGAAAAGAAAACACGATTTTTCCTCAATGAATATCAGAGGATATAAAGGAATGAATCTCAGTCAAATGAAATCAGATGCCTTTTATCTGGTTTATCTTCTGATATAACTAAGGAAATGACAAATCTTTGAGCAGGAATATAGGAAAAGGTGGTGGCAAAGGAACAACTGATCTCCTCTCACTTTGTTGTTGCTGCTTTATCCCTCAGTCCTAGAGCAGTGTTACTCAAAGCCAATTTAAGTGGCTTGGACAGACTCATCAAAATCTAAAAGTGATTTTTTTCTTACATTCTTTTCTCCTCTGTGACTAACTTACTGGGAGGAAAGGAAGCTGACAGGAGGAAATGTGAAGAGGATCGAGATGCCACTACTACATCCTTATCTTAGCTACTGTTTCAGGTGCTGTTGCTAGCAGAAATATTTGCAATTTGCCTTTAGTTTCCATTTCCAAATGCTACACATCAGAGATAAAGTAAAAGTTAGAACTTCAAGCCATTTGAACAACCCTGAATGTGAATGTGAACTAGCTACTTATAGTAAAATCCTCTTTTTCTCTATATGTATGTATATTTTTGTTTTTATACTCATATATATATTTACCTGTTTTTGTCCCCCTCATAGTTATTTAATGTAGGTTTCAGACTGATACTTTAATTTAAGAACCAGATATCTTTGAAGGAACTGATATTTAATGATCGTTTTTAAGTTTTTTTTCTTTCATCCAAATACAGTGCAGTTTTAATACTTTTCAATGATGTGTACTGGGTTTGCATGGCAAGGTTTTGGTAGTGGGAGTAGGGATGACTTTTGTAAGAAGGTGCTAGAAGCTTCCTCCATGTCTGACAGAGCCAAAGTCAGCTGGCTCAAAGACAGACCTGTTGCTGGCCAATCAGCAATGGTGGTAGCACCTCTGTGATAAAATATTTAAGAAGGGGACCATGTGCAACAGCAGCTGGGAGGAGAGAGGAGTGGGAATATGAGAGAAAACCCACTCTGCAGACACCAAGGTAGTGCAGAAGGAGGGGGAGGAGGGGCTTCAGGCGCTGGAGCAGATATTCTCCCGTAGCGGGTGGTGAAGATCATAGTGAAGCTGCTGGGCCCCAGCAGCCCATGGAGGTTAGTGGTGGAGAAGATATCCACCTGCAGCCCATGAAGGGGGTCCATGCTGGAGCAGGTGGATTTCAGAAGAGGCTGTTACCCCTTGGAAAGCCTGTGCTACAGCAGGCTCCTGACAGGACCCATGGACCCATTGAGAGAGGAGCCCACTCTGGAGCCGTCTGTTCCTGAAGGTCTGCATGTCGTGGAAGGGACCCACGCTGGAGCAGTTCCTAGAGAACTGCAGCCTGTGGGAAGCATTCTAGTTAGAGAAGTTCATGGAGGACTGGCTCGCTTTGGAATAATACCACCTGGAGCAGGGGAAGAATGTGAAGAGTCCTCCCCATGAAGAAGAAGGAGTGACAGAGACATTCATGTGTAATGAACGGACCGCAACACCCATTTCCTGTCCCCCTGTCCCACTCAGGAGGAAGAGGCAAAGAAACACGGGATTATTCCTCCCTAGATGCAGGACCCTGCACTTGCCTCTGTTGAACTTCATTATGTTCCCCTCCACCCAACTCTCCAGCCTGACCAGGTCTTGCTGAATGGTGGCGCAGCGTCCTGGTGTGTCAGTCACTCCTCCCAGTTTTGCATTATCAGTAAACTTATTGAGGGAACACTCTGTCTTCTCATTCAGGTCATCAGTGAATATGTTAAAAAAGACTAGACCCATCTATTTCTGGCTGGCCCCTTTCTTCCAACTAGTAAAATGGAGGAAAAGATAATTTGGATACCAGTATTTTTCACCTTCACCCCTAGGGATTTATAGTCTCTCTTAATTCTGCCCCAGTTCTAGCTTGTGGTGTCATTCATGCTCACATGAAAGAGTAACAGTGGATAGTAGACTCTGCTTTCGATGAGCTGTGTCACCCTCTCGGCAGCATCTTGAACCTTAGCTCCTGGAAGGCAGCATACCTCTTGTGACTCCCTGCCAGGCTGGCAGATAGGCACCTCGGTATCCTTTAACAGAGAGCCAACCACTATGAGCACACCTTTTTATGGTGTCCACTGTGTGTTGCTGGTAGTCAGCTTATGAGTGAAAAGGCAGAAAAATACAGAAGCACCTTTCTCTTTCTGAGCTAGAAGCTGGAAAGGACAAGTTCCTTTTTTATGCTGTTGCAGTAGCCAGGTGTACAGAAGGCTGGAGAAACTTAAAAGGAGCTTCAACCTTACCATTTTTAAGCAACAGTTTCGAAGGCCCATATTTACCAATGCCCCAGGAATCTGTGGAGTGAAAAACAGAATGAAGTTTAGGGTTCAGTCTCCTGTTGTAAAAATGCATTTAATACTTTTTGATCCTTTTAGCCCTATTATTCAGTGTGCTACTACAGGTTTTAAAAAGTCTGTCTTCAGATTTCTTTCTTACATGAAAATTGCTACAAACCCAGGCAAGTCTTCAAATGAGTTTTGTCCCTACTCAATAAAACATTGTTATAAACAGTAAAAATAAAATTTGTGCTAGAAAATATGCTAAAAAAAAAAACCTCACCACCTTTTAGAAGTCACAAAGGCTGCTTTCTGACAAGATTAAATTTATACTCTAAATTCCTAAAGTGATTTTGTCATAAATATCTTTATTCTTTAAAAATACTTTTATTCAACTCAGTTTTCAGTGGAAAATATTTGTGAGGGTTCGTCAGTGCTCTTTATACTATCTGTTCTTTTTTCATTAAAATCAAAGTAGCATATAAAGGTGACTTTTTTTTCACTGACCTGCACATTCTGGTCACATCCACTATTTTTCACAGGGTGAGACAAATCTCGTAAGATAGAAGCAGATGGTGACATCTTACTAGTATTATCAAATCAAACTGAGATAGCAAAAATAAACATTGGTCCCAGGCTTAGAAAGTAGGTGAACATTCTGCCTTCTGAAAAGCTGTGCCGATTTCTTTAGAATCCATGAAGAAAATAATGTTAATTAAGAAATAATCATGCATCTCTAAAAATAATTCTCAGGAGACATTAGTTTACTGGAGGCATGAGACTGTCTTGAACTTAATCTTCTATACCAAGATGGGTTTTGTTTTAAAAGAGTGAATATTCTCCCTCTGCTCTTTGTGTTGAGAAAGTGCTCTGAACAATTATTATGCTGTCACCTGAGGTTCACTATTTGAAATTCAAGATCAACAGGTAATAGTTGCAGTTTCTTTAACTTCTCTATGGAACAATAAAAATCCCTAAAATATGCAGTAAAAGTTGTTACTATATGATAAAAATCCATGTAGTAAATATCATCCAGGTTAATTGACTTACTTGCAACGTCAAAATCTGATTCTTTATTTTTCTCCTTTTATTAATTCTTTTCATGTATGAATTTTTAACACTCAAAAATCCTTGTACTGTGGTACATGGCAAACAACAGAAAGAGGAAAAACAAATACACTGGGAAAATAATAAATACTTTAGATTGCATCAGCTTTAATTATACATCCGATTTTGAGTATAAAGTACAACAAACAAGTATTTTCATTGATTTAGGACTTGGAGCGTATTTCCTAGCAGGAAAGAATAAACTGAGCTTATTTTGGTACAATGAAATAGAACTATCATGTTGTAGGATTTCAATCTGGAAAACCCCATTTTCTTCCCTCTTTCCTCTCCCTGTCCACCACCATGGACCCATACAATTATATCTCTTCATCATTCAGCTAATGCAGGTTATCTTGTCTAATTAAAAGAGTGAAGATACTAGACTGTCTCAAAGAAACACTTACCAAGATTTTTAACACAAATCAAGCCTCTCCTCTCCAGCCACACCCCCCATTTTTTTTGTATTTTTTTTTTAATCAGCCCTTTATTCCATATGTTACATTTTTATCACAGATTATTAGCTTTGGTAAATTGTCATGTAACAGAAAAATTGAATATACTGCTAAAGGATAAACAGGGCAACTTACTGAAAATGGTACTATTGCTGTCTTGCAAAACTTACACCTTTAGCAGAAGAATGTAAATAAAAATGCCTACAACATTTACACTTCTGTGTGACAGTTGAACAGTGAGTGAAGCAGTTTTATGAGAAGTGAGTGAAGAGGTTTTATGAGAAGTAGGCTGGGACAATAACAGCATTTGTGTGATATTGGTATCATATATTTATGGTTCATTACTACTAAATTTTTTCTTACCTTTATTGCATTGATTTTAAGTCATCAGACAATATATAGCATAGATTTCCATTTACTTCTGGCAAGGATCTCTTTGACATCTGACTGCATTTCTTAGAACCCTCTTTTTACACTTTCTTTTCATCTTTTACCTAGATTGTCCTTTTCCCCAAACCTCCTTATTTTTCACTTGAAGGGACATTTTGAGGATCAGTGACAATCTGAGATTCCTTCTGTTACATCTGTCTTGAATCCACTTCTTAGTTCTAAAACCTGAAGTTCCTTCCATGTCTCACAGGGGTGGAACTGCAACAGCATTAGCCCTGTCAGACTCTTTCCCCAACTCCAGGTTGCCTTCATGTCCTCAGACACAGAGGTATTTTCCGTCAGGGAACAAACCCATAAACCATTAATTAATCTTCAGATCTCAGAATCAAGGATTTAGTATTTTAAAATTATTTGAAAAGTGCTCAGAAACAATAAAATGAGGTGAAGATTACTGCATATTTCTATGGATACTTACTGCTTTAAAAGTAAAAGCTGAGAATGTGGGGCATACACAACCAAATATTTAACAAAGGAGCCTGAACTTCAATTTTAATATGAATGTCCAGTAAGTCTTCATTACACATTGCTCTCATATTTAAATACATTTAAATTTATTTATGACAAGATATGCAGCAACTGAAAAGCATATATACACTAATTTAACAATATATTTGACAAGTTCATATTGTCTCCTTTGTTACAGAAGTAGTTCTATTTCTTCCTTATGGAAGTAATCTCCCAAAATTCCTTATAGCAGGAGTGTTTTGGTGCATGGGCTCATCCTGCAAATGTTCATGAAATACTAACATAACATTTCAATAGTACTAAAACCTGCTCAAGTTTACTTGCCAACTTGTGCCCTATTTGCAAGTAAAATATGCCTTCCTTCATAATCATCTGTTACTTTAACTGATTATTTCCCATTCTTTTAATAACATATGCTAAGTGCCTTCCAAACCTGTTTTATCCTTTAACCTGCTTTATCCTGTCTCAGCATCATTAACTTGTATGGTTGCAGTGCCAATCTCAAAAGAAATGAACAACATAAAGAACTCAAATGTCTAGGTGGCAGGTCACTTTATAAAAACTACAAAATATGAACAGCAAGGTCTTCCTAAAAAAAGCTAGTAAGTTATTTCAAAGGAACAAAGATGGAAAGCAGTTGGAGAAGCATTTGGGGAATTTTGATCAACCAATGAGTGTTTTAAACAATATCTATTACTTGTGAATTGAAGAATTCGAAATATGTTACCATAGTGATGACACTGGAAAATATCAGTTTCTAAAATAGTGACTGGCTCTTGGTTCCATAGAAAACATCCTGTAGTGCACCAATGAAGAAGGAATGACTAGTTTTGATTGGAGTGCCAAAAAAGTGTAAGTACCTAAAGAAAAGAAAGAGGCATTTGTGTTTGCAAACTTTATCTGAGTCAACTTTAATTTTGTGAGCAAAAATATTGTTATTTCAGAAAGAATTAGATAATCTAGCAATAGTACCAAAAGTTAGCATGTTTCTCCCCAAACAGTTTCTGAAACCTGTTTGTGAAAAATATTCAAGATGAATTTGGGAAATGTTTTTATTATCATTGGAACTGTGCAGTTGAGTAGTAGAAAAGATATGACATATTAAAATAAAAACCCAATAATTAAAAGAAGATAATTGACTGATAAAAAATTAATTCAATCATTTAAATATTTTAATGCCTCCCGAAAAGAGCTATACACTTTTAATATCACACAACTCCAGGGCCTAAGCATATATTTAAAGACTGCTAACTGTCATAAACACTGCTGAAACTTGCAATCTGGGTAAAGATTTCTCTTTTCCTTGCATGCCTCAGTTGTGTCTTATACACATGATAGTTCTATTTTCGCACCTGGAAGTTTGAGGCACAGTTTGGGGTAGGTTTTTTGTTCTTTCAGAATATCGGTACCTCATTCTTGACTTTTTTCCCCCAATTTTCTGTTTTGGAAAATGTAAGGTAGCATACAATTACTTTGGAACACTCGAAGGTATTTGATATGGTAGTAGGAGCTAACAATCTTGGGAAAGGTAATGAAGAAAGTCCAATGCTATCACCAGAATGGATGGATCTATGCAAATTTTAAATACTTCCTGCAGCGTGTGTGCTCTCTCAGAATTTTATTCATAAATACAGAAAATATTTGAGCAAGACAAACACTAGTAGTACACTAGAAAATGTAGCGCACGTCTTAGCTCAAGACAGAGTAAGCATTTAGCACTTAAATAGTGCATTACAGTTTCAAATCACCTTACTAATAGTCACAGTGCCAGTTTATGATAGGTTTCTACTTACAGCCTTGACTGCCAGCATACCTAACTGAGGTGTTATCAAGACGTCTGCCTGGGACTGCCACATTACTGATCAAATGATTTATTTGCCACATTTGGGAGACAAAGAAATAGTGTTCAAGAGGAACCCAAACTAATTTGTGCCAATAAAATGTGCAATAACAATTCAGCATGTTTACAGTTTTATTTTAGAAATGTTTGTCTGCAATTCACATAGTTACTCATTACTGGATATCAATAACTTGATTATGCAAAGTAACAATCTGTTTTCAAGCTTCTAAGGAGACTAACTATATCAACTGCATCTAAACTCCTTCATGTTATACACTGAAAGTCAAAAAACATATAAATTTGCTTTTCAAAACGTCATTATCTCAAGAGATGTCAAAATTTCCTGTTACCTGAAAATACAATATATTTTTACTTTTATGATTGAAAGATTATTTACTTCAAACAGAAGAAAACCCACAAACAGAGATAACTTGTGGCCACAACAATAAACAATAAAACACTAACATCTCTTCCCCCAAAACCAATCTCCAAACCCATGCACTAATTTTCTTTCCTAGGGTTTTTTCCCTTGACAGTGTTTATTTTGCATCCCCAGCAGTTTAATACCATCTTGCCACAGTCATGGCTGTCAAATTGCTAAACAGTGTGCCTGCCACAAGTCCAACTAGTCGGCTTCCAAGTAGTTTTTACAGCACTCTTTGTCCAAGTGCAGAGGATAAAGGAATGTATAGGTGTCATGATTTGAACTTCAGCTGGCAGCTACATACCAGACAGCTTCTCGCTCACTCCTCTTCCCTCCTGGGGAGAAGAATCAGAAAATCAGTAAAACTTTTGGATTGAGATAAAGACAGTTTAATAGGACAGCAGTGGAAGAGATAATACTAGTGCTAATAATAACAATAATAATAACAATAGAAGAATATACAAACCAGGTGATCCACAGTGCAATTGTTCATCAACCACCAACCAATACCCAGTCCGTCACCAGGCAGACTGTTCTGGTGAACTCCTCCCCGTTTATACACTGAGCATGACATCATATGGTCTGGAATATCCCTTTGGTCAGTTTGGGTCAGCTGTCCTGGCTGTGCTTCCTCCCACTTCTTGTGCACCTCCTCGCTGGCAGACCATGAGGAGCTGAAAATCCTTAACTTTTTATAAACATTACTCAGCAACAACTAAAACATCAGTGTGTAATCAACATTATACTCATACTAAATCCAAAACACAGCACTATACCAGCTACTAGGAAGAAAATTAACTCTATCCCAGCGGAAACCAGGACAAGAAGCCATACATGCACGACTTATCCCCCTTGTCTCATAGTCTTGTTTACAGTGAGCAACCAAAATAAACACATTTATATGTGAACAGCCCTCTGACAGCATCAGAAAGATCTGTAGGAATTTCAAATGAAACAGAAGAGTTCATGGAGGCAAAAGTATTGAAGGTTAGTGAACACTGTGAAAAAGCGAAGTAGAAATTCTTTCCTCTTTTCCTCTCTATGACTCATGTGACATAAGCTGCTTTAGGATCATGGAGAGCATACTTGGAGCTCTGAGCTACAAACTGCTCCTTGTTAGGGGAATTCATCTTTTATGAAAGAGATTTAATTGCAGCCATCTTCAAACAAATTGAAAAACAACCAGAAGGTGAGTAAGTGAAAGATTCATTTAATAATCTCAACGAGACAGAGCCTAGAGCATCTGTAGGCCTTTAACAAGTGCTAATGATTATACCTGAGAAAATATCTGGTTCTGATTCAGAATTATTAATTTAGGTGCAGGAGGAAGAATAAGAATTGACACTAATTTAATGTGGGGAATAAAAAAACAGAAGTCAACTTGCTGAATAAAGCAACTATTGTTAAAATAACTTACAACCTCACATGTTTGCTAGTTCCTTAAGACATTAGATACTTTGTCTTCTGTGTCTTTTTCAATGAAGAAAGGTGACTTTTCTATCATCCTGCACACAATTGGTTTACTGACACGTTCTGACAGCTTCCAATAAATTCCCAAGGCAATTTTTCTTTGTGGTCTTGAAAAACATATGTATAGAGCCAAGGAATAGGTTCAGATGAGATCTCAACGAATTATAGTCTATAGTATTCAGTACAATCTGAAATCACATGATATAGTCACAGTGATATAATCACTGTGATATAATCTGGTTCTAATCTAAAATCACATGATCACTTCTTCATTCGAAGGACCAGGGGAGCAAAGCAATCTGGTTACACAAATGAATCAAACCATGTCTTGCTTGTGGTGGATCTTCTCCTTTACATTTCTCAGATCTGGGTTATCCTAATGTGGGGTACTTTGATGGTGGTGATGGTTAGAGTTATGTCAGCACCAAGACAGAATGAAACCATACACTCTTTTGTCACTGTCTTCTCAGTTAAATGAATTGAGTACTGATAATTTTTGGTTTGGTTTGTTGGTTTTTTTTGCTTTTATAGAGGTCCAGTGTTTAGAGTTGCTACAGTTTCTTTATCATCTAAAGAATGAGACCTTGACTGGAACTAAAATTATCTGACCCATGCTACACTGTAAGCTTTTACTCAACTTTCAATAAAGTATTACTTCTTTCAGCATTACACGTCATCCCAGCTTTTCAGACCATTTGAATATCTGCATTTTATGTTATGTTCTTCAAACACGGTAGTTTGTGGGTTTTTTATTTGAATCTAGTTTTGTAATTTTCTGCCTGATTCTTTAATCTCATTCAGCCCCATTTGTATTATGCCTTTGTGCTCTCTGGTGTTCAACTCAAGTTCTAATTTATTCTCACCTGCATATTTCATTAACATATTTTTACTCCCACATCCACATTATTAATAAAGATGTTAAACTGAATGAATCTCTACAGAATGCTATTAAACATTCTCCCCTATGCTCCAAACTTAATACTTTGAGCCTCTCTTTTACAGTCAGCTCTCAATCCACATGACAATGCTCTTCTTCTTGCCATTGGCAAATAGTTTTCAGTTAATTTCTTCATGGTATCATATCAAGCACTTTACTAGGGTCCAGATATCTTGCATCCCCTTTATCCACTAATTATGTGACTGTGTCAAAAAAACCAAACCAAAAAAACAAAAAAAAAAAACAAACAAACAAAACAAAAAAAGGCAAAATCTGCTTTTAGGAAATAAGTTTTGTACTTTATAACTTGATAAATGGGTTTGGGATTGAGAAAGGAATGATCTGAAATACTTTTTATAACCTTTTCCTGTGATTTATAAAACACTGTGCAGCTTTACCCAGGACCATTTACATTCCCCTGGCTTTGGGATCTGTCTCTGCTGCTTATAGTGTTTAGCACTAAACCTTTGTTCCCAGGATAGAATAGAGGGGCAAAAGGCTCCCTCAGACTGACCGTTCTGCTGAACTATGGCTAAGCCAAGTATGTTGTGATGTATTTCCCACAGACAACAAAGTCACCTTTACGCTATCTGGAAAGCTTCCATCATGCTCTCACGTGAGAGAAGTGCCCCTGACTCAACCTTCTGGCTGCAGCTTCTGGGAAGACAGCATGCCTTGTTGCTTTCATGCTGTTTTGGTTTTGCTCTTTTCTGAGTCTGCTTTCTAATATGCTTTCTTTTCTATGTTAAATTGTTTCCTTCCCTAGCAGTTTTCTCACAGCTACTTGCATTCTTCTCTAAGTACTAGGTGCAATTAGAGTAATTCCACTTCTTTCTACAGGTTCTGCACTTTGACAGTGGAATCTGATTGGGTTCAAATTCAGCTGTAGTTATCTACCTAGCAAACTGTAAGTCTGCTTTGGGAAGGTAAGTTGGAGATCTGGTGTATTTTTCTCACTGTTTAAAACAATACTCAGCACTAAAAGAATGCTGCAGACTTTCATTAGGAAACAATTCAGTGGCTGGAAGGGAAAAATCGCTTTTTCATAGTATTTATTTTAGATTTGTGCAAAGAGTGCATCAAAAATAATCAAGGGAGTCCAACCACGAGAATGAATTTGGGATTATCCCATAACAAGCAGAATCTAGGAGAAAAAACAATTTGTCTTAGGATAACTATTGGAGTAGCTGCATTTAAGATGCTCTAAACAGTTCAGTTCCACAGACGGTATTTTGACATCCAAGCTATGTTTCAAACCAAATACTAAATAAGTTATTAAACCTGCATGGGCTGCTTATTTTCATTTCAAATAAAATATAAATCAAATATGACATGTAAAACTTTTCTATAATATCTGTAAAGAGCGATTAGAATAACACAGATTTGTTAAAGAGGCTTGTTCAGTGCTTGTAAGACTGACCTATCGATAGTAGAAGTCATTAAAAGTACAGATCTTCCATATGATGATTCAGAAGAAAATTTGTAGCTTAAAATGTTGAAAGGTTAATACTGACAAGAAAAGTAATGGCCATCTCAGTTTCTCCTGGCATTCATTCTCCAAATCCCTTTGGCCAGTGAAGTCATTTGTGACATACCCTCTGTTGAAGGTGTCCCTAAGATGTTTAACTTGATTATGCTAGTGTTAGACTGTGAGGATTTTGGTTTGCTGAAGTTTTTTGTGAGGTAAAGTCAAGCTGGCTCCTGTGCTTCTTTTGTAACCAAAAGGATGATATCTGGTAAGAGTTGTTAGTGTTTTCAGGTCTTTACAGTGACTGAAAATAAATTTGTAATAAAGCAATCCTTGGATTTTACTAGCTTGGGATTCATCCTGTTGAAAGTAAGAAGATTGTAAATAAGACACAAGGGAGCTCTACACATTGATGTTGGGCATGTTTTTTGCATGTGTTGTGATAATGTCTTTAGAAGTTACTAAGAATGTCCAGAGCTCAACAAGAGGGGTAAGAGGCAAGCTTCACCAGCTCGTCACAGCAGGGAAAATGAAGGCTATAGAGTATATTCATGCTATACTGACTTAGATGTTCTGAATGCTCTCTGGATAAAATTCTGCTGGCACTGGAGTCAAGACAGTCTGACACTTTGTTTAGGTATATAAGTCAAGTACCTAAAATACACAGGGTTTTTATGGTGCTTTAAATTTTATTTTACAATGCATATAGACTTCATATTTTAAGTTCACTGGTATTTTAAAACTTATAAAGATTAAGTTATCAAATGTAGAAAGCCAAAAAAAGGGAGCTGTATATATGGAGGCAAAGACAAAATGTTTCTTCTTTGGTTTTCGTCTAGTTGTCCCTCATCCATAATTTTATTTTATATGAATTCCTATCTACAATTTTGGGTTGGATTCTCTGAAATAAATTAAGATTTTCTCTGTTCAAACACATGTGTTTTCAGTGTGTTTGTGAATTAAACATAAATCACTGAATACTATCTAACAGATGTTCCATTGGCTCTCTTCATGAAAAAACAAGTAGACAGCTGTAAAAAAAGGCACAACCTGAAATTTGTAAGACTATTTCAAAAAAAGTTCTAATTAGTGAAGTTCTAGTGTTTCATGCAAGTACTTAAAATACATGGTGAAGTTATCATCTAAAATTAAAGTTTCTTATTATATTGCTGGAGGAAGATTTTCAGGAATGAAGGTGAACAAGAGTGTACTCTTATGAGTCTTTGTAATCTGACTGGTCAAAAATGTTCTGTTAAAAGTAATTTTCAACAGAAAACATTTTTACTGAATGTTCTGGAGCCCAAGATTGCTGTTTTGTTGTATCTCAAAATAGCTATTATTTTGCTAAGTTTTAATTTTTTTTGCCCAAACCTAGTTTTTTATAAACTCCCGCTGAGTGCTGCTAAATAAATTGAAGAATTTTTGTCCCCATTCTTTAACATATATTTGCAAATCTTCTGGTACAGAAAAAGTTTTTGCAAGAAGGAAGACAGTAACTTGCTCACCAAGTCCATGATGAATAAAATAAAAGTTAATTAGACTAGATTCCAGCACAAAAGAACTTGGATTAGATATTATGAAGAATATTTTGATGATAAAGATAGTGAAAGCAATAGAATGTATTGTCGGGGAAAACTGTAGCTGCCATCATGGGACACCTTTATTAATAGGTTTGATAAACATCAGCCATGAATGACAAAGATAAAATTGACCTTGTCTGAGGTAAGGCACCATACTAGACTTTTTGAGATCCTTTACAGACTTACTACTCCATGATTCTATCCCAGTAGTTGTTTATATGTCATGAGTAGTTTCACAGCTGTCAATGGGACAACTCAGAAATGCTAACCTCCTGTGAAAGACTCTCCATGGTCAGAATATTTACTTCTGCAGTCTGCACCAATCAAAAAGTTGAAAAGTATATGTTTTCCTAGCATTCTGTTTTCTGCTTTTTGTGTTGTTTACCATCTGTTCTCTAGCGTAAGTCGTTCAACGTATCTTTTGTAGTATGAAGAGATAAGTGTTTCTTAATGAGTATGGTAAAAGGTCAGATTATCTATTCCTTAACAAATTCCTTTCGCTTTTTAAAGCTGCATTTTTATATAAAAGCAATATCCAGCAGAAGAAAAATGAAAACAAGTATGTTCTCAATCATGGAGTAACCTATTCTGAAAATTTTAAAATGAAATTTGGAGAGCTCTGGGGTTTCTCAGGATTTTTGCATTTCAGTTTCTTGTTACTTTTCTAGTCACTAAGGAGTGAGCGAAAACAAGAAATCCAAGAGTTATCCAGCATCCCTGAAGCAGAGGAGGAAGTTTTTCATTGGAAAGTACAGAAACATGAAAGTTGTTACCTTAACTACCCTAGCGAGCCCCTACCGCAGCTGGGATTCCCACGGATTTCCAGCTCCAGGTTTTCAGACTTTGTGACAAGAAACCTTAAATTCTGTATTCCTAGGACAGTCCACAGAATGGGACTATTCTTTAGATACAGCTCAGAGAAAATTTGAAATATCAGGCTCCGGGATAGGGTTGCTCCAAAAACAGAAGCCCAAGAGTCCTTAGAGCCATTTCCTGAGCCTTCCATTCTGCACAAATCTAACATGGTGAGAGTGAGCTCATGACAAATTTGTTGAGCCTGTTTTCATGATTTTGATAATTTCATATTTTTTAGTGAAACTCTGCTTTTACTTGGAAAACAGTTTAACTGTTTTATATTTAATGTGACTCAAAGCTCTGTGTGGATATCTAAAAGTTTGCAAGGAAAAGCAAAGCTGAAAAAAAACCCCCACTAACAAAAACTGAACTGTATTTGCCTACAAAATCAAAATTATTTTGTATACTAGACCTGCTTCATAATTCTGCCAATTTTTATGGACTTGCAGTCACGTGTTTTGGGCATTTTCTGATTTTGCTTGGCTGTTGTTGTGTGAGAGATCCATACCAGCAACACATTAATTGGCTAACAAACTGAGTTTATATTGGAAACAGTTACTTTGTCAATACAGAGTGTAATGACAAATGCAAAAATGTCAAACAAATGGGAAAAAAATATATAAAATAATTTTTGTTTAATCTCTTATAGTTAGTGTAGTTTCAGTTGTTCTTTGTAGCACTTGTATGTAAGCTGGTTTCAGGCAGAAATTACTTTAATTAGCAGCATTTCTTCAATATTACATGAATTTTAACCCAATGAAAAATACAAAATTATCTTCAAATTTTAAACTGTCAAGGGGAATTTGCTATATAATAAATTGAGTAATTCTGTTTAGTCATGATTTTTTCCCCATATTGGAGTAGTTGCTGTTAGAGTGTTTTTATTGTGTTGTTAAAGAACAACTGAATGACATGAATATAAACTGCTTAAATATTTATAGTGTAGTGTTCAGCTTAACTAAAATTGCATAAAACATAAGAACCTAGTCCACTATATTTGGTAAAAGTAGAATCCTGTCTATTTTGAGTAATGAAAAAATTTATTGGATGGGAGACCATCTGTAAACACATTCAGAAATAAAAGGGGAAGGAAATAGTGAAAGGTCACAAAGCAAAGGATAAATTGACCATACTTAAAACAGAGAAAAGGAATCTGAAAAACCTCTATCCAATTGTATTCTGACATTCAATAAGGTCTGAGTTGCAGATTTATTCTTAGATCTTGTTTTACAAAAGTAATTCTTGATTTTTTTCTTCACTGTATGTCAGAATAGGACCTTCGTTTTCTTCTCTCCAGTCTAAAGCTCAATAACCGTGTCTGCTAATTTTGACTACCTTGACACGTTTCCATTGATTTCTCTATCTGCTTTATCTGTTGTGATACTTCTGAGACATCAGATTTTAGACACTACAGATCCTACAAGATCTGTTTATGATTCAAGTTTTCTGTGTGCACCTCGAATTCACACCTGTTTTCACACTGTTGGGATGATTTTTGAGAAGTATGTTGTTGGACTCTTAGTGACCTTATCTGCCTCAAAATCCATATAGAATGCTTTGCATAATGCTGTCTTTCTGTTCACTTGTTCTCAGATTACAGTGACTGTTCTCATGTATCGGGCATTCTCATGTTGATTCATTTATTCTGCATCGTGGTGTCCTAGACATAAAATTTTCTTTTTCACTTAGATGTTTCAGGCACTGTTTTCCTTCATTTCTGTTTCTCCTTAGTGCTCTGTGCTACTTATCTACTAATATATCCTCTAATAATTCATTCTTACAGACTTTCTCAAGGAATGTCTGTATTGTAAACTAACTGTCATCCAGTATATAGCTTTTGACACACGTATTTATTTTGCGCACACAACATTTTTATGTATTTTTTTCCTTTGGATTGATTCTTTCTTTGCTTGTACAAACAGGGAAGAAAGAGGGAGGAAAGGAGTTACAAAAGTTCTTTAAAGGGCACTGAATTTGCAGAGAAATTCACTAGAATTCTTAAAGCTTTCTAAAACTTTTTCTGCACTACTGCTGTGGGGGTGTTCTTTCTTTAATGGACTGCAAGAGTTCTAAAGACTTCACAGAAAAGACCCATCTCAATACATGTCAATGCAGAAACTGTAATGTTAATGTGTTAATGTGGGTACGGTTTTGTTTGTTGAATGCTTGCATATAGGTTTGAAGTGCTTATGGTTGTATGTACTGTATAGACACATCTTCATGTTATCCTCGTAACTCTAGTACCACTGTCATTCCCAAACTCACATTCATCATACTCAGTCTTGTATAAATCCATGATAGATTTGGAAGTTATAGATTTGGAAGTTATTTAGAGCATATCCTTCTTATACCTAAGAGTTCTAATTGTTCCATTATTGGGATAAACTATGTACCACCTCTCTGTGAACACAAGCAGCATTTATGAAATACTTCTTATTAAATGCATGCTGTACTAATAGCTATAATATAACCACAAAGGTGTATTTTGGGGAATGATGCTGGCTTGGGTTGCCACAGGAGATACATTGACATTATTCATTCTGCCCATGTTCACAACTTTGTTCAATTTATTGATTCTGTGCTGAATGGGGTGGGGAAAGAGAGGGGGGAATATGAGCCAATCTATCTGATTTTCATTATAATAATCAAAGAACAGCATAGAAAAACACTTTGGTTTTGTTTCTCTTACTAGTTCTAGGACATGACTTTCTTTACTAGCACCTCTCATGATGAGAAAATCCAGTATGGTTTGATGGTTATAAACTGAGCTAATTAAACAATCTGAGATTTTAGGTTTCTGTAAGTCAATATTCAGAACAATTTAGAATATATTTGAACAATGTAGGCATAAAGGTCAAGTTATAATATTAATTCTTTCTAGGTAGGCCCAATAATATTAAAATATATTTCTCTGAAAAGTTGGAGCATTCAAATACAATCAAGATAATTTTGTCAACTATCCATCTACACCAAACGAGCAAAGAAGCAGCTTTGGGCTGTGCATACTTTCTTGCATTTTAATTAAGTGAATTTCTTTCTGTCAGACATAAGAAATTCAGGGAAGTCACCTCTCAACAGCTTCTTTAAGTGGTGCTGAGTAATACATAATTTATCTATAAGAATAAGGACTTGCAGACCCTCGGCATAGGAGTTTAATAAATAATATGTCATAACACTTTCATATTACATTGTCATATCTTCTCTGTATGCACAGGCTGATGTTTTATATTAAGTTCTAAATTTAGGAAACATATTTTTTCCTTCTTTCCATTATACTTTGGACACTTATTTGTGGGTTAGATGGTGGTAAATTCAACTTCTTCTCTTCATGGAACTGAATGCAGCATAGTATATGATAACGCAGGCAAAAACTTCTATAGATATCTTATATCAAATGTCATTCTTTCAGTCACCTCTGAAGAATAATACCTTTATTGTTCTGTGTGTTACTGTTCTGTTTGACTCCACTGGTGAATTTTCTGAGGCTGTTTGTCAGTTTTAGTGCAGAATAAATGTTGCTTAGATGCTCTAAATTGATTATGTTCACCCTCAGGCAATTTCACAATAACCTATTGCAGATTAAAATCACAAAATGCTATGTCACCTTCACTCCTTATTAGGATAATTGACCCTCCTACTGGATTAATAGTCTACAACCTGGTTGCTTAAATACGCTTGCTACTAAATAGTTCTCCTAAAGTCTAAATGGAAACATATTTTTAAGAGATAATTGAGTCTTCTTATTCAGTTAAACACTGTGGATTGAGAAGCACATAGTGCTTTAAATTCATTGAAAAAAATATGGAAGGCCCCAAATTTCCCAGGGATATTTTTCATCATTTCTAAGTTATTTTATTCATTAACTTTCTGCTATTCAAAAGAGAAATTAGGGGTGAAAATCTAAGCTATTCAAACTTAAAGTTATCAGTGCACATATAATTTGACATTATAAATTTATTGCCTCTGAAACAAAGCTTTTTCTGTGGTATAGGACCTAGAAGATTTTGAGGATATCTTCTGTCTTTTCTTATAATTAGTATGGATTTACTTGAATTTTTAAATTAGGAGGAAATTATTTAAATATGATTTTAAATTAAGATGCTCTTCGATAATTTGTAATTTATAATAGAGAAGATGAGTTTCAGAATGCTTTGGATTTCTCTCAGTGTTGAGACTCATGCATGTTTGTAACTAGATATATGAGAAATAAACGTATTCTGTTATTTTCCTTACCCTTTGCTTTCTTCCCAGATGAGTGCTGATGAATTAACAGGCAGAAACATATATGAAAACTTTGTTTCCCTTATTAAGGAAAATTTCCCTCATTTTGCATCTGGTTGTTATTTTCTGTACCCCATTGTTGCTTCCTTATATTCCCTATCTAACCACTTCTCTTAATTTTATATTTCTCCCTGTATTAGCATTTCAAGTAATATAGACTTTCTTCAGACACAGCAGACAAATGGGGTGGCTAAAGCAGCTTGTTTCATAATATGATCTTCTTTGTTTCTTAGCTTTCTTCTTTTTTCCTAATTAAATCAAGGGAGGGTCGCTTTTATGTAAAGTGATGGCAAGCACACATCCATAGCTGGTTAGTTCATTATAAAGCAAATGGATCAAGTGAAAGCCTGATATCATGAGCAAACTCTGATTAAGTTCTCACTTAAGAGAGGAACCATGAAGGAGTTCTGTAAGATTAAACATCTGATGTACTTCAACTGTTAAGTACCACCAAGTACTTCCATTGTAAGTACACTTGCACTTATACAGGAAGTAAAAGGAGTTCTGTGTATTTTGCACTAAGGACCTGACTCCTTGTTCTCTGTTTACATACGTAGCCCATGAGGAAGCTATTGGCATGAGGAAAGTTTTTTAAATTTGAACTGCAGGTTATGTAAGGTATACAGGAAGTACTATATGAAAATGTCCAATATTCAAACAGAAAAAGTTGACAAGAAAGATCTTGTACATAGAAATATCTTCATTCTTGATTGTATTTTTACATTATTGATGCAGCACCATAATTTCTTTTTTAATCAGAGGATGACTTTACATACTAGAAATTGCATACACTTTCCTAGTGGTCAGGAAGTCTAATCACAGAACAAGGGGTAATGGCTTTAAACTGAAAGAGGGAAGACTTTGATTAGATATTAGGAAGAAATTCTTTACTCTGAGGGTAGTGAGACACAGGAACGCATTGACAGAGAAGTTGTGGATGCCCCATCACTGGAAGTGTTCAAGGCAAGGTTGGCCCAGGAAGTTACTGAGTTTTTGAGTAACAGTAGCAAGTTCTTTGCCATTCTCATTCTCAACAGCCATCAAGGTTCTAGATGTCTCAGGACTGATCCCATTCATGATTAAGTCAAGACTGTCATTCCTTCTATGGAAATGCTTTGCACAGATAGAGAATGAGAAATTTCAGAAGGTTAAGGGAAAAAAAAAAAAGCAGAAAAATAATGTATTATTCTAGTCTCTGACACTTTTTATCTGTTTTCCTTAGGGTCCCTCTTTTTAATATGTATCCTCAGAGCCTACAAACTAAATAGTTAAAAAGTTATGCTCCAAGGCAAGACAAAATGCTCAAGAGGTAAATACTTATATAGAGAGGTACTGATTTTGCACATAGGTAAACAAAATCTAAACCTATTTAGTGACTTGTCCGAGATGTTCTAAATGGAGATTTTCAAGATAGAACATCAATTGTTCACTAAGATTCCTCACGGGCAAAAAATAAGCACGGGTCAATGGTAGTCTTTATCAAAAAGGCTGTTGTCCCATTTCTCTGAATGACATAAACTAAGCTGTCAAAACTTTGTCTGCCTGCTTTTCGTTTGGAATAGAGTCCTGTTTATTCTTTAGGTATTGCTGTCCAAGACATGTCTTCTGGATTGTGTTTTTTAATGTGATGGAAACCATCATGTGAACTGGCCTGGATGATACTGCATTGACTATGCCTAAAAGAAGCGGGGGGGCATCAGCTTTGCAGGTAGGCTATAGGTTTTAATAGGTAGCTCTGAGGCTGATCTTTTGAGTGTCAGGGGTCATGTGTAGGAGGTCCTTAGAAGCATTCCAACTTCTTTCTATTGAACTGCACCTTTTTGAGTTTGCATCATTTTGAAGTTTTAGTATGAGTCACTTAGCAAGTTATTTTCTTCTTGTGTCATTTGAATTGTTTCCAGTTAGACAAGAAAAGAAAAATAGATGTTGTTAGGGTAGTTTTAACACTTCTTAACTGCAGGACAGTGAATACTGAGATTTCTTTCTTATACTCAGCAGGCTAGTTGTTTCCCAGTAAAATAACTTCTAATTAGAACACCAGTTACAAACAGCACTGACCGAATAGGATGTTAAATATCCATTTAAAGAAAATACACGTCCATATGAAACAGGATACTGCTTGATAGCTGTTGATCACTAGATCCATATTTCAATACAATGAACTGGTGTATATTATGATAAAATGTGTCTGCCTATTTTATCATCAGTTATGAGACAGTAGATCTACTGTATAAATTAACAAATCTAGGTCCTGTATTTGAATACGGTCTGAGCTGAGGTATGGTTCAATAAAGTTGAATTCACCTGACAGGAAATACTTTAATTATACTGGTACTGCTTCAAGAATGAATTACACCTGTAGTATTTCAACTTTATAGGAAACGGTGTAGATATAAAAGGTAACTCTAGGATTGGAGTGCATAATCAAATGGGTTGGTTTTTTTCTTTCAGGTATAGTATCTGGAATCTAACAGATACTGGCTCATAATTTTTGGGTGATAATAGAAATCTAAGTAGAATAGGGTAAAGATTTGCTGTTGTTTTGTTGGTTCATAGAAGACTGTCTACATAATCTAGATGAAGGGTGTTGTGACAGCTTATCTTTGATTTACAACTCTGTAACTCCACTAAGCTCTGGTTCGCATAAGTATACTCTGAACTCAATATAAAAGAAATAAAACAAAGCTCAGTTGCCCCACATAAATATTTAATCCCCTCTAATCAAATTCAGGATATAGTGATAGCATGCACACACATAGCATACAAGCCTTTAGTTTTGCATACCATATTAATATAGAAGTCACTACAGTTATTTTTATTTTAATATTTTTAAACACATTTCTGCAGGAGCTTTAAGAAATAGGTGTTCATATTTTTTTTCTTACACCATATCATAGATTTTTATTAGGGAAGTACTTTTTTCTGTCTGTGTGCGTGACTATTGTGTGGCAATTCAGATAACTTGAGTGCTTTTCCTTATAAGAACACATTTTTCCTCCCTAAAGGAACCATTTATATTCCTTGGTTGCTTTTCCCCACCAGGTAGCCTCTACATGATTTTCAGTGCTGTCTTAAACTGCTTCTGAATGTTTTTCTTTCCAATATTATTTTAAACTTTGTTACATAGTACTAAACTTTCATTTCTTTTCACAATTTACCGTGTGTGGAAAGTGGAAGAAAAACATTTTAAGACTGCTTTTATGATGCTGCATATGAAGCTTGGTTTCATGAGTGGTTTGGTTCATGAATTCAGTTAAATTCTTTCTATGAGTCAAGGGCAGACAATATGGACTTTCTGTTTCACAAAGCTGCTTACACTGAATAATTCTATATTTGAGCTTTAATGATATTTGAATAGGAATTTGTATATAGGCTGTACAGCATACAGGTGAAAGAAAGCAGACAAACTTCTGATTTCTGGCTGAATGATTAGCATCTGAGATTGATTTTCAGCCTGCTGTTGGATCGACCCTCCTGGAGACTGACACTCACCATGCCACCTCCAATGACAGGCAACCTCCAACACCTATGTCAGCTGCATGCAGTCTCCACAGCTCCTCACAGCTTTTCCCTAAGCACCTGAGCCACCTAGCCCTTAGGGCTGGTTTCTTAGTGACAGAACCATCATCATTAGGTGTCTGCCTCCAGGAAGGTGGTGACCCTGTATCACCAGTCAGACACAAATCCTGTGGAGGTCAGAGCTGGCCCTGCTGAGGGAGTACTCTTGTTTCAGCTTATGTCTCCACACCATGAGCCTTGGCTGTGCCTAAAGAGACACCAGGGCTGCAGCCTGGGAAGTGTGCTGTGGAGCACAGCTTGCCTTTGTGTGTGGGAGGACACACCATACCCATCACTGTTTGTCAGTGCCAGACAGGAGGGAAAGGAGTGGGGGGAAGTCAACCCCAGCCTAGAACATAGAAATATATTTCAAAAATATCTGCACAGGGATTTTTTGCCTACAACACAGCTGCCTTTGGGCCTTTCTCTGCCAGCAGGGTGACAGGGGCAAGAGGGATGTCCAGTGGCAGTGGTAAGAAGAGGCAGAAATTTTACTTACAGCAGTGCTTGAAACATGGCTTTGCTGGCAATGGCCCCACAACTGGTCCACAGGGCCCGGCCATATTCAGTCAGGCAGGGAGCCAGTGGGCTGCAAGCATCCTGCCCTGACCTGCCAGCCAAAGTGTCTTCACTGCCAGGTTGCGCCATGTGTCCACAGCTGCTCCAGCAGCAGATGATGCAGTGCCCACATTTCCTGGGACTCCCCAAGAGCCACTGGAGGGATGCGCAGCGGATGGGAACCTGGGTGTTGTGCTGATCACGGGAGAGTCATGAACAACAAGAAGCCAAACAGGCCAGCTGCTCTCACACAATTTAGCTTCATGCTGGTCTGCTGTGTGTCCAGGAAACTCCTGGGAGGGCTCTGGGCGATAACAGTTTTCACCCTGGGAGCACTGGTGGGTTCTGCTGGCATGATTGGTCCTTCAGAAACAGGCTACACCCCTGTGCACTTCAAAAAAATTAATAACAAGGAATATACAGATGGGACTCAGCTGTCTTGAAATTAACCTTAATTCAAGCTACTGCAAGTCAACGGCCATTTAATGAATAACATCTGTAAAATTTAAGAATAAAAATAAAGCATCTTCAGCTCCAAAAGGTTTTGTCCTTACTGCCTCAATATACCTTGCAGATGTACTTACCTCCTCCATGCAGTCAGACACAAAATCCACTTATATACCTCACAGCTCAGGACATGTTAGAAACATTCTTAGTTTCAAAATCAATTTATTTTCAGGCTGACCTGGGACTCTAGTCCAGTTTCATGTTCTAAAAAGATATTTCCACTTCCCTTCAGCTCTCAGCAGATGAAAATAGTTTTGGCAGATCATATGCTATGGCCTCTAGTTGGTAAAAATAAATTTTTAGCCAGACTTTATCAGATGTGCAGAGGTGAGAAGTGAAACAGTTTCCCCCCCTCAACTTGAGAAGAAAAATTTGTAAATTGATGTATGAAGCCTTTTCACACTGCAAACTTAGAATGTTAGATCAGGTCTCAATTAATAGTGTTACTTAATGCCATAAATGAATGTAGATCATTATTGGTCATTGAAACTAAACACAAGAATAGTCAACACTCTGGGGTCATAGTGAAGTTTAGGTTATTATGGGACTGTGTCGGCTGATAGCCACACCTAACTTGAAAGAACACCATGATATATACTTGCAACTGCTAGCATGAAAATGATTGTGAAAAACCTTTTACACAGGTCAAATTTTGCCAGTTAGGTTGATCCTAAATAATGCCTTATTCTTTGAGCATATTCTATCTCCAAGCAGATAAATTATACAAATTAAAGTTTGAAGTGGAAACATTGTTACCATACCTTTCTTTCTAAAAAATTCATCTACTTAAACTTAGAGGAAAATAGTTCTCAATTTCTCATAAAGATCATTTCAAGTTTGAATCTCTGAAACAAATTTGAATCTGAAATAAATAAATATTTCTGATGAACTCTAGTGCCAAGATTCACACTTTTCATTACAGCATGTATCTTTAAAGGTTTGATTGAGTTGGTATTATGTTATCTCCAGGTTATGAAAGATTCAAGAAGAAATAAGAGGAACAGCCCAAACTCCTGCATTATCTAAAGCAGACCGTACACTGAATTTCTAATAGATTTTCTCTCCAGGGGTCTTAATCCCAGCCTCTTTCTGGGGTAATCTGAAAGGAATGAGATAGAATCTGCTTATCACCCTTTCCCCCTGAAAGCATAGGAAAGGTAAACAAGAAAGACAACTTGTCAGCATTGAGACAATTACTTCTGTTTCTAACTTCACAGCCCAACACTGATAAGGGATTTTTATGAGGGGTTTTTGTATCCAGATGAGAAGAAATCAGCAAGTGTGCTTGGGCATTCTGTTATCTAGATTTTGTGCTGTTCCCTGTGTCCTTATATATCTAAAGGCAAAGTTATTTCACTTGACTTCCACTCAGCTCGAAAAAAAGAAAAAAGAAAAAAAAAAGAAAAAAAAGCATTCAAAACCCCCAGTTGATTTATCCTGTGCCCTGTTATTTCATTTTACCACTGTCAAATATGAGAGGAGATGCAGATCTCAATTGTCTCAGTACTAACAGAGGAAGTTATACCAAGAGCAAGCAAATACCCTTTCGCATGTCCATAGGTTATGTCCAAAGACAACCCCTTTTGTGGAAAGTATTGATCTTCCTTTTGGTCCCACTCTGGAAACTGCTGTGGAAAGGTTAGGTAATAGATCTTTCATTCAGTGATTCTCCCCCAGAACAGAAATGTATACACTCAGGAAGGAGAGAGATCTGCTCCCTTTAGTAGTAGAAAGGTGAAGGAAGTGGTAAAGTCATTAAGCTTTTGCTGAAGGAACAATCTTTTATAACATGAGGAACAATCTGGCCAATTGTTTGCTCTTTTTGAAAATTGTCCTGTCATTTTTTCTCTGCAGGCCGTAACAATCTCCAAATCATCTTTCTCACCGAGAAGCTTAAATCCCATTGAAAAGTTACGGGATTTGAGTTCCAAATTTACTCAGTTTTTTTTTTTCAACATTGGAGATTCTGCTTAAGCAAACATCAAAGTAATCCAGTATTGGCCTTTTTTATTTTATTTAAGACTTGTTTTTGGAAGAGAGACCGGGGTAAAACTAACCCCATAGAAAATCTCTTTTTCCTTTACCTGAATTAAACAATTTAATGCAAGGGAAAGCTTCATAGGGACATATCATTTTACCCAGAAAACTAATCTATTTTATTTTGAAGTATGAAACCAAACCAAATTATGTAAATGGTATTTGATTTTTGGACTGGTCAAAATAACCAAGTATGTGACATGACCATATATCATACCATCACAATGTCTTCACAATAAGGACTTAAATCCTAACCAAGCAGAAGACCAAATTTATAGTGCATCTTTAAATTAATCATTCATGTGAAAAGAAACAAGGAAGTTAGAAGCTGACAGAATCATGTTGTAGTAAATAGGACCTCCAAGACTAAAATACACCTTTGAAAATAAAGAATTACAAAATAAATCCGCCATGTTATTATGACTGTAACAAGAAACTCTCCTGTTTCCAGGGTAAAATTACAAGCAGTGTTTTCACTCATTCTTCCCTCCCGCCCCAAGAAAACCTTCTCATTGAATTTACTTACATTTTTCTTAAAAAACACTGGCATCTGTCAGTGGAATGCACAGATGGCCAGACAGGGCATGCTCATTCAAATAAGGGAAAAAAACTGGGACAAACTTCAAGGGTAGACTGTTATTCTTTTCTTCAATGCTATGATAGTTTTAACCATGAAGTAAAATGTCTATCAACAGGCTAACAATCCTGCAGTCATTTTTCAGCCCAAACCTCTATTGATTTCAGTTCTGAGACACAACTTGAGCAAAAGTAAAAAGTTGTTTAGTTTTAGGAGATACCTGCCTGGTAGTTCTCAAGAATTCATTTTAGAAGCAGCCCCACATGTATTCTTATTTGGCATACAGGTCTCTTCATAAGAAAATGCAGATTCATTGCATATGTTTGAATTTAGTGTGAATATCTTTTATTAGTATAAATATGAGTACAGTATAGTGTAACCAATATACTTCATAGTATGTATCACGTGTAACCAATATGTGTATAGTGTAGTGTAACCAATATAGTATGAATAGGTTTTATTTAGTGTAAATGTGTTTCATATGACAGGAAATAGCTATTTTGAAAAATGGTCAAATTGAATATGTTTATGTAATGTGAATTTCAATATATATATAATCTATTAAATGCTGACTAAAATGGATTTTCAAAAAATATCATTCCAAGGATGTTAATTTTGAAGAATTTTAATGGTAATACAGAGCAGTAGAAATTCAAACCATAGTGTGTGAAGAATAAAGGATGTGCTTATATGTTCAAAGATGCATTGAAACTTGGATAAAAGATAAGAAAATAAAACTGACACTTGTCAAGCTAAATGCTGACTTCTATATTTGATTTAGATAAATTCCTTTGTTACAAACCAGATAACACAATTGTGTGAATCCAAAGAAAGAAGAAAATACATCATAAACACTTAAAGCTATATCATTTTAAAAGAGAGATAATGAGATTAAATAAAAAAGTGTTTATATTACATGAAAATAATTGTCATTACTGAATCTATTTTCCATAAGCTTTTCAAACACTGATGTAATTTATTGGTGTATGTGAGTATGGGTATTCTATATTTTCCACAAGAAAATGCTATTTAATTGAGCTGCTATTAGCCACTTTTTGTCTCTGTTTCCCAAAAAAAATTTCCCCTCCCCAAATTTTTTTTTAAGCCTAATTCCATCCTAAATTTATGTAAAATCTGTGAATATAAGAAACTTATTTCTGTGCATTCATAGAAAATATTTGCATAAGGCTCGATTTTCCCTTTAAAAATATTTCTAAAGTGATCCATCTAAATAGCGAAGCTTTATTGTATTGACTAGTAGTCAGCACTTCTGAGAAATACTGCGACTTTTGAACTAGGAGTGGATTTTCAAATGTCTCTGGTCCATGTTGGGAATCTGGGTTGTGAGAGAAATTTCTATATATCTTTTTTGGGTACTTTGCTTCTTTGATTTAGGAGTACCATCTGCATTAGAATCAATTTGTGTTTTGAAGTAATTTAGGCTTTAGTCTGAACCAACAAAATGAGGTTTGGAAACCAAAATGGCATTGGCATCTGAGCAGGATCTGAAAATTGTGCTCCCCTCTGGGGATATTCAGGAGACATTAGGCATCTCAGAATGGAGAGTTTCCTGAGATAACCAAAATAATTCACTGAGGACACAGTAAGATTTAAATCACACCCTGCTCTCCCAAGGGCTTTAGTACCACTTTGCTACTTACCAGGGAACAGCTCCTCCTATCTGGGGAAATCTCTGCCCTGAATTCTCTCTTGCAAGCAGGTCTTTTCAACAGGAAACAGCTGCTCATTGATTAATTATTTATTTAATTAAATCTAACTCCAGGAGGGGCAGTTCACAGAGGATATTGTCTCCCATTGATGCAGTAGTGGTGAGAGAGTTATCAAGGCCATCCAAGGTCTGAGTTTAGATCTCCACCCGCACAACTCCAAATGTCTACCTCCCTTTGCCCAGAGGGGTGATACTCTGCCTCTCAGGCAGTGGACAATTTTTTAGCTGCAACAATCTGCAGGTATGTTGGAAACTCTTTACTTTCCGTAACATTCAGTGAGCAAGCAACTGGAGATGATAGAACCAGTTAATATGTGGCTTTGGGACTGGCGTTACCACCACAATTTTGGGTTCTTTGACAGTGGGTTGGCCTATACAGTACCAGACCTGTTCACAGGGAATGGATGATGCCTCTCTCAAAGGGGGAAGACGGTTTTAGCCCAGAAGACTGCAGGGTTGATTCACAGGTCTTTAAACTAGATGTGAAGGGGGAGGAAGGTAACAACATCAGGCCTATCTCTGAGACTCCAAAGGCAAAAGGAACCCTGGAATCACAAACAAAACATCCCATATGCAGGCCACCTGAAGAGCAACACGAAGGAAATTGAGCCTTTCCAGCTAAGAAGTCAACCCCATTGGGAGCCTAGCTGAAGTACCATTACACAAATGCACGCAGCATGGGGAACAAGCAAGAGGAGTTAGAGACATACACGCTTCTCCAGGGTTATGATCTAATTGGCGTTACTGAGACATGATGGGAAGGCTCTTATGACTGGAGTGTTGGAATGGAGGGCTACAGACTCTTCAGGTAGGACAGATTGGGCAGATGGGGAGGGGATGTTGCCCTCTATATCAGAGATCAGCTGGAGTGTGTGGAGCTCCATGTGGGGATGGAAGAAGACCTGACAGAGAGTTTATGGATTAGGATTAAAGGGTGCACGGGGGCAGGTGATGTTACAGTACACCCGATCAGAATGACAGGGAGGATGAGGCCTTCTGTAGACAGATAGGAGCAGCATCGCACTCGCACACACTGGTCCTCGTGGGGGACTTCCAACCACCCCGATATCTGTTGGAAGGATAACACAGCAGGGCACAAGAAATCCAGGAAGTTGTTGGAATGGGTTCATGACAACTTCCTCCTTCAAATAATTGAGGAACCAACGAGGAAAGGAACCGTGCTGGACCTTGTCCTTACTAACAAGGAGGGGCTGGTGAGGAATGTCAAGTTGAAGGGTAGCCTCAAATGTAGTGACTATAAAATGGCAGAATTCAAGATTCTTAGGGCAGCAAGGAGGGTGTGCAGCAAGCTCGCTACCCTGGGCTTCAGAAGAGCAGACTTTAGACTCCTGAGATCTGATTGTCAGGGTAGTGTGGGAAAAAGAACTGGAGGGGAGAGGGGCCCAGGAGAGCTGGTTAGTGTTCAAGGATCACCTCCTTCAAGCTCAGGAGAGGTGCATCCCACATTTGATTGGAAAAAAATAGGTATGCACTGCTCAAAGTTCAAACTCCCTTCACTTAGACTACCACAGACAAATTATAAGGAAATTCATTCACCAATATAGAGTCAAGAGATACTATATAGATATGAGTACTGGCTAGGAAATATCCAATTTTCAAATCTTTTTAATCTACTTTGGAGGAAAAATATCTGCAAAACTGTTAACAGTGTGTGTGGGAAAGAACAGTCAAGAAAGTGGCAGATACTATCTAGAACACTTACTGATTCAGGAGTATCCGCTTGCATCGCTGCTGTGGGAGATCTAGGTTCAGGCATCTGTTCCCAATCAGATGGTCAATGTGGTTATGTATTCAAAATCCAAAAACTGTACATTAAACATTGTGACATTAGTGTTCTGAATTTAAGACTCCTCCTTACAGGCTCCTTCTGAACAATATTTTGGAAAAATATTTGAAAGTATATTTTTCAACATAGAAAACCTTTATAGTAATATTCCTCATCAGCTCCACTGAATTGACATTATGGGAATATTTGGCATTTAAGACCTGATCCTTCAAGATTTGAGTTGCTCTTGTAACATGCTGCATAGCATTTATCCAGCAGCGGTAGCTTTACCCCTCAAGACTATTGCTGCATCAAAACTCCTTTTTCTATGAGAACACTATTTAAATACTACTCTCTTTTTAGCCCAACTCAAGAGCTAATGTTTGCTATGTGGCTTCATGTGAAATTTTGCAGAACTAATATCTTTGTGATTCCATCACTCAGGGATGCTCTTAGGCATTTACCACGGGATGTACCACTTTCCTCAAACAAGAATAAGATTTATCTTCATAACAAGAACTGCAAGACTATTCTCTTGGGCTAACTGAAAACAGCTTGAAGTTTTAAGAAGCTAATTTCTGCTTTTCTTGAATGAGAAAGGAGAATAAAAGAGATAATTACTTCTAAATTTAACTTTTAAATTAAAAATCACAGAGAAGTGTCAACTTGAAGACTGAAGCACAAACCCTAAAACAAAAACAAGTACACACTTACTTTGCAAGGCTGTAGTATGAACTTTGATGGCTGTGCCTGAGTGCCTCCTGTACTTCCCATATGTTGTTAAACTATAATGATGCATAGATCCTGAGAAAGCCCTTTGCAAATTAGTGGATTACAGTTTATATTTCTAAAAGGAAATCCAAGGTCAATTACAGTGAAGTACAATGTAATAGTAGCATTGTGTTACAACTGATGTGTTCGATGGTCTTCTGATAGCCTCTAACCTATTTGTAATTTCAGAACCAGCAGTCCATATATTTTAGCACTTGGTCTAAGTGGTGCTTCTTTAAAAAAATAAATCTGATAGCAAAAGGGCACATTCAATTGTATAGAAGAATTACTACCAAGTCTGGGCAGAGGGACTTCGCTGTGCACTTTCAAGTGACTCATAAGCTGCTCACTGAATCAGATCCATGAGTTCCCACAATAAGTGGGGTTAGAACAGCACAAACCCTTCACATTATAATCAGGTTTTCATGCAGATTTTTATTTACTATTTACTTTGGTCATCGTTGACTGTTGTTTGTCTTCATGTCATAAAACATGATGGAAACATGGAGGTGTTGCCACTGGACATTTCTTAGTCATTAATATCAACATGGAGAAACTAAGGTGTTTGCACTTGGTTTGATACGGCAATGATATTTAAGCTTTCTTAGCATTTGAGCAACTTCAACAAGGAGCTACTATTCACTCCTCAGAGAAGACACGGAACATTTTTTTTAAAGTTGCCTGCTGTATTTACATGCAGTCAGTGATCCATGGCCAGCTGACCATGTATAAAGGCTAAAGAATGTAAAAGATTTTAATATGCATCCAAAGACTGATGTGATCCGTAGGATGTGCAGAGCACCTCTTTTTTTTTAGCTTAGTTGCTTCAACTCTGCTGTAAATGTTAGCAAAATTCAATTAACTTTTCAATTGCCACTTGAAGACATTGGAAACTAAAATACAAGAATCTTTTTGTTGCCACAGCTACCTGTTCAAGAGACTAGAATAGCTGATACAGAGACATAACCAAAGTCCTGGTAATGTCAGCTACTGAAGAGTCTAGATGTTTTGCACAAATTTGACAGCTCAGTGAAGTTAGTGAATATCACTCTAATGCAAGATAGAATGGTAGTAAGGAGAATTTTGCTCAGCACTATGCAAGAGTTTGTCCATACACTTTTGTTGTTCAAGCTATTCTGTGTACCAACATTTTCCAATGCACTCAGAAACAGTGATAAAAAGTGATAAAAAGGTCTGATCATTATCATAAAGATAGAATAATTTCACTTTGCAAAAGCTTAACCCTTAATCAGAGGTGCTAGAGCTCTTTGCCTATGATTCACTCTGTCAATCTTTCCACCTTTGTTGGTGCTTTGTTGAATGAGGGGAATGTCTTGCTGAACATTTTGAACACTAGTACCACAATAAAGAAAACAGAGCCCTTAATTCATTCCCACCCTACAGTACAACATATAGAGCAATTACACGCATTGATAAGGGAACACTGAAAGTTGCAGAGAAGTTTTCCTGTGTTTGCACAAGATCTCTCAATATACCAGTGTTTGAGGGACTCAGTTCAAAGGCTTAAAAATGCTACCAGATTTTCATGAGGTAACCTTACCTCTGTTGGAGCTCCAGAAAGAAGACATTGATTGTCATGGTTCAGTTGCTCTTTCTGAGCCTTGGAGCACAACACCTCTCCCTTTTTAAGTTCTGCCTTACATTATGCACAAAGTATCTGGCATAAAGAATTTAGATGTATGTGCACTGCAGTTAAGGTGAGGTCCCTTTACAGGTCATGTGTTTTTCATGAGATGTTTTCTTAGTTCTTTAATACTTGTGTCCGATCCTTACCCAATTGACTATCTTTGTCAGTTCTGGTGACCTGTTGGTGACTGAGCAAGTTACTGACGTTTTGTTCTTTTACTTTGTCTAATGGCTTTTCTGATCCCTCTGAGCAAGAGGGTGTTTTGATCCTTTCTTGGCTCAGAAAACTGCAGTGTCCTATTTGGATGTCTTTACCTGTACTTCATGTTATTTCTGCCATGTACATGGTTTGACTAGTTTTATTTGTGGGAATATTTAAGAAATCGCAAAACCTTCCTGCCCTCCATCAAGGGCCATGTACTAGATGATCTTTAAAGCTCTCTTCCAACACAAATCGTTCTGTGATTCTAACATTTTGAGAAAATGTAGGTGACAGATTGCTCCCAGTCTTTCTACTTTGAGCAGTCCACATGTAAGAATGGCAGCATTTCCTTTTTGCTGCGGTTACAAAAAGTCTCTCCATGGGAGAGATTAAAGAGTTGCTGGGTGGGTGACAAAAGTGAAGAAAACATTCAAAAAGAAGTGCTTTTTTCCCCCACAGTTCCTGAAAGCATCAGTTTTGAAAAGAAAAAGATGTCCTATTCCAAACAAGCAAACACAAGTGTTCATTTCTTCTGTATACATATCTAATGTCTTGGTGAGTTTTGAGTATTGATATTGGTAAAGCTGGTAAGGAAACTAGGTTGACTGAAAATGCACAGTTTAAGAAACCCTGGAGAAAAGTAGATGTAGACATTATGCTGAGCTGCTTCTATAAGATCTGTAGCCAGTTCTGTACTGTGAAACTAAAGCTACTGCATCACCAAAGAGATATGTCACAGAATGTGTTTCATCAAAAGAAAATTTCAACATCAGATTGGAATTAGAAACGTTAAGAAATGGATCTATGAGGAAAAACTGATTATTGTACTTGTTTCTGTAATGGTTAACAACAACAAAAACTCAGGAAAGTTGCTTTGGATCAATCATGATGTAATTTTATCTTCCTATTTTCTTTGTAAGATAAATTGTTTTGGAAAGAGCAAAATGTTTTGTTCCTGAAAAAAAAAACAAATTCTCAAGGAACTTTGAACTCTAAGAATATGTTGTTTAGGTATTAGTTAAAACAAAATGTGATATGCAAACACTTGACACAGTGTATTTTAAAATGTTCATGTTAAATATATTTTTTTCTTTTAAATAACTGTAATGTTATTAAAAGTGACTAAAGTAACTTTTTTGTGACTAAACTAATTTTTTTAGTGGATTTCTTTGACTTTGACAGCTTTTTTTGTAGGGTCTGTGTGTGGTGGGGAGTAGAAAAAAAAAGAAAAAGAGTTTCTGAGAAAACCTTGGCCTAATTCAGCTGGCTAACTTCATAGTTTTCATCTGCAGATAGATTAAGACATCTTTCCAAAGCACCCGTCTGAGGTCATATGGGGAGCAGGGGGTAGGGAGGTAGGGAGTAGGGAGTGTGTGTGCAGAAGGATCTTCTTGCCCAAAAGTAACTAGATTCAATAAAAAAACCCCTCAAAGAATCCATCAATTACTTTAAAGAATTGCTGCTTTCACTTAATACTGCCGTCTGTGCTATGGGTGAAACTTAGCCTTCGGCAGGTGATCAGCACTAGGCCTGTGCTCTATATAAATCCTACAAGTTTTTTTTTTTTAAAAAAAATAATATATTTTAAAAATAATATATATATATATATATATATATGCATTATCAACTCCTCCATCCCACAGCAGATAATGTAACACAAGTGGGAATAACTGAGTCATTTTCTCATTATAAACTACTTTACAATTCAATGCAAAAAGGGGGGGGGATCTGCATTAATATGTATGAGAATTTTTAAAGTTGAAGTGTTCTTCATAGGACCTAAATCAATCCCCTTCACATATGTACTATTTTATTACAGAACCATATTTGCCATTTAGTTTTGTGCTTTTGTATACTTCTGCATGATTATAACATGATGGAAATACTGTTAGTGGAGAAAATATTTTAAAATTTAATGTTCCAGGTTATAAAAAGTATTGCTGGGTGGAATTGCTATCAATATGTACAAATTAAAAACAGCAAAACCAGGAAGAAATAGTCCATGATTAATTATATATTCATATGATATGTGTTTGAGATTCAGTGTGATATTCAAATGTATTTTATGCATAAGTATATTTATTTCATGTATGCATCGCTGCATATGCAAATAGGCTAAATTCAGCTATCTGTATATGTGATATGGGACTTGAATAGTTTGATTGTATTTAGTGGAATTTTCTTATGTACACAATTTGCTGCATTATAATCCAATTACCTAACACTCAGCTAAATTTACCGTGTTTGTATTTGGTCGTTTGTTTTAGGAAATCTGCTTTAACACCAGCAATACTTCAAAATGTACCTATAGAGATAGAAATATGATTCAGTAAATGTAGAGGAAAAATCTGACTGTGTTTAATCTGACATTAAAACTCCAGCTGATGAAATGAAGCCACTACTTAAACCCCAACAGTACCTGTTTTTATGGTATACTGCCCTTTGCAAGGACTACAAGTACAGCCATTTTTCTGATAAGTAACGTATTGTCTACCCTGAAAAGTAGATATGGATAACAAAGAGACTGTTTTAGATGTGGTTACTTACTTAATTTCAGATTATTAAATCACGAGAGGCATGATCTGTAAAATGCAAGGGAATGTGTCTTACATAAGGTATGAGTGAAGCTCATTCTTCATAGAAAAGCTACCTGAAATGGAGCTAGAAATTTCATAAATTGTTTTGCCCCTGGTCACGATGAAATTGTTGGACTAATGGAGTGTTGCCGTCTTTCAGCTCTGAACTGTCTCACACAAATTGCAGTTTAAGTTTCTCATGTGCTCTCTTCCATTTTTAACATGCTCCTCTAAGGCTGTATATCTCTGAAAGTATAATTAGTATGTGACTTCTCATGTTCCATGACAATTCAGGTAAGTCTCAACGACCAAGAAGGATGTGGTATGCAGCTCAACCTACAGAGTAGGACCAAAAGACGTACCTGGAAGGAGCTAACCCTCTACTATCACAAGCAAGCACATTATGTTTCTATTTTAATAAACTGACAAGTCACATCTTAGAAGCTATTAGGATTTCTCCTTCACTTGAGAAGAGGTCCCTAAACCCCACAGCAGTCAGGAACTGTCAGTCCCCATGTTCTATGGGAACACATTACTTTGAGTAAATTTCCACAAGGAAGTCAAGCATCTTGCACAAAGCACTCTGCTTTGCTGCCAGCTGGCATCCTAATGGGCTGACAGGAAGCAAAAAGCGTCAGGAGTCCCATCTTCCAGGCATGCTGTCCAGAGTTGCCTGGGATCAAAATGTCCACAGTTCTCAAGGAAATCATAGTTAGGGTTGTCTTAGTGCCAGCGGAGTTCAGAATTGTAAAATTAATTATTTCTATTATTTTTTAAAATGGAAATAAACTAGAATTTTGTAATATTAACCTGATCTCTGAAACAGGATTACAATTCTTAGCCTGTAAGTATATTAAAATAGAAACCTGCACATTCCCCTCAAAAAATAAGCTTATTTTTAATCATGAGATCTAACTATTTTAAGTTTTGGTAAAGATCACCTTGGACATCACAAAATCCAATTGCTTCCTTTTCTTTCTTTCTAGCTCACAGAGACACTAAAATGTCACTCGGTGCTTGTGTCATGCCACAGAGCATTCAGTTGTTTGACCATTTGTGTATATTGCTGTCCACTTCTTTTGTTATCTTGTATACCCTTTATTTTTACTTCCTATCACACTAGTGTTTTTCTCAACAATTTGATGATTGGCAGTAGGGATAGTTCATACTTTTTCTATTGTAAAGAAATGTGGCATTTCATGGAAACCAACTAGGATCGTTGTCAACACATGGTATTTCAAAAAGACTCAAATGGTAAATTCCTGGCAGAATAGTAAGATACATTTGATGTGAGTCACAGAAGAGAGAAATGTACTTATGCAAATAATTGTGAGCATGAAACAGTAAGTTAACTCAGAGTCTGGTTGACTATTCCCTTCATTGTGTGTGTGTCATAGTACAGAAGACTAACCTTTTTTATAGTCCCATGCTATTTGATTTATTACAGTTTGTTAGAGCTAATTAGTTCATTTTGTGATTTAGTGTCCATTGTTGACCTCCTTATATTAGGTATCCTGTCTACATAGCAGAATTGTAACTTTTTGAAGTACCAGAACAAAACCAAAATAAAGTAAAATAGTCTTCTCAGAATAATGCTCTAATGATTGGCTTGCTTTGGAATGACTAAATCTCATTTCTTGAGGCAGTTTCAATTTGCTTAAATTTATTGCAGTGACGTTACCTTGTATCTATCAGTACTATCAATTGCAGTTAAATAGCTGCTAACCCTACTGCTGTCATACATTCCTCTAAAAGAAATTATATTTTTCTTTCCTGACACGCTTTTGTGACTTTGCTAATATCTAGATCAACTACATTTAAACCATCTCCAACCAATATTTGTCCAATCTCAAAATCTTCCAATAGCAGAGATTCAAGTACCCCCTGAGATAACTTACACAATGCTCATTTTCCTTGTGTTTAATCTAAAATTCCATTGCTGCCCATTATGCCTCCATATTCATTGGCAAAAACAAGAACAGTTTATTCCCTTTTAGTTTTGCAACCTTTTGCAAAGATTGCAAGCTGAGACTAGAGATTGCTGTGATGTATTCCTCCATCTTTTCCAAATAACCCTAGTTCTTTCACTTTTTGCTAGTAGGTCGAGTTTTCTAAATGCTTAATTACTTCCGCTGCTCATCACGCTTAGGAACGGATAATTGGCACAGAAAACTCAAGTGTAGCCAAGATGTTATGAACAAAACGCCATTAATAGTGGGCATACACTGTAAAGATACAAGTCAGTTGTTAAGCTAATTAAAAGTAATGGTATTGCAACAGAGAAAAATGTGTACCGGCTCAATATTAACAGGTAGTTTTGAAGACATAATGGAAAACCACTTTAAGTTACTTTAGTCTATGTGCTAATAAAATTGTCTTTACATGCATCCAAAGAATGCAGGTTTGAGACCACCTGAACAACCTGAAAGTACATAAGTCCACGGGACCTGATGAAATTCATCCATGGGTCCTGGAGGAGCTGGCGGACCAAGTTGCGAAGCCACTTGCCATCATATTTGAGAAATCATGGCAATCTGGTGAAATTCCTGTGGACTGGAAAAAGGGGAACACAACCCCAGTATTCAAAAAAGGGAAAAAAAGAGGACCCAGGAAACAATAAGCCAGTTAGTCTCACCTCTGTGCCTGGCAAGGTCATGGAGCAGATCCTCCTGGAATCTCTGCTAAGGCACATGAAAAATAAGAAGGTGATTTGAGACAGCCAACATGGCTTCACCAAGGGCAAATCCTGCCTGACAAATTGGATGGCCTTCTACGATACTGCCAAGAACTTGGTGGACAAAGGCAGAGCAAAGGACGTCATCTACCTGGATTTAAGCAAAGCATTTGACACTGTCCCACATGACATCCTAGTTTCCAAATTGGAG
>VXBW01000693.1:2872071-2900852 GCA_013400375.1 Thinocorus orbignyianus | reverse complement strand
CCCCAGTATCCTTTCCTCTTGGTAATAAGTAAAATTACTGTGTTCTAACATAGCAAAATGTATATGTTACATATTCAGTAGGGCTGATGTTTGTAAGGGTACAACCACACTACTAAATAAAAGAAGGCTGCCTTGATTGCTATTATTACTACCCTTGATTCACTGCCTTGATTGCTATTATTACTACCCTGTCAGCCAGCTCACTGTCTCTGCGTTGGAGTTTTCCAACTAACTTATTCTAAAAAAAACCCCTCATGTACTTCTGGGAATAGCTCGATTAGGACAGCTCCCCAAAACAGTATGAATAAAGCTGCACCAGTTTTGTCTCTCTTCCTTCCATGTAATCTTCCAGCTCTAACCCAGAGATCTTGGCCCTCAGAAATATGTACACATAAACTTGTACCATAAAAATACTATCTTAATGGGTCCAGCCTGCCATATGTTGTTTCCTACATGAATGGAAACCAAACAAAATTTATTGTTACATTATTGCCATATCACTCATGTCAAACCAAGGCAAAATGCTGTACAGTGTAGATACAGCCAATATGCACTTAAAGATACAATTGGTGTTCTTTGTGAATATGAGGTCAACTTGATATGGATTCCTTCTCCTTGGGTTACGGATCTATCCATAGATACCTTTCATTTAGAAGTATAAAGAGAGTCTGGTATTTGCAGAGAGAATACAAAAGATCTTTTAGTTACGATGCGCTTTGTTTACTAAGATCCAGCTTCATATCCTATTATTGAGAAAAGCTTGTTGAAAACTTTTATTTGAATGAAAATTTCATTTCTGTATTGTAAAAATATGTATATATATGTATACATTTATTATTTTTTTAAACCTGACTGAACTGCCTAGTCTAAATTGTTTTTGTTTTCACCAGGTGAAAGTATAAGGAATGTCTCAGATGATAAAAGCCTGTTGCAGTTTTGCAAAGCACAGCTTTTGTTTGATATTACAATATGATGTATTCATTATGATGTATTTTGTTATGTACTTGGTGAAGTTGCAGTAGAGGAGTTTGGACATCAGCCCAAAGTTTCCATGCTCCTGCACTAATATTGGAAATTGTTCATCCGCATTATTATTAAGAATGATGTTCCCAAAGAGAAAATAAAGCACAATGAGAAAATAGAGAAATGGCAAAGTGGCTCTAAGAATAGCCATAATTAGAAGTAAGTGCAGTTATGGTTCAAAATCTAGCATTAGAACACCACCAATTAAAGAAAAATAAAAATTCCTTCAGGCTTCAGTCCCTTAATAATCCTTGAAACCTAGCTGGTAAGTTAGACCAACCTAGGCACTAGTTTCTAGATTCTACCAGTTCTCAGAGATGCTGTAATACAAGTCCAAGTATACAATGTCCATTCTGAGATCAGTTTGACTGTTGAGCATATGGGAGGCAGAAGGAAACGCAGTGCCTATTAAAATGCTTATGAAAAATAGATAAATCCTTTCAAACTTTAATAACATGCTATTTGATTTTGTCAGCAGATAACATTATGCACAAAGAATTGCATACCCAGGTTTAAGAGATTCAGTCTGAGAAGGATTCCAAGAGATGCAGTGCACGGTAGCAAACTCCAGCACATATTGACAAGCTGCCAGTTTTGAGGGCATGAAGAAGACACAAGCACCATAGTTTTACTTGAATATATGGAAAGGAGCAAGATATTTTCATCAGGACTGAATGGACAGGACAGGCATGGATTGGATCAAAAGAGAAAATTTCTGTACAGGCATATTCAGCAGGATCTAGTAAGCGAGGCATCACTAAATATATTTGTTTGTGGCCTTCCTAAGATTTTTTGTAGATAGATTTACACCAGAAGCTTCTAAATATTCACTTTAAAAAAACGCCAAAAAAATACCAAACAAAAAACCAACCCTCAATACCTCCTAGATTGCTGGAGGTATGCTGTTGAGTTTTTACACATGCTATTTCGGATGGTGAGTACCTGCTTGTAGGAGAGAAAATTTCAGGAAGTGCCTTGAGGAAAAATATTCATTCAGCTAGATCATGGACAGAAGGATATAAACTCTGTCATTAATTAGGATCTCTTTATCTGATATATTTTGGGGAAAAAAGAAAAAAAAACACCACACCTCACAAATTCCCCTTAATTCACTTTTTCCTGTGTTTCTTAAATTTGCCCTTAACCCGTGCAAAAGCAGTAATTCCCTTTCACTCTGTCTGCCATTTTGGAAGCACTCATGGAAAAAACCACCTGCCCTGTGATTAGATGTTTCTGTAGGATATCAATGTAAATCTGGTGCGGTTCGTTCGCACTCCACAGTAGTATTGCTCTTGTCCTCTGCCTGCCCTGCACCACTCCTGTGATGCCTGGCAGAATAGCAGTAAGGTGATCTATCAGTCTGCTCCGCATATCTTGTAGCAATTCAGAAAGCAGACATAACTTCTCTTATTTATTCTTATTCATTGTTTTGACCTCAGTCCTGGTTGCAGCACTTAATATGATTTATTTATTCATAAGATGCTAAACTAACAACATGAGGTTTAGTCTGGACTGCCCATGAGACACAGAAAAGAAGTGCTGACATGTTATTGCTAAGGGCAATGGGTAGATTACTCTGCATTAGATTCACATGGTGCATTTATTCATCTATAAGCATTTTTATAGTGACTGTAATTGTAACACCTGGGCAATATATATGCACTATAAAAATGTTGAGAACTGTCCATTAGGACAATTAATTCTCTGTCCAGCTACTGGTTTAATTGTGACATTGTGCCTTTGACAGTGTTACTGTTTTTAATTTAGAGGCATGCAGTAGGGAAAAACCAACTCTCACAGCTGTGAAAATGTGTGGGTAGATACTTGGATGCTGGAGGCTGAGTCTAAGCCAGAGATGGACAGAGAGTACCACAGCAGAAGCAGTTATAGTATAGTTTTAAAGATTGTATTGTTTCCTTTGTTGTAATAAAACTAGACAAATTTTATTTTATAACTAGTAATTCAAGTAGAAAATTGAGCTTAAAGAGGCCTGAAACTAATCAAGGTTGAATATGGCTAATAGTTCTGGTTAGAACAAAGGGGTGGGAGGAATTTTAAAATATGTCAAAACATATTTTTTTGACCTTTCTGGAATGAAACTTTTCATTTTGGAAATGCCAAAACATTTCATTTTGACATTTATAAAATGAAACTTTGACTTTTTGATTTAAAATGGCATTTTTTTCCTTAAAAATTGACCTATATGGTTCAAACAGTGTGAAACTGAGCTAAAATGGCTCTAGAATACTTTGAGTTGAATAAAAATTATAATTTTTCAAAAAGATCAAAATGAACCCCACTTTTCCTGGAATTACTTTCCTCATTTGTTTTCTTCTGTTATTGTTGCTGGTTTTATTCTTATTATCTTACATGTTTTCATGGTCATGTTTTCCTCCTTATCTTTGTTTTGCACTTAACTGAAAAAAACTGTGGCTTATTGTATTGTAATTTGGTTTGAGATTTTTCTTGAAGTGTTTTTTCCTGCAGTTTCTTTGTCCTTTTTTTCCCCCTTCACCTATTTGGATTTCTAACTGCATATTCAAAAATCAGCAGAAGACCAATACTCTGACCTCATCAGAGATTGTAGAAAAAGTATTAGATGTATGGACTAGTTAAGGAATGCACGAGTCGACCACTTGGGAACTACATTAGAAGAAACCACTGGAAAACATGCTTGAGCTGCTTAATCTTGCATCCTGCTTGTTAAATTTGGAATTGATTTCTGGGAGTTTCCCAATCAATTAAAAGACCACACGAGCCACGAATTAAAGAAGAATGTTTAATACTTCCATTATTAATTGGCCTTTGCTAAGAGTCATCTTTACTACAGTCTTGGAAAGGGCTCTCTCAAAAAATCAAATTTCTTTTTACAATTCTAAAGTAGACGCAAATATATGCAGTTTGATATGCAGTCTTCTGCATTTTCCAGCATTCATTTTTGAGAATTGTGTTCTTACAATAGTTAAGCTTGGTATTGTATGGTGCACAACATCGGTCAACAAAACACTGGCTTTGGAACAAAGTTACCTAAGCAATAAGGATAAGCAAGAAAATGAGTGTGCATGTATAAACAAATTCTTCCAGATACTGTAGCAGGATAGTGCTGTATTTGGAAATCAAACTGTAGTAAATTGTTCCACAATAGTGAGCAAGACTTTCAAATGCTTTTGGAAAATGGAAGCACACAGATGACTTTTCAATTCACGTGAAGTTTGAGGACAATACTGATACAAGTGTAAAAACAACACTGAAGGCCAGTGATTGAAGCTGAAATAAAAAATAATAATAATAAAAAGTGCATTTTTTTACAGTCTTCAATTTTTTTGATCATAAGAAGTAAGAATAAACTTACTTAGATAGCTAAATAAAAGAAAAGAAATCTTAATCCCTTGTAGATTCATTTTTGTGGTACAATATATTTTAGACCTGAGACATACATAATCTGTCCTCCAGAAACCTGTTTATAATAATCTGTTCTTGAATGAGACAAAATAATATTTGAAATATAGGAAAAGTGTAGACTGTATTCTGTTTCTACGGAATACAGGTGTGATATATTTCTTGCAATGGCTTACACAGTACCATTGCTTATGGTGCTATCTTTTGGTAGCTGGCACTTAGGTTTGGTACTTCCCTTCAACTGCCAGTAGAATATTACATTAAATTGTTAGAAACTTTAAAAAAATTATTTGATTATGAAGAAAAACTGAATAAAATAACTGAAACTTAGCCAACAGATTCATAATCCCAAAAGCAAATAAAACTCTGTCAGCACGTTAAATCAGACAAAATATTTTGTAGGATGAGCTATGGAAGAATACTAGAAACTCTCAAAAGTCATGGGCTGTTGGATGCTAAATGTTCAGAGCAAGATATGAATCACTGTGCAAAGCAGTTGCCTTGTAAACATTTTTGAAGTTATATGCTGGAGTTTGTCAATTCTGTTCTGTTCAATTCTGGACTATGATCTAAATTCCAAGAATAATTACTTCCAACTCCACATACACTGGAGAACACAGTGAGAGTAAAGTAAGTAAAGATTTTCAAAGGAATGCAGAAACTTAAAAAAAAAAATCATGTATTTATTCAGATCTATAGTAAATCCTGTATTAAGCTAAGAGGTATTTGGTTTGATATACAGTAGTATTTTTGATGAAGCTAAGTTTTATCACAAGAACTTCTGATACATGGCAGATCAAAAGTTGCATCTCGAGGAGTTTTCAGCTAAATGAATTTGGCTTGGATATAACTAAATTTAAATTGGTAATCTGAAGCTTGATGCAACTGATTGAGAAGAAGGTTTTGTTCGGTGAACAATAGATATAATGAAGTCTTACTTTCTTACCCATTGTGTCTCATAGATGAAGTCTTTAGGGTCTAATCTTTTCACATACCTAAGGTATTACAGTGTTACTATCCTATAGACATACTGAACTATCTCATAATGGTCATGTTGATGCTGTACCCATTTTCAAACTGATGAACTTATGCATTGTTTACCCATTTTAAAAGAAAATTCCTAAGACTTAACACCTTTAATAGCCCTAGTTTTCTTTCAAACACAGTTGTAATTTTCTAACAGTTATTCAAAATTTAATAGAGACAATCCTAGCATGCAGGATAACAATACCGGATGCTGCTAACTGTTCTCTCTGGAAATGAACATGTCCTGTCATCCGAAAAGGGCATATTGGAACATATTTAATACAGGAAGAAATAGATGCAAGCTGATATTTGTAAGTAAGGTAAATATCCATGTAATCATTGCACTTGAGAAATATTGGAAGAACTTCTGCATTTTTTTCTGACATTTCCTGTTTGTGATGTTTTAGGATGTGATAAATCCCATGGAATGTAAATGAAAAAAGCTTTCAACACTTATGGTAACAAGTTGAATAGAGGTATTTGAGTGCAGCTTTGGTGTCTGTAATGTATGGGCACTAAAAAGGAAGGAAGATAGAGAACAGTGATTCTTTTCTCCTTAAGGTGGCCTACAAAGTACGTTCATAAAGAAGTTAAGCAAAAACAGAACCACTAATCAGACTAGGGAGCATTGTGTTTCATGGGCTATGGAATTCTTTCAAATATATGGTTATAAAAAATTTCACATAGGCAAAGAAGGGGAGGTGGTAGGGGAACCCTGTATATTTAGGAAGCGTTTTGCCTGACTAGGGATAGTGATTATAGGATTGAATGTTTATGGACATGAATCTGGGTGAGGGCCAAGAAGGCAGATATCATGGTGGGAGACCACCCAACCGGGATCAAGAGGTAGCTGGAAAAAGCCTCACAATCACTATCTCTTATTCTCATAGGAGTCTTCAGCTTACTAGTTTCCACTGGAAATACCATATAGTGGAGAGGAAACAGTCTGGGAGGTTGCTGAAGTGTGTGGAAGATGACTTCCTGACACAGTTTGTAAGTGAGCCAACTAGGGGACGCTTCCTGCAGGACCTGCAGTTTGTGACCTGAAAAAGACTTGTGGATGGTGTGATGGTTGGAGGCTATCTTGGGCGTAGCGATCATGAAGAAACAAAGTTTTCAGTTCTCAGGGAAGTTAGCAAAACTGCCATCGTGGACTTCCGGAGGACAGACTTTAGCTTGTTTTGAGGACTAACTGACAAATTCCATTTGAAGCCTTGTTCAGATCACTGATAAAAATGTTAAAGAGCACTGGCCTTGATACTGTGCCCTGGGGAATGCCACTTGTGACTGATCATGACTAACTCCATTCACCACCACTCTTTGGGCCTGGCCATCCAGCCTGTGTTTTATCCAGAGGAGAATATGCCCATCCAAGCCTTGAGCATCCAGTTTCTCCAGGAGAATATTGTGGGTAACAGTGTCAAAAGCTTTACTAAAGTCTAGGTGGAAACATCCACAGCCTTTCCTTCATCCACTCAAAAGGTCACTTTGTCATAGGAGATCAGGTTAGTCCAGCAGGACCTACCTTTCATAAACCCACTGATGTACTGGAGCTCGTTCAGAGAAGAGCATTGAAGCTGACGAGGGTTCTAGAGCACAAGCCTTATGAGGACCAGTTGAAGGAACTGGGTTTTTTAGACTGGAGAAAATGAGACTCACGGGAGACCTTATCACTCTCTACAACTACCTGAAAGGAAGTTGTAGGGAGTTGGGGTTTGGTCTCTTTTCCCAAGTAACAAGTGACATGACAAGATGAAATGGCCTCAAGTTTCACCAGTGGAGGCTTAGATTTTGAGTTAGGAAAAATTTCTTCATTCAAAGAGTTGTCCTGCTGCCCAGGGAAGTGGTTGAGTCACCATTTCTGGAGGTATTTTGAAGTGGAGTAGATGTGTCACTAAGTGATACGGTTTAGTAGTGAACTTNTCCACAGCCTTTCCTTCATCCACTCAAAAGGTCACTTTGTCATAGGAGATCAGGTTAGTCCAGCAGGACCTACCTTTCATAAACCCACTGATGTACTGGAGCTCGTTCAGAGAAGAGCATTGAAGCTGACGAGGGTCTAGAGCACAAGCCTTATGAGGACCAGTTGAAGGAACTGGGTTTTTTAGACTGGAGAAAATGAGACTCANAAAATTTAACTTAAAAATTTTTAAAAAAAAAAAAAAAAAAAAAAAAAAAGCTTATATATTTTACTCCTTGATTAGGAAATTTAAGATAGAAAATATTAAGGACAGAGGCAAGGAACATAAGAGAATCAGTTGTCGATTAACTCTTAAACTGACATGTAACTACTAAATTACTGAAATAATGATATAGATACCCAAAATCTAGTTTCTGAGCTTTCTAAGATAAATATCACAACAATATTCAAAGATACAGTCTTTTCATATCTACAATAATTATAGTTGTTGCAGTGCTCAATTATTTGCGTTTTATATTCTTATTTTTCAATTATAGTTCAAATGTTATTTAAAAAACCCCAAACCTACTGGTAAGTTTTGCAGTTAAAAGTGAGCAGCAGTCCCCCTTTGCAATTATTGGCATATGTTTCCTCTCTACATCCCCTGAGACTCTACTCAGGAAAGCAGTTAACACATTTATCCATTTCACTTCTTAGCTAGCCTGAAATAGCTGAGAAGCTCACCCTCTTCGCTGAATTGCTGAAGCTCTTCCTTATGGCTGATTTTATTTTAGATTATTTTTTAATTTTAGTTTGTTTCTTTACGGGGTTGCAATTTTTTTTTTTCTTTTTGTATATCTATCTTGTACATATATATACATTTGTATGTATTTATACATATATGTATATGTGTATATATAAAAATATACATGCACGTGTTTGTGTGTAGGTATGCCTTTGAACACATTCTAGGTAAAGTGTAGGTGACTGTTTATTTAGAACTGATCATGTGAACTATACCATTAGCTTGCAATGACACTTAAGGCTCCATGAGAGTAGCCAGATGAAAAAAATTAGCATCTTCTATGTAAATATTTTAGCCTCAGTTATTCAATTTGTAAAGCACCAATCTCTTAAGGCAACTCTCCTTCTGACAGCCATGACCTAATTATATCTCAAAATGGGAGATCCAACTATTAGTGAACAGAAAAATCTCTGGTCAGTGCTGAAAACTATTGGGTAAGACCACATCACTAAATCAGCTAAACACAGATGTTTGATAACATTTTAGATGCCCTGGGATATCCTCCTGCCTTCTGTTTCAGAGGGATGAGTTTCACCAGTCTTCTGTACACAAGGCCCACAAAAACCTATTTGGTGGGTTGTCTAAAATGATATCAGATATCCATGCCTAGACAACTGACCTGCACTTGTTAGAGGTGCCTCAGAGCTAAAAGTTTCCAATCATGACTGCTAATTTGCTGCTGGTAAATTCCCAGTTCTCTTAAGACCCAGTTTGTGGACAGATTTTGTAAGCTGCCTCTACCTATGGGAGCACAGCATTTCCACAGCAACCATTGAGGTGTTGGGCTGTGTTTATGCTAAGCAAGGCAAAAAGATCTTGGTTTGAGAAGTTGACTGTGTTTCATGGAGACACTGGCAGGGATTTCTGCCCTTAAATTTCTGAAGAACTGTGGTACAGGGGAGGGAGGGAAAGGGAACTGACCTAAGTAATGCAAATGCTTGTGATCCTGTTCTGTAGAGCAGCAGTGTGGAAGATGGCATGGAAAAGAAAGCTATCAGAAGTAGTCAATACAGATTCACCAAGGAGAAATCACATCTGACTAACCTGATAGCCTTCTTCTTCATGAGTGGATAGGTGAGGAGACGGTAGTCATTGTTGTCTACCTTGACTTCAACAAGGCTTTTGACACAGTCTCCTACATTATCCTCATAGGTAAGCTTAGGAAGCATGGGTTAAGTGATTGGACAGTGGGGTGAATTGAAAACTAGCTGAAAAATAGAGCCCAGAGGGTTGTGATTAGTGGCACAGAATCTAGTTGGAGGTTCATAACAAGTGGAGTCCTTCAGGGGTCAGCACTGGGTCCAGTTCTCTTCAATATATTTATCAATGTCCTAGATGAAGGGATGGAGTGTGGTCTCAGCAAGTTTGCTGGTGATACAAAACTGGGAGGGATGGCTGACACACCATAACGCTGTGCCAACATACAAGGAGATCTGGACAGTCTGGAGAGATGGGCAAGCGAGGAACCTGATGAAATTCAACAAGGGCAAGTGTAGGGTGCTGCATCTGGGGACGAATAACCCCCTGCACCAGAACAGGTTGGGGGCTGACCTGCTGGAGAGCAGCTCTGCAGAAAAAGAGCTGGGAGTCCTGGTGGAAAACTGGAAAAACATAAGCCAGCAATGTGCCCTTGTTGTCAAGAAGGCCAATGGCATCCTGGAGTCCATTAAAAAGAGTGTGGCCCACAGGTCAAGGGAGGTTATCCTGCCCCTCTACTCTGTCCTGTTGAGGCCCCATCTGGAGTACTGTGTCCAGTTCTGGGATCCCCAGTCAGGTAAGGACAGGGAACTGCTGGAGAGGCTACAGCAGAGAACCACAAAGACGATGAGGAGCCTGGAGCATCTCTCTTATGAGGAAGGGCTGAAGGGCTTGGGTCTTTAGCCTGGAGAAGAAAGACTTGGGGGGAATCTGATCAATGCCTAAAATTGCCTGGGTGTCAAGAGGAAGGGGCCAGTCTTTTTTTAGTGGTACCCAGTGACAGGACAAGAGGTAACGGGCACAAATTCGAACATAGGAAGTTCCACCTAAACATCACAAGGAACTTCTGCACTTTGAGGGTGACAGAGCACTGAATGAGGCTGCCCAGAGAGGTAGTGGAGTCTGCATTGACATTCAAAACCCACCTGGACATGTTTCTGTGCAACCTGTTTTAGGTGGACCTGCTTTGGCAGGGCGATTAGACTAGATGATCTCCAGAGGTCCCTTCCAACCCCATATCATTCTGTGATTCTCTGACCAGTGGTCACAGCACCAAGTAAACAATCTCAGGAGAGTTGGGAACTTCTACATTATCAAGCACAGCAATTGTGCAGAATCTTATTCAGACACTCCTGACTGGTATAGCTAAGAGCTTATCCATACCACCTATTTTTGAGCTTAATATGCTATTTTTTGCTTTTCTTGAATTTATGTAAAATCTGTATAATATAAAATGAAGCTGAGTTAACATGACTGCTTGCTTACCTGGGTATTTTCAAAGAATTAATGGGAAAACAAATTATGGAATAATCTAGGAAACAAAGTTTTACATGGTAAAGTGTCAGAAAAAGCAAGCAGAGAAGGGAACAACAATGAAATAGTTCTGTATGACTACTGAGGAGCCAGTAATATCACATTTTCATACATACAAATTGTTTTTTATTTGATATTTGTATTGGGCAAAAAGAAATACTATTAAACATATTACTCAAAATTGCAGGATATTGTCATTCATTTTGTCTTTCCCTAATTTTGTGTATTATATTTCCTGCCAGCCTGTATTTCTAAAATGTGTATTTCAGTGTTCAGATCAGTAGTGTAACAGGCTGAGCTCAGTCCGCAGATAATATGAGGTTTTGTAATTGAACTAGTTACATCTAGTGACAGGAAGAGGGGTAATAGTTTTAAATTGGAAGAGGGAAGATTTAGATTAGATATTAGGAAGAAGTTCTTTACTGTGAGGGTGGTGAGGCACTGGAATAGGTTGCCCAGGGAAGCTGTTGATACCCCATCCCTGGAAGTGTTTAAGGCCAGGTTGGATGGGGCTTTGAGTAACCTGCTCTAGTGAGAGGTGTCCCTGCCCAGGGCAGGGGGATTTGGAACTTGATGATCTTTAAGGTCCCTTCCAACTCTAACCATTCTGTGATTCTACGATTCTATGTCTTCCACTGTGCTGAGTAAGCAGATGTATTTTCTTTTCTCTCATATGAAATAGCTTCCTCTGTTCCATTGAGGTGTATATTTTCTCAAGTAATCTTACTTATGAATATATGCCACCAGCACAGTTCCCACAGAGTACTGACACCTGTTCTTTTAGCCTACAATACTTTTTACATGTCCCAAAGTACTATGACATTAGTACAGACACACAGGAACTTATGATCTGCTGTTTTTAATTATTTTTTTGTGCACCATGTGGATGAATATATTTAACTTCAAGCAGCAAAGTTTGAAAAGATACTCTTAATGCTGATTTAGGGATTTCTGGCAAAAAAAAACCAAACCAAACCAAAACATTTCTTGCTCAATGCAGTGTTGGAAAAGACAGAACCATCATTTCTTATTAACTCAAGCACAGATAGGAATATCTTGTTCTTGTTTGTCCAAGTCTACAACACAGAATTATTGCTGTTTTGGTCTGCAGTGGTTTCATTGCTTGATTTTTCATAGCAAAAAGTACACAAATACAGAATATATTTGTATTATTCCAAGGTTATGAAGTCAGTCATGGAGAAGTTCAGAAAGACAGTACTCAAGTTGCCCTTATATATTTGTTGGGCAGACATTTATATGATCCCACAGTGGTTTTGTCTAGCTAATCTCTATTGCATTCAGTATACAGAAAGAATGGCCCTTCTATTGACTAATTAATATTTTTTTTCTTCTGTAAGTAGTCATGTATATTTACTGTAAATTGCAGCCATTATTAACAATAGTTTCATTAATTTTGCCATGTTCTTCAACATGGTAGTATCTGGAAGCCTTGCAAAAACTTGCTGCATTTAGTTTCATAACGTTGTGGTAGTCAAAAAGTATCTCTCAGTTTTGGTTTCCCACTGAGACTACTAATTTGTCTTTTCAGAGTTTTTTTAGGTTAGTTAGTACTGCAGTTAACTGTACTGACTCTCTTGATAGCAGCTGACACTGCAAATACTCAGCGGTTCTGCAAATTAGATACTCAAGTCCCACAAAATGAGAAATACAACTTGGTCTAATGTAAGTTAGTTCTGCTTCATCACATTTTCCACTTGTAACCTTTTCACTGTTGGCTGGAAAAGATATATGCATGTATTCTCTTTAACTGAGGGATGACAAAGAAGTTCAGGATTGTTCCACCTTTGGTCTCCTGTTGAAATTGGATGTACAGGGTTCAAATATAAAATGGGAAATGATAACAAAAAGAGAAGTTGACCACAGAGTTCACAATAGGAGTAGGAACTACCTTCCCTCCAGTCTCCTATAAATCTTGCTCTTTCACGTCCTGCCCAGACCCTCATCTTGCTGTTGGCAGGCAGCAAAGAGAGGTTGAGCCCAGGGCCACTATATCTGTTGAAATTAGTGGTATGAAGCCAGAATGGAGTTTCGGTTTAGGAGACAGGCTGTATTTCTGACAGTTGGACTATCCTTCTGAGCCATATAGCCTCCAGCTCCACGCTGCCAGTGAGGAACACGTCAGCTTGAAAGATTAAAGTTCAGCAAAATTATAAGCCACCAAAATCAGGGCTTTATAATGGGATCTGCCATCTAACTTGAATAATAGTCCCATTCATAATACTTATATTGGATCTTAATCTCACTTAAAGTAAATTACTCTGGGGACTTAAAATAGAAATATTTGTAATTTAAATGCCTTCTGAATCTCTTTGTAACTCAGATATTGTGTATAACAATGCACTATGCGAGCTTTCTATGAATGTGTCTGTGTGTGCAAGAGTTTGTCTGTCAATATATACATTCCAGACAAGTTTAGATAGATAGTAATATACAGATAATAACAAAACCAAGGGACATAATGATGATTTTCTTCTGTAATTGTTGTCAACAAATACTTTTTTTTTTTTTTTGGAAACATCTGACAACACATTATTTTCTGTTCCCTGGCAAATATAAAATTAAAATACAGTGCAAAGCAGAGAGGAGAAAAAAATAAAAAAGAGGAATGTAAACCAATAAAAAACAAATTACTGCTCTAATAAACTGTGAGGCAAAAAACCACAAAACCACCAACCAAAACCAGGCAAATAAAATACTTCTCCATGGAAGTATGTATGCTATGGAAAGGATTTTGAACAATTGTTGTTCATTTAGTGGCCAGCCCAGCATAAACCTCAACAGAGTTAATTGATAAAACATACCATTTATTTCAGACAATGCAGTCAGTTAGAAGGGACTTAATAAAAAAGTAAAATGACTACAATGAAAATTGGTTTTGTTCTATCTCAAACTAGGACAAACATCCACAGTTGTCCTCGTTTTATGATCAGAGCTACGAAATACTTACTGTGCTCAGGACTGAGCACTGAAAACACCAAATTAAATTTTCTCAAGGCTAAAAATTCTTAATATTTTTAGCATAAATTTATACCATTACTCATAAATTTGCTATGAGAGACATGCCCACAGTGTGCTCTCAGTGGAATATTAAATTTCATGCTACTTATCCAGTGCTGGCTATAGCTTCTCTTCTTCAGCAAAAGCTCATCAGTTTGTGTAAATTATCATTGCTCTTGCAGGTAGAACTTTATTATAGGTGATGCACATATGCCAAACTCATCTAGTATTATAACACTTTCTGTCACCTCCATCCAAACAACATCTGGCAGCAGTTCCCACAGTGACATTTCAGACATAGAAGCAGAATTAATATGAAGGGAAAAAAACTGTGGCAGTGGCAATACAACCAGAGAACAACTTCTTCCCCAATTAAGTCAAGATGCTTTTATACTCTAGTGTCTTAGGAGTCCCTGTTCATTCCCACTAGGTTTTTTTCTTATATGTCGTTTGCAATAGTATGGTTTTCAATAGTGTTCCAGGTCAACTGCTCTCCCTGACAGAGACCAAGAAAGGCAGATGCCAGCTCTTTGAACTGGCATCCAAGACTGAGGTGAAGATATGCTCCTTTGACTTTGTAAGGCATTATATGCAAGTGTGCTCTTTCTCTGTGGTTAACATGCTATGAACTGAATTTGCTGCAACCTCAGAAATCACTTCAAAGTCTCCTAAAGCAGAAAGCCTATTTTGACTCACTACAACTTGTTAGCTCTGTGTTATTGCATATTACTACTTCTGCAGACTCTTCAAACACTTCCAGTGAAATCCACAACAAGCGTAAAAAGTGAGGAAAAAATTATGATTTTATTAGTCTTCATCCTAGTTTTATGGGAGTGGTGGTTCTTAATCACTAAACATTAATTTTGAATATAAATGAAAAATGTAAGAAATTCTGACAAAGTTGCAGTTTATTGTTTCCAGAGAAAGGAAGTTTTAAAAATTTTAAATCTCAAATATTTTAACTGAGAAACTCAAACACACATAATATTCAACTATGTGTCATGCCATGGCTCATTTGTCCTACTAAATGCAAGTAGAATTTCCAAGCCAGAAAGATTGCATATTTTAGACTGCACTTTGTCACTGTTTACCTACAAAATAGAAGAGGAAACTTTTATGAAGAGCTTTGAAGTATCATACAGGCCGACTTCCCACAGTAAGACACCACCAGCTGGATTATGGGTCTGTATCACACTTCCTGGTCATACAGTCCCAGTGCCTTAACAGGTGAAGTAGTTGGCTCACTTTACCCTTCATGGGCAAAGTAATTCTTACTAGTTATTCTTACTAGTTGCCATTACTACCTCTTCTTTTCTTTTCTTTCTTTTTCGTGAGAGAAAGAAAAACATTTCTTATCTGGAAAGTGCAGAATGATCCATTTCAACATTGTTCTCAATCCCAAATACTGGAAATGGGGGCCAGGAAGAAATGCAGAGGGCACTGATACTACAGCTGAATAAAATAATAATTTAAGTCCTCCTAATATCTACTGCCCACACAACAGCTTTGCTCCCCCACATCTTCCTGATAGTGTTGTGCCCTGGGTAAGGCACTCAGTAGAAAACTACTAAAGCACAGGTAAGTAAGTGGTGGGAGTAGCTGTTCTCCTCTCATCAGGGCTGAGTGCACCCCCTTCCCCACTGATTTGCTGTCTCTTCTCAGGGCCAGCTTTGCCAGAGTAAATCTGAGACACTTTGGTAGGGAGTCAAACCTATCACTCAGGAGCTACATTACAGCTGAGGGTACAGTCTGTGTTCTCTGCCACAGCAAAACTGAAGCTGCATGCTGGACTCCTTTGGTTTGGTCCCTGTCTGACTGAACAGATAGAGATCAATTTGATCTGCCTTGTCACTGTGGACATGCCAGGAGGTCTGGACTTTTAGCTGTTGAACCTGGTTCCTGTTGATGGACTTGCTCTGCTCTTCTTGTTCAGGTAGTGTAGGACAGACTCCCTTTAGCAAAGTCACAGTGAGATTTCAGTACGAATTATCAAGCAAATAACTTCTCTGTTGAATACGAAATCCAAGTAGGATTTGGCATGTGCTTTCAGACCTATAGAATGTTTTCAAGGACTAAGGAAAAAGAGAAATTTATTATTTATAGTAAATGAAATAACAGCTTTTATTCATTAAAGCACTCAAAAATTATTCAAAAAATTTCTCTTGTTTACCTAGCTACAAAATTGTAAGGCAGGTTGCCTGGAGACAATCAAGGTCAGATAGCTGTCAGTAAAGAAAGCGTGTTCCTATATAGATAAAACCAATTCCCTACTAATCTCCAACCTCTCTTGGTAGCACTGATCAATTAAAGTCAGCAGCACAGAAGTTTAGAATTGCAGCTGCAAGGAAGTGGTTCAAGAATTTTGGCTTCTGGATCTGCCTCTATCATTAGCAGAGAAAGATCCCTTGGGCTTAGACTCACTGACAGGGGTGGCAGCTGGTAGGGAAAATATTGGTTTTACAGCAACTGCTGAAGCATGAAGTGCCTGGTAGCAGTAGCTATTCAAGAGGAAAGCTTGCATTTCTGTAACAGAACAAAGAGGGAGTGCTGTGCAGGTACCTCTGCTGTGGGGGAACCCAGGAGATACCAAGGACAAACACCAGAATTTGACACAAGCCCACCTGAGACAACAATGATTCCTGCAAAGGACATGTGAACAGCCAAGAAGTGATTATTGAATGCACAGTGGAAAGGTCTCAGGCTTTGATGTAGGCGTACATTATGTTTTAGACCTCAGGATGTGGCCATGTGATGAGACCCAGGACTGTGTAAAGGGAGGACCAAGGACAGATGAAATTTACTACCTAATTGACACTGACTGGATATACTGGAATGTCTGATGAAGGACTTCTACACATCTGCCCTGTGTGTGTAGTGTTCCATTATGGCAATATCTGAGGATCTTGAGATCAGAATTTTAGGTATAATGGTTACTACTCCCAAGGATGATGCTAACTGATGGGTTTTGTTATGGTTTGTTTTCCACTTTATCTCTCTCACATGCTCAGACTGTGACACACTTGTCTCTGTTCTTTCTCACCAGCACATGCTGGGAGAAGGGGCTGAGTGCATAGATTTTATCACTGTCTGCAGTAAGGACATGAGTGCTGTGTGGGTCTTTCACTGGGTTCTTTCTTTCCTACTTTTTGTCTGCAAAGTAGTGGAAATCAATCAGATTACAAAACTAATGATCTGAATATCCTTCTTTCTCTGAATGATTCTTTTTTTCTATTTTTTTTTTTTTTTTAACAGCACTGACAGTGTTACTTAATTTCCCTTCTTTTGCTTACTAAAGTGTTGTCAGACCACTTGGTTGTAAGTACTACCCCATTCACCTTGGACTAGAATGATCCAGCAATTTTAAGACTGTGGAAACAAGATATTATTTACTGCTCAGTGAGTTTTTCTTTCTTACTCAGGGCAAGAAAATTAACACAAATTAAGGCTTTTCTTCAGGTGAGTGAGAGTTGGCATCGAGTCAAAAAGCTAAAAACGTTAATTTAATAACTTTATGCAAGCCTATACTTGGCATAAATTCAGCAAGTCAGATGTGCTTTAGGTATGTAGTTTTATCACAGAGCCTTTTCTTTGGCATTATCCAAGCAAGCTTGATGTGATGACAGCTGAACAAATTATTTCATATAGGTTTTTTTCTTTGACATCACCCTATTTGGCTAAGGGTGCTAACCTGTTCACAGTTTCAGTCCTGCAAATAGGAGATATCGATCCATTGACCTCATTGAAACATTTACATTGATATAGGCCCTGGAAAGTAAAGATGATGAGTTTGTCCTTATGAATGTTTTTGACTTAAAATCAGTCTGATAAGCAAGGAGTGCAGAGTCAGTAAATTTAAGCACTTTAGGTTTGACATCAACTGCATAACTAGAAGTCATGATCAAGTGATCTTATCAAGGCTTTGACTTTGGTTTTGATGCTGCTGCAATTTGGCATCTTTTTTTGCCACCTATCTGTCTTCTAGATTCTTTTTTTTTTTTTTTTTTTTCCTAGTTAAAGTTAGAGCCATGAGAAGCGTGACCTAGACATGGAGAGAAAAAACAAAGTTTTCCTTTTTGTGATTGAGAGATAAGTTGAAGGACTAAAAGAATGATGATTTAATAGAATCCTAATTCATTTTAGGTTTTGGTAAACTGCTGCTTTTTGTGTGCTGTTCTTTCACAGTTAAAAATGTCTTCAAAGTTATATAGGTATTTCTAAAAGGTTCTTTTAGGGGAATGTATCTGGATGAAAAAACAAGTCAGATCTTCTGGACGGTGTTGGAAACACTGTGCAAGGCTTTTCCTTCTGTTTTGTTTTCTTTTTCTAGTGACTGAAACAGAAATTTTCTTTCAGTTGTGGATAGAATATAGGTAAACGTCAACCTGCATTTTTGTGTGTGGCCTAGCAGTGAAAAAGATTACTAACTTGGATTTAGTGATCCTTGGGAATTTTAAATTGGAAAATGTACCCCAGAATTTTGATTTTTAGGTTAGAAAGATATTTATTCTGATTACTGTTGTCAAATCTTTTTTCTCCCCTTATATCATAATCTCTTACGCTGTTACTAACTTTAAGGAACTTGAAAAAGGAATGAAGACTGAAAACTGCAGTACTAATGCTTGCTCCTTTGAGATAGTAAATGGCCTTATCAAATAAAGACAAGGTAGAGGCTTAGGGTTCTCTGGTTTCCTGGTATAGTTTTAGGGGTTTTTTTTAGATCTTTAGATGCAAATGAAGAGGGGAAAAAATGCATGGTAATATTTAATAACTAGAATCACAGAACAATTACATAAACTGCTGAAGTTTTTTATAAGGTGAAAATGGCATCTCTTCACCCTATTAACTAGGAGGGAAATAACTAGTCAAAAGAAGGAAAAAAAAAAACAGCTTCACAACTTCTGAAAATAAAACTTTGTATCAAGAGTCAAGTAGGTATGATGTAGATATTTGACCTCAAAACATGGCCAAAGAAAGAGACACCTGGTATAATATCTGCTAAGGCGATAGTAATAGAATCCCCTTTAGGATGGTATTATTTGCAATGGAAATTTTGAAAAACTGAAGATTATGGAATGAGAAGAACAATAGCTACCTGCTGCTACTCAGGAGAAATGAAAAAGCCATAATAATGCACATTATACTGTCTGTGAATAGGACACATTCCCCATTTGGTAAAATCATGTTAACTACTGATTCTTAATGCTGAATGACAGGAAGTTATTTGCTTCTAAAGAAAGAGATAAACACATTTTTCTTCTAAAATCATCAATTCTTAAGTTGACACACAAAAATATCAACTTTTCTCTTATGCCTTTCATCTTCCCCTGCCTGACCTAGCCCGAAAAAGCAACGCTGAATTTTGTTTGGTTCATGTCAGCCGTTATTAATTCAGTTCCAGTGTTGTTAGCCACACAATGAAGCTCCATGTTCAAAGTCTATGTCTGAAAATGGGGCAGATCTATTGTTTATTTTTATTGCCGGTAGGGCTGCAAGTGCCTGAAGTAGCACAAAACTTTTCCTCTGTCTTTCCTCAGACACAGTATTTGAAGAGCATTACCCCTACTATGTTAATGGACTGCTGTTTACCCTATCTATATCCCTCTGAAAAGAAAGGCATTTATCAAAGTAGAGATGTCCCTTTTGCTTGGTATTCAGCTAACACATTTCCTTAATGCTTTATGGTAAAAATGTCACTTTTTGCTCCTTGAGACCAGGAGGAGTCGAGCCAGGACCTTCTAAAGCCTGTGACAACGCAATGGCTCAGTGTGACAGAAGAGCTGTGCCGATGATGTCATGGGGGCTTTGACATAGCAGCAGGCAAGCAAGATAGAGCAGTTACAGAGCACTGCATCGTTTTATCAGCGTAGCTCACACAGGTATGACAGATTTTTTGATCTGAAATAAGTTCAGTGAAGTTGCTGCTTCAATAAATGATTTTTATCCTGGTAAGCCAGAGGCTCTGATCCACTGCCATCAGAGTATGATCTCAGATGAGAGAAGGCTAAGGTTAGTGATCCAATAACTTGGAAAAGACCACATCCGGAAACTGACCCCACAAAGTGACTAGCTAGACAAGCAACCTTGGCAAAGCCCCTACTTTGCCATCAGCCTAACAAGTCAAAACTAGCAGTAACTATAAAGCCCTTAATTTGAAATCGAGGTGTCTTTGATTTTTGCCTCTTAAGTCAATCCAAGAAGTGTAAATATGATACGCCTTCTGAGGATGCTTTCCTGGGGCGTTCCAGAGCGTGTGTTTGTTATATTAATGATAACCATAACAAATTTACTGCTTCTGCTATGAGTTAAAATTTAAAACTTCCTGGTGCCCCGAAGCATGGAGAACTGGCATTTATCATTCACATTTCTTGTTGGTAATTTTTGGGGGACCTACTGAACTCATCAGGTGAATAACACATAGCAGCATCAGAAAAGCACAAAAGGGCATTGCATTGATTCTTTTGGTACTGTGGACTTGCATGTTTCCTTGGATCTACTGCTACATATATGCCAGCTTGCAGTGGATTTGGGCCATTTCACAAAAGTGAAAAACTACCCTTCCATGATTAAACACAGGAGTCAGTGCAAGTTGTTGCTCAGGTCACTGGGTGTTGTAAGTCTCAAGTGAGTCAAATAAGTGCCCTAGGAAGTTTTTTGAATGATCTCCAGTAAGTAGGCTCATTGTTCTCAGTTGCACATTCTCCCAGGCAGTCAGAGATACTGGCTTTAGCCACAAAGTCGACATAATTAGTTCCTGCATTCTTTCTCTGGTCATTTTTTCTGTCCTCATGGTTCAATTTTTCCTCCCACCTACCTCCTCAGCTGCACAAAATCTGTTCTGTGGTGGGCTGAGCAGGAAACTGGATCACTGAACTCAGCTAATTAAAAGTACTCTTCTAAAGAAAAGAAATAAGATCACAATGTGCCAAAATCAGTTGCGACAGATGGCATCTGCTTTGTCTGCCCTTGCTTTTGTGTGCCTTTAAGAAACCTCAGCAAGGTGAAGAGTCCAGGAAGACAGGGAAATTGTTCCTTTCTTTAGGGATCTACTGTACCTGCTCAGAGATGGTAAGCTTGGGAGGCTGCAGAGTATGGTCAGGTGCAGCTCCAGAGACTTCAGTGAGGAGTAGAGAGATGTCAAAGTAAGCTGCGTACAGTACACTAAGGGAAGAAAATTATTTCTAGTGCATTAAACCTACCCATTTTTAATTTTCTAAGTTTAAAAATATGATATCGTGGTCATCTTTGTTCTAAAAAACTTGGAGAGTTCTAGCTCTTTTTTAAAGATTTCCCTATAAGAAGAGAGATACCAGTCCAAATAAAAGCCACAGCCACTACAGACTTATTAAGTAGGCTGTAAATTACATTCACAGCCAAAATCTATCAGATGTTTCCTGGTATGTTGTGCTCATGAAGCCTTGCCTTTCAACTTTATACCTTTTCCATGGAAGCATTTCTCTCTCCGAAAAGCTCACTTGCTTCTTGGCATTCATCTTCTTCCTCCTGCTTGCCATTTGATTAGATACCAGCATTTGTATTTTAGGTGTCTATTCTGTCTGATGTGAAGACATTTTCCTAAAACAGGCTTCAAAGAATGGTCGGCACCAATAAGAGATACACTGTCAAGTCAGGAAAATCCCAAAACGATATTTCTCAGGAAGAATTTCTGCATGATATTGATGGCTGAATGATTTTTAGCAAAGCTGTAGCACGGCCAGTTTAGTTATAAATCTACTTCAGAATAGGATGGGTTAGATGATGAAGAGTGGCAGTCTAATGCTTGCTGGGAAGTTTTGCAGAGTTTCCAGAATAAGGATGAATTGCTGCTGTAAATCAGCTGACAGAACTCAAGTATGAGTACCTATTGCATATACATCTGAATACAGCTTAAAAGTAGACACATTGAACAGCATAAAGCTAACTTCAGCAAGCAGGCAATACTGGTAATAATGAATCCTGTCCTTAAGAAGTATTATTGCTGAACAAACTTCTAGAATTTTAGATACTCTACTGTATTTAGTTTAGGTATCTTTAGCCAAATATGTGCCCTTAACATATAGACTCATTTCCTGAAGTGGATTCAAAATAGTGTGGGAATTCAACAGAAAATTATGTTTTTGTTGCTGAACAGAAGTATTGAAACAAACTGGAATTTTGGACAGATTAAAAGACTGATATTTTGTGGCTACCTACATTACAGTAGAGATGAAACTGTGAATAGCAAAGTGAGGCAATAATTTGTCAGGACAGAACAGAGTCTGGATGATATAAAGTAAGGATGTAAGGATGATATAAAAATATCTCCTTTCTTTCCTCTTGTATTTTGCAGATGATCTGTGCTATTTTTTTTTCCTGCTTCATTCATTTTGGCAAAGAGAGGAAGAGGGAATGATCTGCCAGAAGTGCTGCTAATTATAGACCAAAGTGACCAGTGAAAAGAGGTCTTCAAGTTGGCTAAAAATTCTAAATTCACTTCTCTGCATTCCACTTTCAGAGGAATCTCTCTTTTCTACTTGTCCAATCATCTGTTGGTCAACTATTTTTGTAATTCATAGGCTCATTTCTGGCAAGCATTGCTGACACTAAGGTGGTTTAATGAAGTAAGAGAGAGGCGTCTGATGGTACTCAGGGTGCATAAACAGTTTTTCGCCAGGGTTTGCTAGCTTGGAATGCTACAATATCCCAGATATTTTGTGGTACTGTTTTGCACAGGGATTTTGTTTAATAAGCTCTTCGGGACATGTACTGGTTTTGCTCTGTATTTCTTCAAAATACAGCATGACAGGATTTATCAGAAGTTCCAGCAGCACACTGATAGAAATAATTAATAATATTACTTTGCACTAGGCAGTTCCTGCTTGCAGATTTCTAACTGCTTTTTGAAAAGAAGTAAAACTGTTAATACCCCCATGTTACTGAAAGAAAAGGTAAAGAAAAAAGGGTTATTATGCAGTCACACAATGTATCAGGGAAAGTAAGGGGCAGAATCCACATCACTTGATCATCCTTTTTGGTTGCAATGCTGGTGGCATTTGGCAGGTACAGAAACCTTCCTTTCCTTCTCTGATGCTGTGGTTAGATCTTAGTGCTTTTCCAAACATTAGATGGGGAGGGGGAGGCTTGGAGGCTGCTGCTTGCACCCTACAATTTCCATTTCTTCTCATAATAACTCACAAAAGATTCAAGCTACAAAATATGTGAGGCAGAATATGTGGCTACTGGCTACTGTAACGTTCTAAGAAACTGATAGGATGTCACTTGCTAGGATGTAATTTCCAATAATCATATATCTTCTGTTTACCTCCCTCTTAGTGATTTACTGCGTAACAACTCCCCACCATATATCTGTAGGGAGCTTCTCAGCTCACCTTGGTTTCTGCCTTTCAAGATACTGCACTGCATGATGATAAGCTTCAGAGAGAAATGACTACTGTCGACAAACCCAGTCATCCATGTTGTACATTGCATTACCTAAATCCCAGGGGAGTGCCTATCTGCAGGTGAATGCTGATGGCAGAATCCATTTAGAGAAATGGTTGATGTTGCTGTTTATTTGCATAAGGAAGTATCTGTAAAGCATCCTATTATTCTATTCCCATATTCTTTTCCCAACAATCATTCTCTGAGGACAGAACTACAAAAATGAGTGTTAAAAAGCTATGAAGTACCTCAAGAATTTTGCTGTTTTCTTAAAAAAGAAAAAGTCTCATTCCTACTATGTAAACAGTAATAAATGAGAAGGTGAGAGAGACTGGAACTGAAACCAGGAAAAGAAAGATAATTTAATTTGACAGAGCATTTCAGTGTTTCACTTTCGGCATTCCCTCTTCATTTGGTACAAAAAAATATTCTTTTTAACTCTCTGTGAAAGAAAATAGAAATGTGGACTCTGGGAGCCCTCTGTCACTAGCTCAGAAGCAGCCCACCTGATATTTTTCCCCAGAGCTGTGAAATACTGAAGCCTTAGGAACAGTCAATCTGTCTTCTTGGGAGCTGTTTGGCTAAATTCTCAGGGAACTGGTTGCTGTCCAGCAAACTCCCTTAGCACTGTGGAAGAGTTGAAATATCTCTGCATCTCATTTAAAGTTCAGAAAAACAGTAAGTTCTTCCTTAAAAACAAAACAAACAAACAAACAAAGTTATAATTGTTTAAACTTGTTGGAAAGAGAAATGAGCCTGTATATTTAGTTAAGTCTTAAAAATGAAGTAGTTACTATATAGACAAAACTGGGAGGAAGTAAATTCTGACGTACATTAATGCTCGTTTACATCAGTCTGTATAAATAGGCATTAATGGTGACACAAACTGCTTCCAGAGAAACAGCCTTAGTGTATGCAACTGTTCTACCTCAAAAAATATGTTATTTAGGACCTCTAAACTAGCTCAAAATGTAAGGGATGTATCAGAGTGAGAAGGGGTAATGAGAGGGAGGGAACGAGTTGGGTCTAGAGAATGCAGATAATTCTACTTTCTAGAGCCTGAGTGCCTACAGGAAAATACAGAAATACTACAAAGTTGCTTTTGTCTCTCACTGCTTGGAGCAGATGGAAAGACATGTTGGTTTTCAGGGAGTTGAGGGAAGAAGCCTTCAAGTCCTTTACAACATTCAGGAAGAATATCCACCTGATAGCAAGCCTGCCTACCTCTGTGCTTTATTCAAAGTCTAATTTTTACAGAGACAGGAAGATTACAATTTCAATAAAATCTGCAGGCGTTTTTATTCACTTTAGCTCATCTATTTTAGATGTTTCTCACTGGCATGATATTCAACTAATTAATGTCATGCAACGAGGTAAGTTAAACCTTGTTTTCTAGGTTACGCTCTGAGCTTTACTTCCACAATTTCCTGTTCTCGAGGGCTGTAAGGGACATCGAGCATTCTGTACAGGTGTTATGTCCATTATTTGCAATAGGAGTTTGTGAAATAAACTTCCTTTCCCAGTAGCCTATGCTCTGTCTAGTAGGTCCTCTTATTCCCTGCAATTAAGCAGCCAGAAATACAATACCTTGTATTTCTAACAATACCTTGTATTTCTAACAGAACTTTTTATTCCCATTGATAAAGTCACTGTAGCTCTGGGGAGAACGTTTGCTACATGACCCACATGCCTCAGAAAAGTATACTCAACAACAACAACAGTATTTACCTTTACTGTGTAAATATGGCTCTTAATTGTTGTCAGCTTTAGTTAATGAAATACTGTCTTTAAACAACCGTTTGGACTACAGAGTAATTCACTCTGTATGCTAAACTTTTTGAGGTATGTCAAAGCAGGAATGAAGTAAAATATGAATATAAACTTCAACTCTTTCCCTGGATATCTTTTTACAGAATTCAGTAAAACTGTGTGAATACAAGATATTTTGCAAGGCATTGAATGAACGTATTTAGTTCATGGTGAAGTAGGGCTGCTCATTGTTGTTAGTGGGCATAGATATTCCAGTCTGGAGAGGTTTTAGCTCCTATGAAGGTCATTTGGTTCTCTCTTGGCAGGGAAAAATAAATACTTTGGAGCTGCTTTTTGAGGAAGCAGAGCTGCAGAAGCTGCAGTTTCCAGGTCAAGAGTCCTGCAAGCACCAGGGCAGTGCTTTGAGCATAAGAACTAGGATTTTGCAGCCTCCTGCTTCCTTTGTAGTCCTAGTGGAGGGTTGCTGAGACACACAGGCAGTGAAATTGCAGCAAATATTAGCAAAACCTTGCAGTATACAATTGCATTTGAGGTTAAAAAAAATATTATAATAATAGTAACTAAGAATATCTGTTCATGGCCTGATATTCACATTACAAGACTGTCATTCTGGCAGCATCCTTGATTTTCACAAGTTTTTATGCCGTTCTTAGCCAAGACTAGCTAACTAGTGGCATTAGCAGCATCTGCTATCAGTACCCAATATTGCATGTGTTAACCACATGACAGAATCACACGTGGTAAGGAACAGATGAGCTAAGCTGCAAGATTTGCTGGGGATTGAATTAATGTTTATATAATTTTATTTTCATTATTCAACCAGCTGTGCAGCTATATCCATTTAGTGAATAAGTGAGACAATTTTTAACCTTTAGTCACTAAATATATATTTTAGCCCACCTTTACCGCTCTAACCTAGTTAGTCGTTTCTTGCTCTTCTTACCTGTCTTTTAATTAATATCAGGTTAAAATGTGATACGATTCAAGCAGAATTTGAATTTAGCTTCCTTTTTTATATTATGAAAGCTAATCAGATTTTAAGACTGAGAACGTTTAATTCTGATCCTCACTCAGTATCTAAGTGTGTAAGGATTTTGCCACTTCCCTGTGGCAGAAACCTTACTTTTATTGGGGATGTAAGTATACTTGTGAGATACTTCTGTTTTCTGAGTAAGAAATGTATATGCAGAGATAATATTGCAATCTGCAGGATATAGGAAACTTTGCCAGCCAAACCTATGTAATAAACCCAGGAGGATCTGTTGAACCAGAAAATGGCCTGGTCTGAAGGAGGTTAATTCCCAGCGGGTAGTAAAAGTGTTTGGTAAGGTGCTCCCAGCTGGAAGCTAATTAGACACTGCTGAGCCTGCTAGGGTCTCCAGGTGGCAAATATGACACTTCTCATGTCACTATCACACTTCAGCAGTCCTGTCACACGTTCCTGCACCTCAGAGGTATCTCTCACATCTGGCTGAGCTGTGGGAAAGCTGAAGGCATTTTCCTTCAGCTGAGCCTTTCAGTCTCAAGTATCAGATGTGAGCCCTATTAAAACTGTTGCTTCTGCCTCCTCTTTTATTCCTTCCACTGCTGGATTACAATGGCTAAGAAAGAGCTGCTTAGAAGAAGGAGACATTGCTACAGGGAAGTTGTGTACGTGGACATGTAAGTTTACCAAGTAACGCTCATGAAATGATACATGCAATCAATCTGATGTATCTAGCTGTGCCTATATTGTTGGATCCTGAGCCGTAGGTGAGCTCAAACATGATTTAAACACTGTGTCCACATTGACAGTTCTAAGACACCGGTGGCCACTTCTCCCATAGGTTCATTACTGCTTGTGATGTTAAGACACCCTTAGAGGACCCTGGCCTGAGGTATCTGTTGAACAGTGGGCCGTGTGAAGCTGCTGTGTGGCACTGAGAGGGATGACAACACACCTGGTCATGAACTCTGTAAGGTGGGATATAACACCTGGTAGGGAGTGCTTGGGAAAGCACTGCCCAGCTTGCTTTTTTGCTATCTATGAAAGAGCAGATGAAACCAGAAACTGAGTCTTGCCTCAGTCTGAGCAGCCTGGATTGGCAAAGCAGTTTGGACATAGATTCAAAATGCAGTTTAGGATAACTTCATGAAGTTTATTGCTTTTAAAGAGGATGGTTAAGGAGTCACCACTGAATAGAAACTCGAACCACAGAGTCCAATTTGTGTGTCTTACAAATAATTCTTTTTTTTTTTTTCTTTTTCTTCTTCATATATCTTCTAATTTAAATAAGACAAAGTGAAAACTCCAGAAAAGCTGCATTCGGTTTACAGACTCTGCTTACTTAGTCACGACTTCGACTTTCAGTGGATACTAAAGATGCTAAGTGTATCTGGAAATAAGGCTGTTTGGTTTAAGAGCCTAACTGTAAACTTAGAAGTCTTTGAACTTCGAAAGGGCAACTCTCTACAGCAGTTTGTCTTATACATGCCAATGACATCTGCAAACATTTCCAGTAACAGGTTTGAAATAGCTTTCTTCACTACATGAGCAGCTCTGAGGATGATCAAATGGTATTTGCCAGATAAATTATTCAAGACGCTCCTTGTCAAATTTCTAGTACATTCTTTATGCAATTTTTTTAATTATTGATTTGCCAGCTATAGCTATTTTGGTGGTCCTTCTTTTCTGAAGAATTGCAAGTGAGAAGCTTTGTACAAACATCAGTAGTCATCATAACCATTCAGTTATAGTCAGTCAGGTCCTGTGAAAACTGCAGATTAAAGACAACCTGTTCTTGCATGACTGGAACAGTAGGAATTGACTCAATAGGTGGTGGAAAAGCTCTGAGCAATACTAAACTGTAAAGAATTTATTTTGCTGAAGGTGAAGGCTCAGGGCTACACCTATGCAGGATGTCCATGAAGCAGAAATTTATGGGAATACTGTGAACTACTCAGAGACACAGAGTGGGATTTGTGTGTGTTTTCTTCTTTAGTACTCTCTCTTTATCGCACAAAAGCAGTTAGTATTTGAGCTGGTTTGGGAATATACTGGTGCCAATGCATTTTCCTCAAGTAATTTCCATGGTTTGGCTTTTGTGAAGTCACTTTTTTCACTAAACCCTTTTGAACCTGTGTCCTGGTTTCCACGAGGGATAGGGTCAATTCTCCCCAATCTCTAGCAGGGCACAGCTATTCCATCCCACGTGCGCCAAGCCCCAGGGGCAGCAGGGAGCTGGCCAGGAAGGGGAGGGGCCACAACCGGAAGTGGCGGCAGCCAGGACGGCACAGGCTGCAGTCGATATCGTACTGGTGTTTGTATCCTCCATCTGTGCTACTGTTTCCCTGTAATACTTGTTGTTGTGTTAAACAGTTTTTGTCCCAACCCACGAGTCTGCCTTTTCCTTCCCATTCTCTCCCCACCGCTGTGGGGCGTCAGAGCGAATGGGCTGCCAGCTGGCTCTTGTGTTGCCGCCAAGGCCAAACTGTGACAACCTGATAGGCTTTACAACTGTATTCCTCCTTCTTGCCTTGCACATCCACTGATTTTAAACTGGAGGCTTCCCCTGTTTAGGGTATTAAATTTTAAAGGGTTTTTACATGATGATTTGCCCAACTAGCCATATGAGAGGAAACAGTACTACAATTTTAAAATAGGTTTTTTTTTAATTTCCTTTTCCCCCCTTCCTTTCCCTTCCTTTTTTCCGCTTCCTTTCCCTTCCTTTTTTTTTCCCCTTCCTTTCCTTTTTTCCCTTCCTTTCCTTTTTCCCTTCCTTTCCTTTTTTCCCTTTCTTTCATTTTTTTCCCTTCCTTTCCTTTTTTTCCCTTCCTTTCCTTTTCCCCCCTCCTTTCCCTTCCTTTTTTCCCCTTCCTTTCCCTTCCTTTTTTCCCCTTCCTTTCCCTTCCTTTTTCCCCTTCCTTTTTCCC
>VXBW01000693.1:2776246-2867729 GCA_013400375.1 Thinocorus orbignyianus | reverse complement strand
TTTTTTTTTTTTATCTTTTTCTTCACTCATCTAGGTAAAAATAGGCAAAACTGTGAAAATAATCCATCCTCTATCAGTCATTCATGCTTTTGTGATATGCATTGCATCGGTAATTTTACCTACTGTGAAATTTTTGTTTTTAACTAAGATTAACTAGGCTTCAAAGTACTTTCAAGGCTAGTAATACAGACTGTGCTTATGTAAGCAATCTGCTCATTTGTGAGGATTTTTTCTTTAGAAGTTTTTGATACTATAGGATTGTTTTTCTCTAATTCACTAGTCTTCACTTGTGTTATATTCTCCTGAGAATCTTTTCCGTCATGGTAACTATGCACAAAGGACAGGTATGGTCACAATTCAGAAGATACACCTGCATATGAGGCAAGAAGTATTACTGTCTAATAGAATCTTTGGTTAAAATCCAGTACAAAACTAAGCTTGTAATGCTTTTTTAAAAGAAAAAAAAATGTTTTAAAAATGTTGTTTTGTACTTAATGGACTAAATTTCACTGAAAAAAAGACTCTTTGTTTTTACTTCTGTGTTTTGCTAGTAGACCATGACCGTTCCCTTGGAGTTTACTCTCTATATCACTTGCTAATGTTGGCTTAAAAAAACCCCAAATACAGGCAGGTGCTAAATCATCAAATAATAAATGAAGACATGCCAAATTGCATAACTAATGGCACTGTAAATTGAAAATAATAAGTTAGGCAGTGTAAGTTTATATTTTAGGCTTTTGCAAAAGCAGACTTTGACTTAATAAACACTAATGAGTACTTATGGGCTCATATATTGCTGAGTATTTTTACAACCATGAATATGCATCATGAACTAAATAGAAGATCTTGTGGGTATTTCATTGGAAAACAGTAGCTGGATGTGAAAAAATCTGTATCTAAAATGAAATAATTCTATTTTAGCTTTTCCTTATAATTAAACCCACGCTAATGTTCCATATTTTCATTAGAATGAGGTGAAAAAATTGAGGAAAATCAAAAACTGTCCAAAGCTTTTTATACCATTCTCTAAAATTAAGTTTTTAGGGTCTTAAATTTACTTTTTGCATTTGTTTGGGTTTGTTTTTTTCCAGACAAAGCAGGGAGGAGTGTCCTTCTTCTGAGATGTAGTGGTTAAAGTATTCCCTACTCTGACTGTGAGCTCGAACCATCTTTTCTAAGGTAGCAGGATCTCCTCCCACTTTTTCTCACTGGAGCAGCTGCTGCCTGAACCACCTCTAAAACTTGTAACTCTGAAAGTATCATGCATTATCTGGACTTTTCCTTACTAATTCTTATAAATCACATAACTATAGTAGTCATGCTGTAAGTACTTGGAGATGTGGCCTTGTTTAGGACAAGATGGTCTTGAGTTCAACAGATTGAAGAGTAGATTTAGATTGGATAGTAGGAACAAGTTCTTCACTCTGAGGGTGGTGGAACACTGGAACAGGTTGCTCGGGGAGATGGTTGAGGCCCCTTCCCTGGAGATATTCAAGGTGAGGCTCGATGAGGTCCTGGGCAACCTGGTCTAGTTGGGGGTGTCCCTGTGACTGCAGGGAGGCTGGACTAGATGACCTTTGGAGGTCCCTTCCAGCTTGGATGATTCTGTGATTGTGTCTGGAGTGTTTCCATGCAACACATTTAGAAACACACATTCCTATAGCTCCCTTGACCAAGAAAGCATGATGGCTACTTGGTTGAACAGAGTTTGCCATGCCATATACACTTTGAATTTTCTGTAAAGGTGATTTTTTTTCCTCAGCTCTTTCACCTTGGTATCATTCTGTTCCTCCTGTGCAAACCTAGACTACAAGGGACAGTCAACAAAGGAGGAAACAACAACAGCTAAAGCTTGAAGCAGGGCATTCAACTCTCCTGTGTACTTGGTGAGTGTACTAAGGACTGATGGAGATATTCGCTGAATTATGAATCAGGTGAAGGTTCTGCTGGAAAGGCATAAGCCCAAAGGAGCTAAGGTGTGACTTTTTATTCTACACTAGCTACTACTAGGAATTAAACTGTAGAGGAAAGGGATGGCCAAAGCAGTATAAATGGGTACTCTTCATCTGCTATCAGTAACCATGAGTTCTTGATTCTCAGGGAAGTAAGGAGGGGAGCCAGCAGGACTGCCACCATGGACTTTTAGAGCACAGACTTTAGTTTTTTCAAGAGTCTGCTTGACAGAGTCTCTTAGGAGGCAGTCCTGAAAGGCAAAGTAATCCAGGAAGGCTGGACATTTTTCAAAGAGGAAGTCTTTGAAAACAAAGAAGCAGGCTGTCTCTGTGTACTGTCGGGAGAAAAGTCTGGTCTGGCCAAACAAAGTTAGGGTCAAAACTTACGGGAAAGAAAGGAGAGTTTCAGGCCTTTAGAAAAAGGGGCTGGCCACACAGAAAGATTACAAAGGTGATATAAGGCTATGCAGGGGAAAAATTAGAAAGGTCAGAGCCCAACTATGACTTAACCTGGCCTTGGATGTTAAGAACAATAAAAATAATTTCTATAAATATATTAGTAATAAAAGGAGGACTTGCGAGAATCTCCACCCCGTACTGGATATGGGAGGTAACAAAGTGGCAAAGGATGAGGAGAAGGCCAACATACTTAATGCCTTTATTTCCACAGTCTTTAGTAATAGAGTTGGTACCTGAGTTGGTACCCTGAGTACCCAAACTCCTGAGCTAGCAGATGGGGTTGGGAATAGAATGAAACCCCTGTAATCCAAAGGGAGGTGGTAAGGGACCTGCTCCAGCACCTGGATATAAACAAGCCTATGGGGCTAGATGGTATCTACATGACGATACTGAGAGAGCTGGCAGAAGTGCTCACTGAGTCACTTTCCATCATTTATAGAATCATAGAATTGTCTAGTTTGGAAGGAACCTTTGAGATCATCTAGTCCAACCATCAATCTAACTCTGATAAAAAACAACAACTCATCACTAAGCCATGTCACTGAGCACTATGTCAACCCTTCTTTTAAATACTTCCAGGCATGCTGCCTCAACCACCTCCATGGGAAGCCCATCCAATGCTTAATAACCCTTTCAGTTTAAAAATTTTTCCTGATACCCAGTCTGAACCTCCCCTGGCACAACTTGGAGCCATTTCCTCTTGTCCTATTGCCTGTGACTTGAGAGAAGAGATCAACCCCAGTAGTTGTAGAGAGTGATAAGGTCTCCCCTCAGCCTCCTCTTTTCCAGGCAGAACAACCCCAGCACCCTCAGCCTCTCCTCATAAGGCTTACTTTCCAGACCACACACCAGCTTCATTGTACTTCTCTGGGCCCACTCCAGGGAAGTGTTTGAGGCACCATCCATGGTGGTATTTAAAAGAGAAGTAGATATAGTGCTTAGAGGGATGGTTTTTATAAGAGTTAGGTTGATGGTTGGACTAGATGATCTTAAAGGTCCCTTCCAACCTAGACAATTCTATGATTCTTTGAATTCTCTTTGGAGCATTTATCCTGTGATCAAGTGGAATTTATCTTGCCAACTGCAGCTGAAAATAAGCAGCTGTATGAGTGACAGTGGAAAGTAGTTGTCCTTGGTTCATTGATGGCTGTCATTGATTTTTACTGTGAGGGTGGGGCAGTAGATTTAGCAAACCATCAATACTGGAGTATCTGAGTGGTCAAATAGTTATGAAGGCTTTATTTCAGCACAAAAGTTATTTTATGAAAACATATCTATGAAAATGTGATCAGTGAGATAAAAGAGAGCTAGTCTGTGTTTGCTTTTTTTCTTTTGGTTTGTGCTTTTTTCCTTTAAGGGAAATTTTGACAAATAGTAAAAGTCTAGAAAGCCTGAGAGTTTAGGGCTTATTTATGTATTCCAAGAAGAGCCAAAACCTTTCCATTAGATTTTGGTATTTCTTCAAAAGAACTTATTTAATTGAAACTACTTTTACCCTACTGATAGAAGTTATAGACATTATAGTTTTTAATATGTTTCTATGAACTCACTGTTACACTGAGAAACTTGTGCCGGAGCTTCTCAGCAGGTCTGAAAAACATTTCTCTGACTTCAAATAACAGGGTCCAGTATTATTCACATCAGTGAAAATACACTGATTATACAATTGAAAAAAAACAACTGTGATCCACAAACAGAGATCAAATGATCAAATAAGAGTATGATACGTAACTGATAACTGGAACTATGTAAAATTGTCAGTACAAGGTTTTGATCGTGGTTTGTTTTAGCTTTCTTAGTAGCAAAACTGATTTTTTATTAAAGAGGCTTTTAGCACTTATAAATGATTTCTGAAAAAAACCAAATTATTAATGTAGTTAACACCCTTTTTTTTGACCCACTATGTCAGAGACTACCAAGAAAGGCTTATGTCTAGATTCACTCATGGTTAACGACTAAGAAAAATTATAAAGGAGGTAGTATGATCAGTTCCACCAAAGACTGTATTTAAGGTCTTGTCTCAAACTCGAAGTTCTGGTTACCTGAGCAAGAATATATAAATTATGGAAAGATAACATACCAATTACTTTTCGATTTATTTTGATGTGCAACTTCGCATGTGTTCTCACAGTTTCCTAGCATTACATGTAGTAATTTTTTCAAACTCTGCTTAACAATGCACTGATACTTTTTTATTAATCATTCCAGAAAACAAGAACCCAACCACTACATGTAAGAAATAGCAGGGAATCAGAATTTCTTAAATTCTTTGCTCCTGACTTTGTGTTTTTCATTGCAAGCCAACCATTTTTATCTTATATACTAAAGAATTGTCAAAGTTTAATTTGTAGATGCACATAAATGTCCATTTGAACTCTGGCATATGAGTGTACACATTGGTTTTGTTATAGGAGTACAAAGACTTTAATTCACACTTTTCTCCATCCTGATGGGTACTGACAAAACCTGACTAGTCATGATGAAAAACCAGCACTGCAGAACATACATATTTATGCATAAGAATGCGTACTAGACAGTTTTGCTGCTGTAAGCGAGCTGAAAAACAAATGATGATGGATAACATCCATAAGCTGGGAGTAACGGTGCACCTATCATAGGCTTTCCCCCTTTGTCCCATGGAATTCTACTAATACAGATGTAATATGGCTTCCTCCTTGAACACGAAGACTGTAAAGCCTGAAACCAGAACAGATTGATTATGTGATTTCATAAAGAATTAATGACAGAATAGGTGGATAAATACATACGTGTTCCAACCACAAGTAAGGAATCTGTTTTTCAGTGAAATAAACCATAAGTTCTCTTATGATACAGTGTCTGTATAGGATCCATGTTTTATTCTTGATGAAGTCTGATCAGTGAGAAAGTTAGGTTGTTTAGTGTATCTAAATGCTCTATAGAGGTTAATGACTGTCCCGAATGCAAGCTTGTGGAAGTTATCATTATTTTTCTTTCACACTTTTCTCACTGTTTCTTGCACCTCCTCAACCCTCCCAGCCCCACAACAAAAAAAAAAAAAACCAAACACAAACAAAACCAAACAAGAATACCAAACAAACAAAAAACCTTGAAATACTTACTGAGTTTAGAGAAATTTCAGTTCTGTCCAGTGTGCTTCCTCCTTCTCACTTTTCATCCGTTTACTTTATGACCTCAAACTTGTTTTAGCAGTGTAATCTATTTAACTGACTATACTAATTAGTGAAGTCATTGACTAACTTGAAGAGTTTTGACTCTGTATGTTGACTATTTTTTTTCAATCAAATGTGGTGGCCTGCAAATTGCTGCTAAAATGATGCATGGGAGGAGAGTATATGTGTGTAAAGGTCACAGAAAGCCTTAGGACAGTTCAGGTAAATAGTCAAACAGCTAGGAGACATATGCCTGTTAGGAATCAGGTAGTCTGAATTCAAGGGCTCAGAAAGCTGAGCCCCCATTATCCACTCCTCATTGTTTAAACCCAAGAATGATCTTCTCAAGAAGAACCTGTGTTGATTCAGGGTTTTACCAGGTCTATACCAATGTCAAGTACATTTTCTTATTCTGTTAGGTCAAATGTTCTGCTCATGCAGCCCTCCTGTTAAGCAATCCCTGTTCAGATGTGCTTCTACAATTATTGCATGCTTTTAACTGTGAGGAAAACTCATAGGGCTCATGGGATCTCAGTGTGGATTTTGTAATTCTATATTTCCTCACTTTACTGATGTTCTTCAGTCCAGCAATAATTCTAATTTTCAATTTCGTTTTTAAAATAATTATTGAATTTCACTTTTTTTCCTTACTGTAAGTATCTGGGATTTGCATGTATATACATAGTCAGTTTTGTTTGACACTGGTTTCTAAAAATGAAGATTAACAGGATTTTCATTTATTTTTTTTTCATAGGAAAAGGTATTTAAGGATAAACTTTGGGCAACCAAGTTAGTAGCTACCAATCTCTTTTCACTCCTTTTGCAAATTCATTCACAAGAATCTTACTGATAATCTCACTGATACAGATGTCTAGTCTGTTCTTTCATGGGTGATAATTAAAGAAGGGATGGAAAAGAAATAGAAACCAGATCAACAGTCCTCAACTTGGATGGCACTGCTGGCAAAATAACAAGGCAATTTGTGGTATATGAAGAGAGAAGTGCAACAACTTAATGAGGGCCAGAATTAAGCAAAGCCAGGTAAGGGAAGATGAGCACAAAAGAAGCAGCTAATCATGAATTTACAGAGATTCACTCTGAGTTTTGGGGCTCACTCCTTACTTTTTCTGGAGTACATTCTCCATAGCTCTTGGCAAGTCTAAGTGCAAACCTACCATATAATGAATGTCTGTTTACATACTGCCCACAGTGTGCTGGGGGCTATGTAGCTAGCCCAGCAAATATGGTTATCTGCAGCCATGTAAAGCAAAACACTAGCCATGCGAGACACTAGCTTCTTTTTAATGTTCTTTAGAGAGCACACATTTTTTTATGCATTTTCTGCCAAACCAGTTTAAGATTTCTGTTCCAGCTGCATGCATAACCAGGCATAGCCAACCATATAGACCTATACAGAATAACTTGGAGAATTTTAGCTCCTGGTTTGTGACCTACTTATACTTAAAATGAGACTTATAGATGAATGTGTTTTTTTCACACATACCTGTGCTGTGCAGAGCTACTCTTAAATGTAACTTTGCTAAATGTTATGCAAATTCAGAGTATTTTACTTTCGCAGCCTGGAATAAAAGTGCTATGCTTTACTTTAAGTACACATTTTGCATAACAACATGCAGTTCCATGTATTATCTTAAAATGCAAAACGTATAAATCTATGTGGCTGCAAGAGCATAAGCAGAACATATTACTCTGTTAAAAGTAAAGTGTAGTCCCTGCAACATAGAGCATCTGTATATTAATCAGGCCCACTGATAGTACTGCTTCAAGAAAAAGTTAACTTTTTTGCTTTAATTTGTGAAGTACAAGGAAATATTAAGCAATAATGCTCTCTAGAAGGCAGCATTTAATATATGAAGATATTGACATTTTTATCATACTAGGCTAAAAGAAAAGCCATTAAATTTTTAAATTTATAATGCTGCAGCAGTGATAAACTCCTAAAATGACAATTTAGATGTTTTTCTGTCAGTCAAAAATAGTTGTTACAGTTCAGTAATCAGATCCTAGTTCTCAATTTGTCCTTCTTAAAAAATGAAAACCTCAAAGTGTTATTAATTAAGCAGGTAAATTTCCATTAATGTAAGAAAAGCTTCAAAAGAGAGAGAGAGAGCTGTTGGCTACGCCCCAACCCCTTCTCATGACTCTATCCTGTGTGGAACAGGGCAGTGGCAGCACCAGGGGACGCTCCTGAACGGTGGTGAGGAAACCAGGGAAGCAGTTATTTAATTCTAGGAGAAAAAAATATTTTTTAGCACCCCCAAAGGCAATGGGATTTACCAAAGAAGGCTGCAGCTACTGTTGTAGATGTGGGAGTGAAGAGGGAAGCAGCAGGCTGCCCTTTCTTATTTTTGGAAACCCGGAGGAGAAAAGAGAAAACATGGAGCTGCTGAATAGAACACTGGGGATGGACTTTGGGAAATACACCATGTATTGAAATTTCAGTCTCTTTCCCAGTGAAATGCTTACAATACAGAACAATCAGTGCCCATCTCCCCTTTTTTGACTCCTCCGCTCCACAGGAAGATCAAAACAGACTCCTGGGCTGAATGCTGAGAGTGCTGTGAAAAATGTGCAAAGGAAGGAAGAAGGGCGTGGCCCAAACAGTTTCCATTTGCTCAATTAGAGATCAAGGCTCAAAACAGGATTATTAACTGTGTGTGAGTTTACTAAAATCAAACTAAAATTGTTTTTTCTTTCTACTTTTCTAAATCAATTCTTGGTTTCAGGAGCATGCAGACAAGCTATCAGCTGCAGAAATAGTTACTCTCACTACGTGTGTGCCCACAGGAGAGCTGACTTTTGTAATTTTATATAAATATGAAATAAGAGCTGAAAACTATTATTTTATTATACTTGAATTTTTTTTTCTGGGTTGGTTTTGGGTTATAATATTAAATTGTTTGTACCAGGTGGAGTTTTTTGTGAGCTTAATCATTAATTAGTATTTTTAAAAAATAATGCTTAATGAGAAAACAGGTTTTGATTTTTTTTTCTTTTAATTAATGACTAAAACTATTCAAAAATTTATCTCCCTTGCATTATGGGGCTCTGACACACTGACTGACCATGATGCTGTGTGATTCTGATGCAAAATCAATAATGAATATTATTTCTACATGTTCGTAGCTCAAAGTCTGTATTTTCAAAGACATTTAAGCTTTTATTGACAAAAATTGTTGTCAATAGTATTTTCTGCATCATCTTTTGAAATCCATGGGACTTGCCTTGGTACTGTTCCAATGAATGCAGACAAATCACCTGAGTGCTTAACTGCATCTTTGTGTGCCTAAACACTTTTGAGGATATAATCTTAAATTACTTCTCTGTGGAAACATGAGTTTATGAAAGACTGCCATCATTTACCTGCTCACAATCATAATCTGTTCCCTATCCATCAGAACATCCTTTAAAATCTACTGAACAAATCATCTATGCCTAAATAATTACATGATCACGTTGTAACCATTAACGTCTATTGATTTATTACAAACCTTTAAAATAAGATGATCAGGTTTTGTAAACATTCCCAGGCATATCAAGAAGCACCGCTTCTGGTAGAGAAACAAAGCAGAGAAATGGTATTTCCATGGTCTTATCTTGCTCACCAGGTTCTCTAAAATCTATATCCATGTGAACAATGTTGTCTCGTTCTTCACAAAATGAAAACTTTGTTTAGGCATGTTGTTTACCCTTAATAGAGGAAGCATAAAAAGTCAAAATTCTTCATACGCCTTCTTTGATCAGAGCAGCAGGAAAAGCTAAAGTGGTTGTGTTCTGTTTTCTTACATGGAGTCCCAGGGTGCCATAAATAGTTAAAAGTTTCTCAAACCAAATGATAAAAACTTGTGTTAAAAGCTCATGGATTTTCCAGTTCACTGTACAAATTCTTCTCACAGAAAAGCAATTTAGTCCATACTGGCTTTTAAAGCTGTTATCAGTGCCATAAATGCTTTGACTATATTTAAAGTTAATGTATGTCTTTCATGTGTGAATATTATCTTTTAAGAAAAAGGAAAGTGGGGAAATAAAAATATGAACCTTTTTTTTTCTGAATGCCATATTAATTAACTCGAATTTTTAGACTCCACAACACATTGATAATGTGATATAATTTAATGTATATTGTGTGTTGCCACTTACCACTGATTTCAAACAAAACTTTTGGCATGTATTTGTAGGAAAATAATTTTTTTACTTGTTGGTTTGCAATGTGTTCACATGCATGAAATCTTATTTTTTTACATGGTTTCTTAATTTTTGTGTGTGATGCAGTAGTTGTTGCACATCAGAAAGAACAGACCTGCCTAGTTATTGTTTTCACTTGGTATTAAGCATGTCATAAGCCTAACAAAAGGGGAAGGGAGAACTTCTGTCTTTATAATCAGTCAGCAAAGTAACTTCTGGCATGATTGATTGAAAGGACTTTTTTATGAGGGTCTTCCTCCCACACTGCATCTGTTCAGGATATCAGAGCATAGATCAGTACCCAGACCAATTCTCTGGATAGCCCTATTTTTAATTTTAGGATCGATACTTCAAACTTATCTGGAGTCCCCATCTTAACCCTGGTCTAGTAAATTCCAACCTAAATGTCTGGTAAATCAAATTTTTGTTCCCCTGATTTTTGAAGATGACATAATAAGTTAGAAATGGAACTAAAGTTATTTTGACTTGTATTTTTTTATACCATTATTTAATCTAAATCTCTCCTTTTTCAGTTTAAAACCATTACCTCATACGTTATTGCTACAGTCCCTAAAAAAGAGTCCCTCCCCATCTCTCCTGTAGGCCCCCTTTAGGTACAGAAAGGCTCTCCAGAGCCTTCTCTTCTCTAGGCAGAGCAACCCCAACTCACTCAGTCTGTCCTCAATGGAGAGGTGCTCCAGTCCTCTGATCATCTTCATTACCCTCCACTGGATTCTTTCCAAGATGTCCATGTCCTTCCTGTGCTGATGATCTAAAGCTGGAAACAGTATTCCAGATGGGGTCCTATGGGAGCGGAGTAGACGGGCAGAGTCACCTCCTTGACCCACTGACAAACTTCTTTTGATGCAACCCAGCATGCAATTTCTGGGCTGAGAGCTCACATTGCTGGCTTATGCTGAACTTTTCATCAACAAGTCCCCCATATTCTCCTCAGGCCTGCTTCAATACATTCTCCTCCCAACCTGTATTTGTGCTTGGGATTGCACCCAGGTGATNATGTCCATGTCCTTCCTGTGCTGATGATCTAAAGCTGGAAACAGTATTCCAGATGGGGTCCTATGGGAGCGGAGTAGACGGGCAGAGTCACCTCCTTGACCCACTGACAAACTTCTTTTGATGCAACCCAGCATGCAATTTCTGGGCTGAGAGCTCACATTGCTGGCTTATGCTGAACTTTTCATCATCAAGTACCCCATATTCTCCTCAGGCCTGCTTCAATACATTCTCCTCCCAACCTGTATTTGTGCTTGGGATTGCACCCAGGTGATCTGATCCAGGTGCAGGACCTTGCACCTGGTTTTGTAGAACCTCATAAGGTTTGCACAAGCTCACCTTGCAAACCTGTCCAGGTCACTCAGGATAGCATCCCTTCCCTCCAACACCGCTCCGCACAGCTTGGTGTCATCAGCAAACTTGCTGAGGTGCACTTAATCCCACTGTCCATGTGGCCAGCAAAAATATTAAACACTAGTCCCAGTATTGGCCCCTGAGGAACACCAGTCACCACTGGTTTCCACTTGAACGTTGAACCATTGACCACAACGCTTTGAGTGCAGCCAGCCAGCCACCTCCTTATCCACCGAGCGGTCCATCCATCAAATCCATGACTTTTCAATTTTGAGACCAGGATGTCATGCGGGACAGTGTTAAACACTTTGCACCAGTCCAGGTTTGTGTTGTCAGGTGCACTTTACTTATCCACCAGTGCTGTAACCTTGCTGTAGAAGGTCACCAAATTTGTCAGATTCAGTCTGCCCTTGGTAAAGCCACATTGGCTGTCATCAGTCACCTACTTATTTCTCCATGTGCCTCAGCATAGTTTCTAGGAGAATCTGTTTTATGATCTTACTGAGCACAGAGGTGAGACTGAGCAGCCTGTAGGTTCCTGGGTCTTCCATTATTTTTCTTTTTAAAAAATGGGGGTTATGTTTCCCCTTTTCCAGTCAGTAGGAATTTCAATAACCTTCCTCACTTTCCCAAATATGGTGGATAGTGACTTGGCAATTTCATCCACCAACACCCTGGGATCCACAGATGCATGTCATCATCAGGTCCTATAGACCTGGGCACCTCCTTGTTGCTTAGATAGTCTCAAGACTCAGTTCTGTAGCCATTTTATTGATTTGCCAGATTTGACTGGCTCTTTCAAACCCCCTTCTTTTTGACCGAGATTATTGACAGAAAAGCTACCTGTACTCCAAAGTCCCTGACTGCCACTCAGGGCTTTCTAATCCTTTGTCATACTCCTTGGACTGCTCCTGACTGTGTCACTGGTGCCCACATGAAACAACAGCAATGGATAATAGTCAATTTGAGATGGTTTTCTTAGAGTTTGAAAAGGTGTGATTTTCACATGTAGCATTTCAAGTCCCTGAGCCCCTGTTCTTAGGGACAGTAAGTGTGGGTAAGCAATCTAAAAACCTGTAAACAGTGGAGGATTAGAACTGAAACATGTGGTGAATTTGTTTTGCTGCCACTGAATATAAAGAAAGAAGGGAGAATATAGGACAGGATATACAATAAATTTTTCCTACACTTCAGACAAAAATATTTAAGAGGTGTAAGTTTGAGCATCATGATAAAGAACTAGAAATTTTCTTTTGGAGTACCTGGCAGAGGTAGGTGTTTAAGTTATGTTGTCAAGGTAACACCATCAGCATTTGCAGGTCCCTTGAGTGTTTTATTTTCCATTCTTTAATATTTGCCTGGTATGATAAGCAGAGTTGTACACCCATCAGAGTGTTCTCAAGGGCCAGTGGGTCACTGCTGAAGTCTACTCATTAGATCACTCCACTGCTTTGAGGTGATCTTGTAGTTATTGGAGAAAACAGGATTATTTTTTTCCGAGTATGACAGGTTTGAAAAGCCTCATCAAAAATAATTTTTACAAAGTTTACTTGACACTTACAATACACTTCGAAGGAAAGAAAGGAGGAGAAAGAACTAAAGCCACAAAACCCAAGTTTTGTCTCCTGTTTTCTGCCATGAAGAGAATGTCATGGTACTGGATTCCAAAGAGAACACAGGATTAGAGTAAGGTTTTGAAATACTCCTTTGTAATGCAAAGGGCTAGGGCTCTGCATGTCTATTTTTTACCACTGATGGTTTGCTGGTAGGGCTGTAGAAATAATTTCACAATTATTTTGTTTATTCACTATAGTGCACTAATTCCCTCTCTGAGTCTTTACTGTGTATTGAACAATATGTTTGGGTAAATTAGTTGCAAAAAAAAAAAAAAAAACCCAGCTAGCAAAATAATTAGCTTTCTGCATTTTTCATCAAAATGTTTGCAGTCCCTGCATTGGATTTCACAGTATGGTGACTGCAGCTGCAGGGACACTGTGGGGCTCTATTTGTGTGAAGTCTCATGAATTGAATCCCATGGTTCTGTCCACAGGGGGTGACTAGCAATGAACCAGCCCCTGTATATTAAAATACACTGAAGTACATTTTGAAGGGCAACTGCCAAATGGCTTTTCCTTTTCACAATTAACACATATCTCCTGCTACCCTCAAAGGCTCAAATCTCTTATTTAACTTCATGACTTAACTTCTCTTATTTCAATAGGCTCGGTAGTATGAGCGTGTTCTCTTCTGGGCCTAGCTGCCTGTTTCCCTGAATCTTTTAGGGGTTTATTTGTCATTGATTTTGGCAAATATCTGCTGGTTATATTTGTTAACATATACAGCCTGGAATTTAAGTCATTACATTTTATGAGTAGGAAGGACAGACATTATTAACACGCTTTCTTAAATACCAACTGGAATACGCAGAATGTGTCTTCACTGCCGTTTTAGTTCAGATCAGAAATGTCCTTTAGCAATGAAATTCTCAAAGTCACTTCCCATGCTAAGGTCTTAGGCCAGATGGACTGTTGGTTGAAAATAAACTGGAAGATGTACTCCAAAAATGTTGTAATCCCCTCTGACCTCTTATGGTCATTCAGTCAACAGGAAAAGAATAGAGCTAATAGGTTTGCTTCCTGTTATAAAATTCTAATGATATCAGTGTAATTTTTGTCTGTATGAAAACCAGTTCAGAATCCTTGCAAAATTCAACTATTTCTGGCTTGACTAAACAAAAAGCAACAACAACAACAACAAGATCTTCTGCTATTTTGATAAATTTGTACATAGTTTTATGGAGAAAGTAAAACTTGAAAAGGAGACAAATTTTCTATATTTTGATGAAAACTGATTTGGCTCAGTTGGAACTATAGGTGAAGGTTTTATGCATCTTCTCCTCTATTAATTCTTTTTCTTTTTTTTTTTTTTTTTTTTTTTTTTTTTTGATGTTGTCATCTTAAAAAAAAAAAAAAATCTGATGAAAGAGACATCCTGAATAAAGGGTAGTGTGTTCTAAATAACAGGGAAAGTACATTACTTGGCTGACAGCTGACCTGCCATTTATAATTAATATCAGAACAGCAGTAAACCAAAATGACTACTTTTCCACCTGATATAACTTGTCTTCTGTCTTGTCCTCTTTAAACCTCTTTCAATGTGCTGTATCTATTGGCATATCCTTCTAAAATCCCTTTCAGTGCTATATTTTGATCTCTTTAGCCAGTTGATCCCATTTTCTCACAGTGTAATTTTGTTTAATTGAACAATGTTCTCTTAATTAAGAAATAATTAAAGTGGAATTTCACTTAAAATATCTGGATCTTACCTTCTTTCTTGTTTTGCTGAGGAAGACAATCTGTTGGAACAGCTGTGTGAACAATAAAACACACCTCAATTAAAGAGGCTAATCTGTTTTAACCGTAATAAAAGTTATCTTAGTACTGCAGATACCCAGAAGGATCTTTTCACTCTTCTCCTTATCTCCTTTAAATCTCACAGAGAAATGAAAAATCTCTTCTTATATTCTCTTGGATCTAATTTACATACTCTCAGCACTCTTGACTGGTCTCAGAAATTGACACATGTGAGAGAATTAAAAGAGAAATAATAAGATGAACTATTAAAGGAAGTGAGAAAGGAAAGAAATGGGTATTTGTAAAGGACATGCACAAAGCATATAGCAAAATAAAAGGTGTGGCTATTAAGGATCATATATGTATTTTTTCCTTAATATAAGTACATAATTATGATTACTATGTCTAAAATCCAATTAGATACTTGGGAAGAAAATTTTGTCAAAGACTTTCTATCCTGTTATTTTTATTCAATATGTAATATCAGTGGAGGCAAAATAGCTCAGCACCGAATCTAGATGCCCTTGGCTATATTGAAAATATACATATATCTATGAAACATATAAATATATTTGTATATACATATTATACATTATGTATATGTATAAAAGCCTTTGGTGCAGGAAGTCATATTATATTAGTAACAACAGCAGGCTAGTGTTAATTTAAACTTTCATTAGGTACCTGCTATTATCTCTTCAACTTCGTAATTCCCTGACAAGCACAAGGGGAAACAATGTGCCACTTCTCATTTTCCCAATATGCTTCATTTAATAATGAAAGTAATGTTTTTAAACTTTATGTTTTGAATAGGAACTTTTAAAATAGAACATTTTTAATAAGAGTGAGGTGCAAGGATCCACCTTGTGGCAGGGTTGACCTCTCAAACGAATAGGAAAGTTAAGGGTTGTTTTAGAGAAAAATAAGTTGATCATATGTGTGTGTGTGTGTATGGATATACATGTACACATTCTTGTCATATTTCCATTGACTGCTCTTGAGAAACAGTAAACGTTCAGAAATCACTTACTTTTAAAAAAAAATCCCAAGTGTTGAATGATTTATTTGGACCATCTCTAGCAATTGCTAGTTCTGTAGGTAATTATTAAAGATTTAAAACCTCTTGTTATGTGCATAGGTGATAAACTCCCCAGAGACTGCATGGAAAATATTAAACCTGCTGTATATTCTTGATCTGAACCATAAAAGAAAATGTATAATCAAATAAAACAAGCCTATAAAGTGCATTCAAAACTAGCTGTTAAAGTGTCTTTGTTGGATTCAGTGTTTATTTGGCTTCAATGATTTCTAGAATAAATGTGTTAATTTTACTCAACTCATGATCTGTCCCATTCTGGGAGCCAAGAGGATCTTTTTGATGTATTTCACTGTGTATAAGGCAGAGGGCAGTGGATCTCAGCTGGCACGGTTTTGGCATATTTGGTGTAGTGTAATGGACACCATGGTTTGGCCCTGTGAGGCAGAGTAGTATTTTTCCTCATGTGAAATGAGCAGTTAACACTGGCTTCCGATCCAGCTCTGGTGCAGGTGGTGCCCAGCTGGTGGATGTAACGGACAGAGAGACATATATGCAACTATGCATGTATGTTAGTACAGTATAGGTCAGTGTCTGAATTTATGCAGCGTTAGCTAGGTAGTTTTTTGACTGACTTCTATTTTTCATTTTCATAATTCTAAATTTTGCTGTTTGTACTGTTTTTGACAAAGATAGATTTGGATTTCTTCATTGTAGCTTGTATGGTGCTATGTTTTGCGTTTATGTTGGAAGCAGTGTTGATAGCACAGGGATATTTTAGCTATTGCTGAGCAGCACTTGCACAGCACCAACCCATTTTCTGCTCCTCACCCTGTCCCACCAGCCAGTGGGCTGGGGTGGGCAAGAGGTTAGGAGGGGACACAGTCAGTGCAGCTGATGCCAACTGATCCAAGGGGTGTCCCAGACCACATGGTGTCATACTGAACAATTAAAACTGGGTGAGTTGGAGGTTGGCCAGAGCTACTGTTGCTTGGGGATGAGTTGAGCATCAGTCACTATCAGTTAGTGATGAGCAATTTTTATTTTTTTTTAGTAAATTTTTTTCTTGGGTTTGTTTTTTTTGTTCTCTTTGTTGTTTTATTTTTTCCTTACTCTTTTTTTTTTTATTTATTTATTTTATTTTTTATTTATTACTATGCTGTCTTTATCCCAACCCACAGACTTTTACCCTGTCAATGGTGTCCCCATCTCACTTAGTTGGGGAGTGAGCAAGCTGCTGTGTAGTGCTCAGCTGCCTACTGGTGTTAAACCATGATGCTGTTGTATGTATACAAGTGTGCATATGGATGATTCCTGTGAAGTAGCTAAGGTGCTATAAATCCATACCTCCCTTTCCTTTGATGTGAATTGTTTTGCCATCCTCTAGATCCACCCATTCCTTGTGGTACCAGTGCTGGAAAGCAAATTCCACTGATAGCATTAAAATAGGTCACGAAGAAGAGATATTAATATATTAATATATTCATCACTTCTCCTACTAAATTTTCCTTTAGAGTTTATAGCAGTGGATCTACATGAGCTGCCTTTTGCTGTAAAAAGCAAATCTCTGTATAAAAGCCTAAACAACGAATCTACTGTTTGGAATTGCCTGAATTCTCAAAATAAGCCAATATTTAGTCCCATAATCCACAAAAAAAAAAAAAACCCAGCAGAAAAATACAGTTATCTAGAAAGGCTGATGAAGGGTTCGATGTAATGCCACATTTCTGAATGACATGGAAATATTTCACAGTGGTGGGATTCTTGAGTGCAGAGAGCAAAAAGGATCTTTATATAACACATAGCCTCTATATAATAGACTGTCAAAAGTTTGATGCTAAAAAAGTCAGATGAAAAACATAAACACAAAGATTTAAAAGAAAACCTTGAATGCAGGCTGTATTGTGCTGTCAGTATCTTTCAGTGGTTTTGACAGTTATTTCCTCTTTAAAAAAATCAATGGAATAATATACCAATGTATTTGGTGTAAGTGTACTACATAAGCAAGAGCAATATTCACATTTTAAATGAAAAAATGCCATTTCAAATTGGAACATTTTTATTGCATTTTTACTGTTTATGTGAACAGTTCTATGAAGCTCTTACTTATGTAACCAATACAAAAAGTATATTATTTTACTTCTTTTATCTGCTGGTATAAACTTGGGAAATGCAAAACAGTGTTTTTGATTCTGCAGTTCTTCCTTGTGTATAATCATTTTAACACCCCAAAAACCACGTGTAATGTGTTACTGCCTGAATATCTTATGATCAGAAATTGCTTTGCCCAGGCATAAATCACTACATAAATGATTATACAGAGAAAGGGAAAAACAAACAAACAAACAAAAAACACCAAGGAGCACACTTCCAAAAGTGGAGTAAATGGTTGGTAAGTTCAGAATAAAATAGTGCAAGAGTCTCCTCTCTTTCACAGCTATTTATCCTCAACTACTGTTTCACTTTAATTCCTAATCCTCAAATGCTGGGGAAAAAAAAAATAAAATAAAAAATAAAGATGGCATTAACTTAATTGGAATGAGGCTAGATGCTTTTTTTGTGGTGTTTTGTGTTGGAGTAATTTTGGGTCGGCATTAAGATTATTGCCTAGATCAGTATGTTTATTTCTTAAATCCAATGAGGTTTGTTTGTATTATGATTCTATGTATTGCTTCATTCTTATCTTCAGTACTTCCTTGAAGTGCTACTAGATTTAAGTGAAAGAAAAAGGGTTTGAAGAATAGATGATAGTGCCATCTATGTTAAAACAAACAATCTCAATGTGAAAAAAAGCACAGTTATGGAAGTAATTATTTTTCTCATCCAGTTTCACAAAAATCATTAAACTGTGTTATACGTTCCACTTCATAATTTTGCTTAATGCTACAAAATGTATTTCATTCGGTTCTGAAGAATAAATGGTCAATGACTCACATATATTAATTCAGGAATATCTGCCTACTTACAGATAAGAGTCAGGGGAGGAAGGAAACTATGTTGAAGCTCTTTCTTGAAAAGCAATGTTTCCCCATCCTGAAAAAAAAAAAAATAAAAAAATGCAGAAATGGCAGTTGATTAGTGGATTGACATTATTTCTCAGATGTCATTATATGGAGAAAATCTCAGGTACTTTAAATCCCTTTTGTGCCGGTTCCCAGTTTTGAAGCATTTTAGAATTGTTGATCTTTCAAACTGCTGATAGTCTAAACTGAAGAAGTATATGAAGTTCTAGTCACTTGTCTCACGGTGAAATTAAAATGACCTCCATATTGTGTTTGGCTTTTGTTTTGTTTTGTCCTGTGGATTTTTATTTTTATTATGAGTGCCCATAATCAGTTTATTTATACTGAGTTCTTGTAAGGTAAGGGGGAAAAAAGGAAAACAAAGAAAAAAATAAAAATGTATGTAATCCCAGAAAGGAACATTGTATATTGTTAGCTTAAGGGAAACAATTATGATTGGTTGGCTCAGATTTTTTTTTTGTTTGAACATAAGCGACAAACCATTTTTGACCTCCTTTGTGGAATTGGTAAACACTTGTGGAGTGGGGAGGGATGTAATTATTGTACACTGTGGCTAAGTCATACAAAGTTATTTAGTTAGCACAAATGGTAATGTATAATGAATGCATGTAGAATGTATAATGCTCTTCCTCGTGGTATTTGTTATCAGGAGTAGTCAATGCCAAAGTTTTATTTTTACGTATAATGTATTTTATTCTAATTACATTAAATTAATTTGACTAGAAAAAGAGAGATGAAAGTGAGGGGAAAATGTGAATGATAAAAACATACAGAGAGACAAAATGTAATTAGTTTAGCATTTTTTTAATGATTGTCCTTTTTAATAACTGGGTAGGGTGGTCACTGAGATTGTATTTTCAATTACTCTTCAGGTCATTAATGTTGATTACATTCTTCTTCTAACCATAAGTCTTTATTTAATGAAAATGTATGCCACCCACTAAGTAGGCATGTAGTTAGGGAACAATACAGCAGGATTTGATTGCCCTATTAACAATAATCATCATGAGACTTTGGGAGTAATAATTTAATGACTTCTTGCACTCTTGTGCTACTTTTTGGTGGTGTTCATTTAGCATGTACTACAATGATATCTCTAATGAAATTAAAACTTGCCAGCAAGCATTATTAGCTAGAGATAGGCAGGTATTGAAATACTAGACCTTACTGTGCTCCAACAATTGCCATTAAATATATACATGGATGAAGTAACTTAATTTGAAAATTATTTATTACTTTTCTGAGGGGCCAACCTGCTTTATTCAATGACTGACAGGGTTCATGTGGAGGAGACTAGGGGGTGGAAGAGACGAGAAATGTTTGTCTTTCGCTTCCTCATGATTCACAGTCGTTGCCAGCCTCATGGATGAAAGGCAAGTGGCACAGAGCTGGAATTGATCCAATCAGAGAAAATGGGGGGAAAGCTAAAAGGATCCCTTTTGTGGGGCTCAGTCTTCCTTGCAAGTAGGTGAGCTGTAAAACTCTCACCTGATGGGTGCAGGTCTGGTCACACTCTGTTTCCTAAAGAATTCCCACTTCTGCATTCTGCATTCGGTGGAAATTGTTTTGCAGTGGCAAAAAATGAGCTAACACAGCAGACATTTTACTCAGTTTTATATGAAGAACTACAGATGAGGAAGGTAGCTGTTGTTGTTGTCTGTGTCTTCAACACTTTGTGTCAGGATGCAGAATTGTGTGTCTCAGTTATCTCTGTATGTCTGCACATATTTTCTCCTTGTTCAACTAATTCTCTGAACTTCGTGATACGTATTCATGTTAAAGAGTACACTTAGTAAGGTTGTATTAAGCAAAGACCTACTGCTGAAAAAATGTCAGCTACAGAAACAGTGTCCTCTGAGAGTCTGAAGGACCAGGCACACAAGCACGAGGTACCCATTGCCTGGGTAGTGGTACATGGGGTCAGTTGCATGCATGCTCACAAAATCCAATGTAATCTTTTTCCAAAACCTTTCTTGCAACGTAAAGCTTGAGATCAGAAGTCTTTGATTATGTCAGTCCATCAACTGAGACAATGTCAGTGAGTGGGTGACTGTTTCTGCTACATTCCAGTGTGAAGTCGAACTTTACTGAGGTTTGTTGAAATTAATCTATGTAACACCAGACTGAAACCCTCAAGTGGCTTTCTTGAGGCCAATAACCACATCTTGGCTTGGGGACAGTAGTTAATAGATGACAGGCTGCAAAGAAGTAGTTTCCTAGAACTTCACTGGCATAATTGCTTATGAGTATACCTAGTACAACTCAGCGTGAGAGCAAAGTCACTTTCAGGAGGGACTGAAGGTAAACATTCCCATTACATCTGAGAGAGACTTTAGCAAGCTGCTTTTGCTTATGTTCCACTAGTAACAACTGCCTCAGAGCCTGAAGTTTGTACTTGATCTGTTGTCAGTCCATCAACTGGTTATATCGCACAATGGAAATTAAAGTTTTCAAGGAGCGTTTATTCACACCCAAAGAAAACAATGTCAATTTAACTTTTTGATATTAAACAGATTAATTTTCAGCTCACATGCAGTTATGGGCAAACCTAACAATATGCGCATAATACAAAAAGGCAATGGAAGACTTTGGTTTCCAAAACAAGCCACAAGGAATGCCTGAATTCCCAGTAAAATGGGAGTTTAGGCTACCATATGAGGTCAAAATACAATATTTATGATTGTCTTTTATCTCGTTTATGTTAAGCTAATTGGGTATTTATGCTTTGCCCTGTACTGGTGACAAAGCCTCACACTATGTATGCACTGCAGTGATCTTGTAACTAGTGCAGTGTAGCAGGTTCCTTTGGCCTTAATTCCTAGTATTTCACTCTTGTTACCACTGTTCACACTGCCTGATGCAGTCAGTAAAAGTTCAGTTTCTTGACTTGCACCTGGTGATAAAGTTGTGGATTTTAATATGACTCCATGATCATGCTTTCATTACACTTGAAACACACTTTTAACATGTTTTTCTGGGTTTACGTATAAAAGGAATCATGCTTTTCGCTCACTTTTCGCATCATTTCTTCAATCTGCCGTGACTAGGAATACTTCCAGACTGCAAGGAGTGGAAGAGTGTAAGTAGTTAAAAAGTAGTCATTGTGTCCTAGAAAGTAGTAAGAATGTATATATACTCTTGTTATAACTTTACAATGTATGCCAACTAAGCAAGACTCCCTACAAACAGAGAGTATCCAATACAATTCTGTATTTAATGTAAATATAGAATTCTATGTTAATTATAAATACAGAAGAAAAGAATATATCTGTATGATTAAGGAGGTAATATCCACCTCTTCACTGAGGCAACCCAAAAATTTATTCAGCTAGCAGAGGAGTACTGTTGGCCACAGTTCTTACCCCATGACCAGACATCCCGTGCTGTACAGCAATTGTAGGCCAAATGCTTCCAGTAACCATTAGGCTAATTGAATATGCATTGTAGCATTGTCCCAGGAAGGATGACAGTCAAGAGGCACCGGGTGCTGCTAGAGCAATTTCTGCTGCCAGGGCACTCTTTTCTAAGTGGTTTGTTCTTCTGCATCTACGTGGATGGGCATGTGCCTGCTAATGGTATAGAACAACAGTCCCTGAGTGATAAAACAACAATCCCAGATAAAATATTTGCCTAGACAGAAGGAAAAAACTTACTAGTATTGTCCTCTGAAGAGGTTCTTCCAAGATTCAAGTTATTAGAAAAACAGGTTTGGTAACCGTTCAAGTAATGTGTTTGTCACAAATGGCTCTTCTTAACTGAGGTGAAGGCACAAACCCACTGATTTTGACAGAAACTGAGATCTATTCCTTCAATGCAGGCTGAAATTTGACGTAAAGTATCTTAACTATCCTTTTAGGTCTAAGTTTCTGCTTTTGAATTGTTTAATTGTTGGTGTTCTCCAGTAATGTCTATTTCAGTAACTGACACCCTATCTCCTTATTAATCTTAGGATGAATTAACAGAGGAATAACACTGGCAGATTTTATGTTGTATCACAGGAAATTTGAAGAACAAACCTAGTACTAAGCAAACAAAGTGGAGAGCAGAAGGAAGTATCAGACTGCACAGGGCTTTCTAACAACACACACAACAAAATTCTGCATAATTCTTTAAAAAACTCTTACTTTTAAAAATTAATAGATGTGAGTGCCAAAAGCTAGCTGCTGTGCAAGTTTATAGCTTTACAAGGAGGAAAATTCAACCTGTTAAGTCTTGTGACTGTGGGACAAGTGTCAATACAAGATTAGATTAGACCCAAAAAGTGCAAAAAAAAAGAAAAAAACCCCACCATTCTAGATGCTATGTCTTGTAAGGCAGTACAAAGTGTATCAGCATTGGAAGGCAGTATAACAGAAGTGTTATGAGTATCAATCACACAAAACGATTCTTTATATCCCATAAATCCACACAGTGAAGTCTGATTGGCATACAACGCCAAAGTTAAAGTCAACTTAAATGGACATAGTATTTCACCCTTGATGCTCAAACAAACCCTGATGTTTTCTTCTGTTAACAAAATCTTGTAATTTCAGGTCAAGCAGAAAGAGTTTTACTTTACAATATTTATCATGTCCAGGAAACATGCTGATGATTCATGTGGAGTGATGTTGGTCACACAATAGGAGTAACAGTGCTGCAGTGCTGTCTATTACGATAACTTTTGATCATTTCAACAAAATTTTGTTTCTTTTGCTGTAATTGGAGAGATTGTGTTCCCTACTATGAAAAACAGATGCAATAATTTATATAAGGTCTCTTTGTCTTTTACCTTCTATTTTTGTAAGTCTGTTTCTACAAGATATATTCCCAAGATCAAGCTATTATTGTATGATTTAGCCACCTATGTAAACATTCTTTGCTTGGACTCAGAATCAGATAAGATGTCTTATTTTTTTAATGTATATTTTATCTTTATTAATATCTATTGAAGAGATGTCAAGAGATATTTAATCTCCTCAGGTGTGATATCAGATGATAATTATACAAACTGTATCCATTGTATTTCAAGAGTCTTTATCTTACTTGTTCTTATAGTTGGTATTTATTTTCTCTCACTTCAAGGACTTCTATGCATTAATCTAAACTTTTATAGGAAAAAAATTGTGTCCAGGCATATTTCACCTGCTGCCATACAGAGCATACACAGTTTGAAAGTGTATCATTTCAATCAGGCCTGGCTAATTGTTTCTAGCTCTTCACTTGAGTGGTTCTTCATCTTCCTTCTGTCATATTAGACAGACACCTTTTTCAAACATCAGGAACTGACCTGGATGATTTTTGTTAGGTTCCTCCCTTGGTTACTCTATCTATTGGTGATCTATATTGCTTGTTTGAGAGTATTTTCTGAATATCTAAGGAAGATATCAAATAGCTGAATCTATATAATTTCCTCAGAAAAACTCTGACATTAAGAAAATTAAAATCTATTCTAGTCATACAACATATAAAATGTTGTTTGACATTTAAAGAATTGTTTGGTGCAGATATACTAGATTTAGTTTGGGTTATTTTTTGAATATTATTTGAAAGGGAAATGAAATCTGCAAGAGAATTTTAGAAGTTTCTCTCAGAACATTAAAACAAAAAATTAAATTTGGTTAATATTTATTCACTATAAAGGCTTTGATTTCAATTCCTGATACTTCCTAGAAATTCTAAAGGACAAAAATACAATAAAAACAGCTCAATGATTTTGACGTTTTAGGGTTACAATAACATTGATGGTAATGTGATTAAAGTGGTGAGAGGCTTGGCACATTCAGTGATTCTATGTTACATTTGAAGAGACAAACCTGAGAAAGCGGGATGATATCTCTTGGACTTGAACTTTATGGAATGAACATGCTAATTCAATTCACTTCTTATTTAAAAATTCTCCAGACTGGGGTGGGAGGGAGGTAGGAAAGCACTATGACCAAAAAAAAAACACTAAAACCCCCCAAACCCGAAAAACTCTCAGAAAAGGCAATAGTGAGTTTTTGTATGATTAAGAAGTAAAGAGAACTTAGGCAATTTTAGGGTGTTTTCCTTTTGTATTTTGCATCCTTATAGCTCGTATTATTTGCTCAATTATCTGGCATAAAACAGTGATAATCTCTTACAGAAGTGTGTAAAAAAAGTATATTATTTAGCTTTGCAGCTTCTCTAATTTATGTTCTATTTTCGTCAGATTACTAACATCTCCAGAGACTTAAACACTTTTCTTTCCTATTTATGTATCACTTTTTTTTTTTTTTGTCAAATAAACATGGGAATGCTTTTCTGCTGAAGGTTTTTTTTTTCCTTTGAATTTTTTCCACTCACACTGGTGTTTAAGTAAGGGATTTGGAGACTAATTTGTATTGATCCATCTCTTCTGAAAAAAAAAATATGATTCCAAAAGATACTGAGTTTTGGGAAACTCTACGAACTAAGAATGGGATGTCTGTCTAGAAAAGGATCAACAGAGCTGCAGGAAACCATTTTGGGCTTGCAAGGGAAATTATTACATGCTCCACTTTAGGATACTCATAACATCTCTTGCAACCACTTGAGAGAAGGACAAGATAAATAGTAGTGGCACATAGCCTTATGAAAACAGCAAAAAGATTGGGAAATATCTGTTGGTAAGGTTTGTGTTTTTTTTTTTTAAATCTGAGGTGGATTATCTGATGGAATTGGTAAGTACTGTGTGAACTTTCCAGTAGCATCCATTGCTAAATATTTTTTGCAGTCCAGGCATATCAATGTAGTACCATCTATATTAATACCACTCCATTGGTGGTAGAGAGTAAATCCTTTAAAATATATGTACAACTAATTGTTCTACCAGAATAAGAGCAGTTTCCTACAAATACCCACACAGATGTGTGATAGTAACAACCAGGAAAAATATCAAATTAGAACCTTCTATAGAAGATGAAGGTTTTGGAAAATTGTTTCAGTGATTGTCATTTATTAGTAAAGCAGTGGGACTGAAAACTGTTTATTTTAATGGAACTTGTGTTTCAATATTACATTAATAAAAGCCTTAAATTTTCATGCCAGTATTTTCTCCCTGTGTAAAAAACAAATTTTGGTCTCATTCTAAACATTTTAAAGACTCAAGGTAAAAAAAAATTAAAAAAAAAAAAAAAAAAANAGTCTATTGAATGTAGGTTATCCAGTTGAGATACACAGTAATAGGTACTGATAAATTCCTGAGGAACCAAAGAGCACTGGGTTTGTTTCCTTAAATAAAATACAAGTCTCTACCAAGATGGCATAAAATTTTTACATTCTTAAAAATCTAGAAATATTTTGGATGTTTGGATAAAAACACTAGGACAAAATTTTGTACACGCTGTCTCTCCACAGACATGATAATCTTTGCTCTCTGATATGATTGCTGTTGCCTTTAGCACTACTAACAGTAGACAGAGTTAAACAAAGACCCACAGGATTGTGAATGAACCTGGATCTAGTGCATATCTTAGTCAAATCCTGGCATACCTCCAAGTCTCATTCTAACATATACTGATCCTCCCCCAAGCCCAAATTTCTGGTGGAAGAGTAGGTAAAATTTGCCACGTGTTTCAGTCTATTGCTTAGTCTAAACAATGTAGGAGACCAGGATTGTGACTTGTATCTGCTGTGAAGTTTGGATACACCTGGTGACATTTTTCAAAAGGTCACTATTGAGGTGATTCTGAAGTATGCCATTGCACTTACTAGAAATGTTTTTCTCTTCTCTTGAGTGTAGGCTGTGTTCTATATTAAATATCATTGCAAGAAATCCATCCAAAGGCAAATGACGGGTGACACAGTAAGAATATCACATTCAAGACTTTTAATAAAAAAAGGCTTTTGAATTTTAAACAAGTTTTGATTTGACCACAAATTACCTCTATATAAATAGAAAAGCAGACGTCAAAAAATAATAAAAAAAAAAATTGTAAAGGCTGAATTTTCCAAAGGGAAAATTCAAAGTCAGATGGAACAGATACAAATAGATTTAGAAGTAATTTTTTTCCCTACCCACTGTGTCCTGGCGGCGGATATTCTTCTTATGGTTTCTTCTCAGTTTGGGAAAAACATAATTATGAGAAGGGCAGCGAGGTCCACGTGGTGCTCTCCCAGTCCTTAGGAAGCACTTCCTTTTTGTTTTCCAACCTGAGGTCTTTCTTTGTGTTTCTTCCCAGAAGGCTGTAGGATTTACACTCCCCAGTGTGTGTATTCACACAACACCCAGGGAAATGTGTGCGTTCACACAGCACTGCTGTCTCTCAACCCTACTCCGTATTCAAGCAGCTTTTCCCAGCTTCTATTTTATGGAAGATTCATCCTGCTATTTCTGCTAGAGATTCCACCTGACCCACGAGGCGAAAGTTAAAAACAAGGTGAAGAGTCCTTCCAAATACCTCTAGAGGAATATAGCACAGTAAAGTATAAACAAATGAACACAATTGATTCAAAGATGTAATATACTTTCCATTTCTGCATATGAATTTAGCTAGTCCATTTTCACCTGTAAAAGGAAACAAAATGCAAGAAGAACCCCTTGAACAGAAACATCCAAGAAGGTCATTTCAATGCTTTTGTTTGATGTTTTGGTGTTAGGTAATGAGAACAGTCTTTGCATTCAATTCAAAGGTTTATCCTTTCCTGATTACTGCTAGATTTGGTGCTATATATTGTGTAATCTAACGCTGGCGGGAATTTCAGATCATAAAAAGCAGGATTTTGCTGGAACCACAACAGAATGTGGCCTAGAAATTGTTGTTGTTTTTTTCTTCAGTTTAATAACAGTTTTGTCCCAAACCAAGAATTTTCAAAGTAAGTTGTCGCTTCTGTTTTTAATTATCTTTACAGAGCTTACACCTGACTTTATTTCCTCTAAAGTCCTTAAGCTATTTAGCATTGTCCTATCCTATGACCCAGAGGTGAGAGTGATACTGTGCTGCTGTCAAGATGATGGTGACATTGCAGAAAGGACTACATACATAGTAGATGTTACGTATACTTTCTCTCTCAGGCAAAGAATTGAAGATAGAAGAAGCAAAAAACCATATGTGTATAACCCTTAGGTAATCGCTGTGGTCACTTCTCTCCTCATTTTATTTTTTCATTATCATTGACATTTCTGAAAATGGAGCTTTGTTAAAGACTTCTGACTTTTATCAGAGAGCTAGCAAAATAAGGTTTCCCTGAGGGATAATGCATATGAAAAAAAAGGAATTACTTGCAAGATGAGAGAGACCGGGGAGTAATGTACTACAGAGGCTATTTAAGAGCCAGTCTAATGTCTTTACTCACTTTGACTTCAGAGCAACTTGTCCATAAAGTAAAGTACGTCTTACTTTGTGAGTAATTCAATTGCCACTTAAGAAAGGAAGGATGGCTTTGTAGCTAGCATAGTCAAGGAACTTTGACTTTGTTCTTAACTTAGCCACTTTCTTCCAGAGAAACCTTGGGAAAATGAGTTGACCAGTCCCACAGATAGAATATTTACAATATTATGGTGTCTCAAACTTTTTGGCATGTTTATTTTTGCACAAACACCTGTTAGATATTATCTGTGCTTATATTTTCTCACTACATTGTTCTTCAATCAAATCCCAAAGCTTTTCTCATGCTCTAGTATTTGGACAGCCCTCTTCTGGAGACTATAAATATGCCCTGGTTGGAACCAAATCTTTGGGTGACCTATAACCCATAGAGTTACCAACAAACACCAGTCTGGTTGTTTCACATTCTAGAGTATGAAGAGTCCCCAGTTTGTATGTAAAAGGCAGTATTTTGGGACCCAGTCTGCAGCTCCCTACCTTCAGTTTCTCCATGGGCAAGATACAGAGTCTGTTGACTTATAAACATTGGCAGTGGCAGTTATGTGGCAGGATCTCCGCAACCCACAGCTGGTTGGATAAAATTTGTTAGTAACTCAAAGGTGCTATGACACTTCTCTGTAGAAGTATAAATGCTTTAAAATAGTACATCCTTAAATTAATTTCTTTGCTGGAAATCAGTGCAACAGCCACCAGTTGCAGGAGTAGTTTTTTTGTGAAATAACTATAACAACAATCAAATCTAGCAAAGGCAGGAAAAGGTGACCTCTGCATAAGTCTTTAATTCTAATTCTGTTTTCAGTTTGTGGTAATGCATTTATTTATTGCCAGAGATGTTACTGGTACAGTGAAACAAAAATTAAATCTACTTCTAATATATCTTCAGGGTCCCAATAGGGGAGGTTTTGAATCACATAAAAGAAAAAGGAAAATATATCTATAATGGTATACTTTGGTTCCCCCTCCTGTGGATGAGATTTATAGTAGGAAAGCAAACAAACAGCATGCTAGAAAAAGTGACCAGCCATCCACTGGATAACACCTTTTCAGCTGAAGGGGAAATAGCTTTTCTTTTAACTAAAACTACTTCTTTTATTTGTGTTAAACATATGCATTAACTCAGTAGTTCCTCTGCAGCAGGTCATAAATTATATATGAAATAAAATGAAAAAAACATCCATCCACAATACACACACAGAATATAAAAAACTTTGTGTAATTACTACTGAGCTCTTGTATTTGCTGTAATATCAGCACAGATGAAACCAGAAGTCCTTACTATATTTTTTCTTCAGAAGTAAATAGGGTGTGGTTTTGGTGTTTGGTGTGTGTTTTCTCTCACTTTTCCTGTCCTCAGTCCAGGAGGTTGTTTTGTTTTTGTTTTTGTTTTTGTTTTCTAAAACACCGTTTACCATTGCACCTTACTAATAAGCCAATTAAAAGCTAAAGACAAGAAGCTTTGTCCTGTTCTTTGGATATAGCAAAAGGGGTTCAGGTGACCTGAATTATGTTCCTTAGTTGACCAGTCATACGCCACCATCCTTGGGCCACACAACTTTTTGTCTGTTTTATCTTATAGAACTTTCCAGGCTCTCTCTGCTCTTTGGTGCATGTCATCCATCACAGTGGAGGTGGAAGTCTTCTGGAGATCTTATTCACCGCATTGGAATAAAAATGATAAGTTCAAGTCTTCATAGAAATCTTCTCCAAACTTAAGGGCAGAACTCACCATGCTGATAGTCTCTTCTGTACAGTCTTGGTGACTCTTAGACTGCCTATGGCATTGGCTGTTAAACTGTGCTTTTTCTGAAGCTTTGCTATCAAAAGGAATGCAAGATTAGTAAAGGTTGTGTAGCAAAGCTATGAGGACAGACACATATCTCCTAGGCAAAGAAGCTCCATTAATACATTCATTAACAGCTAGTCATATGCTATGACCAAGATGACAGCATTTTAGAAAAAGAGGAAGAAGATATTTCTCTTAAAACTCAGGTATTCGACTTCAACTTCACATTCCAATATTGTCTTCCATTAACACAACTGTTTTTTTACAGTTTCAGTCTCATTGATGTATACCATTTTGTGAAAAACAGCTGAACTTGATTAATTACTCCCTATTGTGTGCCTATGGATGCAGAAGCTGGTGCCTCCCAACTTTTGTTTCATGCTCATGAAGGTCCTTGATGAAAAAAGATACTATGAACAAAGATGATGTTAGCAAAAAATTAGCCTACTAGCCATCTCAACCATTGCAAATGCTGAATTTTAATATAACTGGATTACACGTGGATCTTCCAAAACTTGCAGCTGTATCAATAATAAATATTTCATAATAAATATCTGGGAAGGAGTGATACAATTAGCTCAGTATTTTAGTGGTAGGCATTAAAGTCTGTCCTCTTTTCTGAGGAGAAAACTGTTTCATTCAACAGATCATTGTGTAGTAACTAATGAAATAGAAATGGTGACTGTTGAGCAATATTTTCTTAAAGTAATGCTGTCCTTTCTGGAGCCATACTAAGTTATCTTAGGTATCAGTTAAAGTATCTAGAGTGATTTTATAGACATATTCCCTGATGATATTAATGAAAAATCTGCTACTGTCCTTTCTTGCATCTGTCTTTTTGTTGATTTACATTTGTCATTAACTATTTCAAATATAAACTTTTAATGATAATAATAGGATTGGGGGCAGGGAAAAAATGTTTCAAAACATTAATTTTTTTGAGAATATTTGTCTTGGTCTAAGTAGCTGTTGAAAGATATCTAACTTTATATAGTAAAATAGCTTTGTACTAGATATTATGTGATGAATGTGACCTTACTAGCTTCCATTCTGCATCACAGTTTCAAAATGCAGTAATTGCAAAAAGGGAATCTAACCATAATCTCAGAGATCCAATGAAAATTGTTTATTAGATACCAGATACCCTGCCTCACCGTCTTGCATTTAACTGAATACACTAGGTATAGTCTGAACTGTTTTCAAAGGAATTTTATATAGTGAGATTGACCTGCCTCAGAAATCATGGCTATGGGAAGAGCTGTGGTGCAATTCTTCAAATTCCCTTCATAGTGATTCAGTATCAGTTCTTTTTCCATGGGGCCCGTGTTCTTTAGAGCAGCGTATACACTCCTCGGATTCCTTTAGTAATTAACAAGTTTGGTAATTCCCTTCTCAGCCTGAACTCATGAGACTTGTTCTGCCACCTGCAGTAAAAGAATTTTTTCCTTACCTTTCTTTATGGATGGATCACGCTGTGGTACCCAGAGTTGTCTTTCTGTCTAGATCCCAGAGAAATAAACTGGACCAGACCGAGTATAAACAAAAGATAAAGTAAAAAAAAATAAACAGCATCTGAATGGTTTGTGTCCTACTGTAGGATACACAGACATAAGATTTGAGGGGAATGTAAAAGGATATCAGAGAAATTCATTCAAGTACCAAGTAGAAGAATAAATATTTTCAAACACTAGAAATCTGACCAGACCAAAGCTACAGTTATAGTAGGTTATTTATCCTTTATTGTTTCTTCCTTCTCTAGATTAGGGTTATTTTGTGATGGAGTTGCTATTGGACTGTGATTCACAATGAAAGAAAATAATGTCTTCTTGTGGGGAAAAATTCACTATACAATTATTTGAAAATTAATGTCATATTCATTTTAGTCACACGTCGATCAGTCATTGATTGTGACAGTTTATAATCATCAAATGATTTGACTTTACATTAGGATTTTTTGACTGAAGATGACATACTGCAGTTGCTAAATAACACCAAGATATTTTTTTCAAAAGTAAGTCTATTTAAAATTAGAACATTACTTGCATAGGTTTTTAGATGTGTTTCTCACTACATTACTGCAGTGTTTTGATTGTGACTATCATCATGTGTTAGTGAACTCTTGTAAGTACAAAAATAAGGAAAAAGAGGAACAGACCAGTCGCATTATCATGTCATATCTGTGAGATTCGGCAAGAACATAACATGGATCACATACATAGACAGCGTGGACTTCATTATTTACAAAGCTATTCCAGCTCCAAATTATCATTGGTAGCTACAAGCTAGAGATAAACTAGAGATCAACTGTCTTCTCTCTGCCTTAAATTTTTCATATTGCAACCTCTGTTGCTCATGCAAAGTTTTCAGAGTTGGAATAAGTATTTTAGAACTTGGAAAGCGAAAATATGTATATAAAAACTAAGATAAACCTATATCTCAGCAAAGTTCAAAGACTCCAGCAACAGAATAAATGGCTGTCGTCTGAAAAAGGTGATGGGAATTACTCTCTTCTTTTTTGTAGACTGCCACTAGAGATGGGTGAGCAGATGAAAAACAATAACAATGGCAGATTTCATAGAAATTGATGGTGCCGAGCAACTGCAGAAATCGGAATTTGAACAGACCAAAAAAACCCATAATATCTCCATGCGATAACTCATTATTTAGTAAAAATATTTTTCCGACTGTTGTTGAAGAGATTTCTGCACCTGAAATAAAAATAATATAAAACTTTAAGTTGGATCCACTTTTTTAATAGCACATCATAAGAAGATATTTACAGTGCATGCAAAAACGTAAATCAGTCTCGTGAAACTCAGGAATAAAGCTGCATGCTTATAAGCATCATCTATTGGCATTTTATCTATTAGATAGCTCTATGTGTAGAGATCTGGAGCACTTCTAAAACAACTGTTATCAGAACTGATTTGGGAATGTCAGTGAATATGTCTGCAATTTGAATTGTTTTGCATATGCACAGACAGAAACTATGGGAAATACAGCCAGGGTAGTAAATTGGGATATCCATGTGTTAGCAATGATTGCTGGATGCCCACCACTCACTATCCAAGGGACACCTTCCCTCAAGGAAGCATCCAGTCAAGAAAGTCTCTGAACCCTGGTCTTGGTAATGAGAGCTCAGGTTAAGTAACCTCACTTAGTTGTTCCAGACACACATATAGCTTCCTTCTTTGTGGGTTGACTTATTTTTAGGTAGTTGGTTCCAGATAATAGCAGTGCAAGGTTGGTAGATGACTGGCCTGGAGCTGATTTCCAATGAGTAATTCTTTGCTTCAGATACTAGCCACCCACCACTTTGGCTACTATGTTCTGTCTCCTTCTCTGAGTAGCTTCTAGAGCAGTTCTGACAGAATTTCCTCCCACCTCCTTCCCAGGTGATGTATCCTAACCTCCATCCACAGTGTCACTGGGTGCTGAGCTACCAAGGAAACACCATTTGATCTGGTACCATCACAGAGTGGAGCACTGAAATACCTGGTTGTGCCTTAAAACAGTGCAGACAGATTAGGGATGCACTAGCATGGTCTTTTCTAGCAAGTGAAGTGGGTCTGAAACTATTCTCCAACCCTCAGGTTGAGTAGCACAGTGGCTGCTCTGTCCAAAAAGTTAGATTCTCTGTTCTTCAAAACAGAGAAGCCACTTCTGAGTTGCTGAGAGAGAAGGCACTGATTCATTCTAGCACCTGTCCAGCAGAGTGCTTGCTGGCCTGGGCCAAAATGTGCCAGTAATCCAACAGTATGGGCAGTTGCTTCTTTGGATTGAGGTCCCTGCCATAGCTACTTTCAGCCTCATGTCACATATGTCACCTCCCTGCCCAGAGGTGCTCATGGGGTAGGCCTGGCTTTCAAAACTACTTGTGTGAATTGAAGCTCATTGATGTCTACTGAGGGACATCATGCCTCTATAAGAACCTCAGTGTAGAAATTTAGTTCATGGCTGATACTAAAACAGAAGAATCATATGTACAAACCTGCTCTAAAAGCTGCTGGAGCTATGCCAGAGCTCTCTACTGCTTATGGTTTCTTACCTTCCTACCTTGTATTAGTGAAGGATGAGCACAATATATATATACACCCCATACACCCCCACCGTTTCTTCTGCACGTCGTCTGTGCTAGACTGGCAGACGAGGCAGGCTCTAGCTCTTCTGGCTTTATGCTAACAGGCACCGTTGTTTCCCCTGCTGAGTAATCAAATAGTGCCTAGAACTGGAGAATAACACAGTGTCTGGCTTTTTTCTTACCCTCAATTCTTCACAGTAAGTGTCTGTGAAATAATGGAAAGTATTATGGAGCAATTTGATTTCATGATTTGTTCATACTGATGGCAAAGCATTCCCTAATTATATAATAAACATCTGTTCTGCTTGATTAAGTACCCTCAGAACAGAACTATTTCAGAGAGTCTTCTTTTACTTGTTTAACCAATACAAACATCTTAATTTTATTTTTCTTAGTGGTCCCTGCAATGTTTGCTGACCTTCATTTGACCAAACTAAAATGACAGCAAGGAAAATAAATTATTGAAATGAAAAGGTGGTTTGTAAATCCTTTAAACTGTCCACTGAGCTGAAGCACAATAGCTTGGTAATAAGATTTACAGGCTACCATGTAGTCCTATGGAAAACTCTTTTTGCTCTTGAAAAACTTAGGTTTTATTTGTATAATTCCCTGAGATGAGTAACCATAGCTAAAATGTTAACAAGTTTCTAGCTCTAAATGCCCCAAANAAAAACCACCAAAACCAAAAAACCAAAAACTAAAAAACAAACTCCAAAGCAAGCACTGGAGCTGTTTACAACACTGAAATACATCACATACTGTTAGATCAATGGACTGCAATTGTAGGAAACTTTTATATGGGAGCCTGCAACAGCCCTGCTAAGATGAGTTACTGATGCAGCAGAGTTGGAGTATTTATTCTTTTATGTGCTTCACCAGAAAAGTCCTAAGACTCCTGAAAGCAAAGGGCAATCAATAACTCATCAGCTATAATGAAAATGGAACTAATATTCAATCAATTAGGTACCGTAACCATTCCATGAAAGTACCAATTAGAAATAGAAATAGTTTAAGTAATTAAGCAACCTTTTAAAAGCATTTGAGGATGGGAATTATTCTGTTTCACAAGTGGCATTTTCTAACAAGAAAATCTTGTCAGTGGCTGCCAGAGAATCAGGGCTTCAGATGTTAAACTGGGTTATTTCCACAAATAGTATCTCTCTATAAAAACCTTAGCATGTTGAGTTGATTTAGATACCACAGTGAAAAAATTGTCATCTTCATTTAAATACATTTATTGGATTCCTGAAGCTGTTTTTCACATGCCTACATGTATGAGAAACACAATGAAGACAGAAGATGTAGTAAGATCTATTTTATAAAAATAAAAATTCTTATTTTATATTTCAGGTTCAATTTGCTATCTACTACACCAGTGCAATGCCTATGAGGATCAAATAAAGTTTTTTGGGCACAGCTGAGGGACGTATTGTTTGGTTTTATTATTACTTATTTATTTATTTACATCACAGCTGTGGGATTTTAAATTTAGAAGTTCAACTAATTTTTGTTGTTTTTCTTTGCCCTTTTTCTTTTAAGGAACAAGCTCCCAGAATCTCTCAGGAATGGAAGACAGGGTTTAACCTCTTTGTTTTACTTTGTTTTGGAGAATTTGTGGCCAGGCAAATGCTGTTTTTACATATCATAACCTAAGTGAGACAAAGGTTAACACGAAGATTTTTATTGCTGTGTAATATGAAAGAAACATATTACCGTTACCAACAGAATAGGATCTGTGGATGAAATGCATAATTTACTGAAAGGTTACTAGACCTGGTTGAAAATATTCTGTCCAAATGTGTATCACAATAACAAGTACTTTCAAAGTCTGGTAGTTTTCAACTTTTGCTTGTTTTTTTCTAATATTAACTCTCTGTGGATAGCTTTGATTATTTTATTTTTATAATCAAAAAAGCAGAGATATAAACCTGAATATTTTGCTTTTATATTAAAATGCTTTTATTTGATTAAGCTGCCATAAAGACCTATGAAATCTGTGACATGGTTGCCTTATCTCCATCATTTCTTATAACACAAATTGCTTACTGAACTTCATTTATCAGGAAAAAAAGTATCCTCCCTGCCTCAGAAGTATCAGTTACTGTCCTCTGGTGTGAGTAAGGGTACCGATCTAGTCAGACTTGTGTACCGAGCAGATCCTGTGAATTCCAAATCCTGTGATTTGAGAAATTAAGCCTTTGGTAGTGTTGCAAACAGCAAGAAATAAACTGCATCTGCTTAGGCCAACCAAGTCCACCAAAAATGAAAGTTTTCCATTCATTAAGAATAGAAAATGCAAGATAATATTTAGGTTCACAATTTACTACAGCTACAGTAGCATTACTTATGTTTTTGTGTACAAGAATTACAGTATATATCCTATTTACCAAATGGAGCTTCTTTAAGCATGGAGAAGACTGAGTGGACACATCTCATCCCTGTAGAGAGCACTATTTGAATTCTACAAAGTTATTAAAATATTGCAGGCAGCATCACTTTCACAGAAATGAAGAATGAAAACTAAACTCCAGTTTAGCAATTCAGGAGCATGACAAAGAGTTGTGTTGGAAATGGGGAGAACTGGGTCGCAGTCTGCAGTTATCAGAGGGGAAATGGAAGGGCAATAGTAATCTCTTTTGGATTTTTCTCTTTCTGACTGAACACCTATCTTGTCCACGTGGAAGCAAACCCAGAGTAGACTGGAAGTGTCTGGCGCCTTGGAATAGCTGGCTGTTTAGAGGTTGTTGCTGGGATGTGAGTGACAGGGGTTGGTACCCCTAGAGTAATCAGGGCATCACACTATGACCTTCAACTTGTTCCAAGAAAACTTTACTAGACAAGATATCAAGACAAACTGTTTCCCTGTTGACATCTGTGTAGGTGCTTCATATCTCCCTTTCTAAGGTGTCTGTTTTTCCTGATGGATTGCATAAGAAACCTATATCCTATAATATTACAATGCTTGGATAGCTTTCTAAGAGGTCTGCTGTTTCTCAGCCAGAAAATACATTTCTGCGCGTTATGCAGTAAAGAAGATTGAATAACTGCAATGATCTTAAAAGGTACTTAAAATCTTGTATTGAAGAGAGTGGAGGGATTTTCAGAGGGAACCATCAAAGCAGAAGCCTCAGTAGATGTATTTATTACTGCAGAGAAAAGGAGGTGTCAAATAACTGGGATTTCTGATAGCTGTGATTTATTTTTGGACAACATTAGAACTCTTATTTCTACCTTTGCTTTTCCCCTAGACTTAAAGAAAGAAAATTTCTTGTCTAGTGAACCTCTCTTTCCCAAACTATCTTTTCTAAAACACTGCATATCCCAGGATGAAGAATTGGATTATATTTACAGAAAAGGGGCAAGGTGTGATGTGTGGGCATATGGCTACTGTGCCATATATAGAAAATTCCCCTCAGCAGTGTTAACATTACAGCTGCAGAGATCACTCATGCATATTCATAGTCCTCCAGGAACAGAAAAGGTAGGATTATTGTGTGTGTCTGAAAGTCTTAATTAGCAGATTTCAGCAGGGCAAATGGTAAGTAAAACTTATTACAAGCATCACATTAGCAGTATATCTGTGAAAAGGTAGGTTATGCAGGAGATGGACTTTATAATTACAGTGGTCTGAAAACTTCTAAAAATGCTATCTGGTACTTATAGGGTAGAGATATATGACACATTTTTTGAGCAAGGTGAATACAGAGCTGCACTAGACTTCAGCCTACCTGGAAGCAGAATTTGGACTTTTCTTCTGATGCACTTGAATGAATGGAGTCAACAGCAGAAAATATCAGCTTTTTTAACATGGAAGTGCAGGAATAATTAAATTCAAGCTCAAAAAAATGTTAAACCTATGAAAGGAAATACTTTTTCTGGTCTCCATGTTACTTTTTCTCTTTGCTTCTTGAATGCATTTTAGATATAAATATATGACCAAGCTACCATATCAAACTAACCAGCAGACATATTTGTCATCTCTTTTGTGGTAACTGCTTACTACATTAATTGCCCAAGTGCTTGCAAACTCCTCACTGGAGGACTACCTTACCAAACTTGCCTAATTTCTACAGATCTGTATCACAGAAATTGGGCTTTGGCAACTCCGTTCAAGCCATTATTATGGTGATCTGTAAGACTACTCTGCTCCATTCCTTTTGATTGCAAGTCACAATGGTCATTCTCCCTTGCAGCCAGAAGTGCAAGATTAGCTGAGTCCCTATCGCTAGTTGTGATTTATTGCCAAGCAGGGTAAACCTGGCTGCCAGATGGACTATTGGAAGGAAAAGCAGACTTCACCTCTCAGTTCCCAAGGGTTGTCAGCCAAAAAGGGCCAGTTCTTGTGTCCTGATAACTGCTGTAGTCGTATCTATTTGACACCCTTTTGTGCAGATGATGTGCTAGTGGAGATAGGAAACCTGCAGCTGTGTGGATGTGCTAGATGTTTCATTGCATTTTTCTCCTTATGGAACTCTTGAATTGAGGGTCCAAATTCTCCTATTCTATTTTTTGGTAGCTACTGATTTTTCTTTCTCTTACTTCTCTACTTTACCCAATGATCAAAAGTGTGATTTCGTAAGGAAGGTCCTGCCAAGAACCTCTCCAGATGTCCAATACCAGAGACAGGAGCACTTCCCCAGTGCTCTTCTTACTCATTGGACTCCTACTTCAATGTTATGTGCATACAATCAGGGGCACAGGAATTTGACATGAGGGTAAGATACTGGATGTAGGAAGAACCTTGCCCACAGATGGGATACATGTATATATAGGTGCATATGAGTGTGTTCTGTTACATGTTGGAGGTTTTTCTTGCCACTTCAAGTTTTTCCACTTTAAGGTTGAACTTTTCATCTATATCTCCCTTGGGACAGTGCAGACTCCCATGAAAGTGTCCTGAAGACCACTGGCAGGGACACAGTAATAAAATACACTCCTGAATACACAGCTTAGGTGTCTCTTACCAGGTATTTTTGCAGCTGACCGCATAACGGAATTCAGCTTTTTAGCAGAGGGGTCTGAAATGCTTTTCACCTTTTAAACATTTTTCCTGTTCTTTCGCTGGTATATTATTAGAAATCTCTGCTTAGTGATGTGCTGCTTGTTGTTTTGTCTTATTTCAATGAAATTATATTCCACATATGGTATTACACAGTTGATTGCTACATTTATCTAGGCTTCAGTTTTAGAAAGGCCTGTAGGTGCATCAAGGAGTTCCAGGTATCATGTATTTATGAAAGCATTAGGTCAAGACAAATTGTTTTGAAATGCTGTACAAATAATGATCCTGAAAACCATATTTCACTGGGTTTATCTGTGCATGTGACAACTGTGCTAAAATAATCTGAGAGTGCTCCTCCGAGTGAAGTTACTGCTCTCAACACTCCTGACAAACAAAACAATTTCTTTCTTTAGTAGCCCATACTCCTGTTTTATTGTGCCTCATTCTTGGCAGCAGGAATGGGTTTTGAGGGCATGACACCTCAATGAGATCCTGTAGCTCATATGACATTGTGACAAATGGCTACATTGCTGCATAGAATATGACAGGGACTGTGGCAATGTTCCATGGTCAACAATGCTTTAAAAAAAAAAAGAAAGACAAAACAACAAACAAACAGAAAAACCTTTCACTGAAAGCAAACAGTAGCACAGTCTTGAGAGAGAGACTTAGAAATGTTCTGGGGGGGCTTTCAATTCTTGAAAGTCATGAAACTCTTCATACCACCCTGCTTCTTCCCACCCCAAAAAGAAATCTCATTCTCTGCATAAAACATACTTCTTTACATTGGTACAGTTGATTTTAAGTTGCACATTATAGATGTAATGAAGAGAAGCATTACAGATGAAGCTGGAAAACAAGAGTCTATGCTGACATTTGTAGAATATCATTGCCAATAGGCATATGTAAAGATTTACTGTTTATAGCAGTGGTAAGCTATGATGCTGTGCCTCTGACTCATGGGAGCTATATATTTTGTTCTTTAATGCTCATTAGTGTTGTAGGAGGCTCAGATTTTAAAAAGGGTTTGCCTAGGTAGGTTGTCAGTTGGTGATGAGCATAATTGATGCAGTGAATCTTTCTGACAGCTCACAATCATAATTATTTTCAGAGTATCAACAGAAGAGCTGTAATGCATGGTTTATAGCATTGAGTTGGTGTTTTGTGCAATGGTGGGCTTTGTTTTGTAGCTCTATCTACCACACCAAAGCAGTTTTCTATTCTCTCACCTTCTGTGGCATTCTCCATCTAAAATCTGTTCATACTGCATTCTGCCAAAGCTAAAGGGTTTACTAAGATTGCATGGATATAACTAAAATCCACAATTTGGTGACAACATTTTTAATTATGATTTTTATAGCTATAGTGTCTCTCTAGAGAAAACCAAAAATTTAATTACACAAAAGCAATGCTAATAAGGTAGGAAAATACTAAGGCATTAAGCTAAATAAATCTATCAAGGAAAAGTTATTCACTGTGCTGGCTACTACCAAGTTCTTGTGAAAATTTCCATTTTCCCTTGGTGATCTCTGATGGGATGCACCTCCTGCTCTTGGAGCCATTGCTCTGCACTGGCTGATGCCTGAGCAGCCACAGCCCCATTCCACACTTGTTGCCCTTGTCCCATGTTCTTTTTTCCTGGGATACGAGGTCATCATCTGCTGTCAGCTCTGGGTACTACAAACACAGCTCTGTGTGTGACGACTTCTTTCAATATGTGGAGATCAGCAGCCTTATGGGCCAGTCTCAGTTCCCTGAACTCATGCTGCACTTAGGCATGGTCAGCCAGCTCCTCTGTCAAGTTCTGGGAGAGGCTGAGTAGGTTGTCTCCTTGCAGCTCCTGGAGAAGACCATGCTGAAAGAAAATGATATCCACACTGCAGCCAGTGGAGAACCCCATACTGGAGCACAAGGATGGACCTTGAACTGGCACAGAGACCCTCTGTATTCCAAAGAATCATAGAATGGTTCAGGTTGGAAGGGACCTTAAAGATCATCTAGTTCTAACCTCCCTGCTAAGGACAATTGCCACTCCAAGTCCTTTGGGTGTCCAGCCTGACATTGAACACTCACAGGGGTGGGAATCCACAACATCTCTGACAATCTGTTCCAGTGCCTCACCACCCTCACAGTGAAAAATTTCTTCCTGATACCTAGTCTAAATATATCCTCTTCCAGTTTGAAGCCATTTCCCTTCATCCTTTCACTACATGCCCTTGTAAGAAGTCTGTCTTCAGCTTTCTTGTAGGCCCCCTTCAGGTACTGGAAAGCTGCTGTAAGGTATCCCTGAAGACTTCCACAGTCTGAACAACCCCAGATCTCTCAGCCTGTTTTTGTAGGAAAGGTGCTCCAGCCCTCTCATCATCTTAATGGTCCTCCTCTGGACCCAATCCAACAGATCCATGCCCTTCTTATGTTGTGGGTCGCAGAGCTGGATGCTTCTGTAAGTCTACAGGGAAAAAAAGGAGAATGTGATCCCGATGGTGAATGAGACATGGGACCTGGAAAAGGCTGGAGTACTGAAAGTCTTCTTTGCCATAGACTTTACTAATAAGACTGGCCTTCAGCAGTCCCAAGCCTCGGAGATCAATGTGTAAAATCTAGAGCAAGACAATCATACCCCGTGGCAGGAGAGGTTCAGGTCAGGGAATAGCATTCTGTATATACCAAAATCTGTGGATCTTGATGGGATGTCTCCAGAAGGGCTGAGTGAACTGGCCAAGGTATTGCAAGGTCATTGTCAATCATCTGACCATTGGGAGAAGTGGAGGAAAGAAAATGCCACTCCTGTCTTCAAGAAGGGCAAGGAGGAGGATCCAGGGAACTACAGACCAATTTGCCTCACATCAGTTCCTGGGAAGGTGATGGAACAACTAATCATTTCCAGGCACATAAACAACAACAAAATCATCCAATGTAATCAGCATAGATTCACCAAGGTGAAATTGTGCTTGGCAAACTTAAACTTATATGATGAAATGACTGCCTTAGTAAATAAGAGGAGAGCATTGGATATTGTCTACTTTGACTTCAGTAACACTTTCAATGCTGTCTCCCACAGGATTCTAATAAAGGAGCTGGTGAAATATGGGCTACATGAGCTTACTATGAGGTGGACTGAAAACTGTCTGAATGACTGGGTCAAGATGGTGGTGATCAGTGGCACGAAGTCCATCTGGAGGTCAGTAACTGCTCTTTACCCTAGGAGTCAGTCTTGGGTCCAATCTTGTTCCACATCTTAATTAATGGTCTGGATGATAGGGCAGTGTACCCTCAGAAAGACTGCTGATACGCCAGAGGGTTGTGCTGTCATCCAGAGGGCCCTCCACAGGGTGAAAAGATGGAATGATGGGAACCTCATGAATTTCAACAAAAGGAAATGAAAAGTCATGCAAGCAGAGAGGAAGAACCTGGAGAGGAAGCATCATTATATGTTGTTCGCTGTCAAGAGCAAGAAAAGGACCTGAATGGACCTTCTAAAGAAGATGGAGTTAAACTCTTTTGGTGCTGCTAAGTGACAGAACAAGAGTCAAGGGACAAAAACTGAAACACAGATTGCTCCGTCTGAACATTAGGAAACACCTTTTCTGTGAGGGTAACTGACCACTGGCACAGGTTGCCAAGAGAGGTTGTGGAAGCTCCATCCTTGGAGGTATTCAAAAGTGATCTGGACATGGTTCTGGGCAATCAGCTCTACGCAGCCCTGTGTGAGTAGGAGGGTTGGATGAGCTGACCTCCAGAGGTCTCCTTCAATCTCAATCAGTCTGTGGTTCTGTGAAGCAGTCTGTTGGACCCTCTATAGGGAAGCTGATGAGGGAAGCAAGGTGAGAGATTCATCCTTTTGATTTACTGCTTGTGGATTTTATGCACAATGGTATCTTTCTTGAAGTAGCTCTATGCAATTTATTTTTTCCTTTTTGTATCTCACTGAATTAACAGTAACTTACTAGTACTTGGGTTATATACACAGACACAGACAGCTCATGAAGCATAAAAATGCGGCTATAAAGAAGAAACTTTGTCTCTTTGTCTTCAGAAGTAATTTTTCTCCTGCAGTTTATTTGCTGAAGCACCTAAGTATCTCTAGGTTGTGTCTGCTGTCCCCGATATATACTGGAAAATTTTTTCTTTGGAAGTTGGTGCAATTTCTGGAATACTAAAAAATCTGTTCATTCATTACCACCACCAGAAGTGACACCCACAGTAATAGAAGTGCTTAATGCCTTGAGAGTACTTTGTACACCTAATCTTGAAGTTTCAGACCAGGGGAATGCATTTTTTCCTGCCTTTTGCTCTACTTTATATATTAATTGCACCTTACTATGTGTTATATATTGAACACACAGTCTTCACTTCATAGAATACAGAAGATCTTTTAAAAATGTTATGAAAATGAAATCTGTCCGCTGTTCTTGAGCACAGGATCATCATAACACTTCTCAAGGAATTTCTTCATAGGCTGCTTTCTCATGTTTTCTATGAGGAAATATCAAAACACTTAGAAAGTGTCTGCTTCACATTCAGAATAAACAGGTCATTTCTGGCTTTCTATAAAATATGGTATGGAGTGCACATTATTGCTCTTCTTCAAGCTATCCCCTCCATCTTCAAACCATGACGTGCCTCTGCCTTTTGCTTTTATTTTCTCAATATTTTCTACTATTTAAAGAAAAAAAAATAAACACATGACATGTTGCTCTTACTGGACTGATGTTATTTCCCATCTTTAAATAACATGTAAAATTATATGAACGAGAAAGAAAAACAGTAATTATTTCCTTTCATTCCACAGTGTTATTGCTGAATGCAAAATAATTTAGACTCAAAATATTATAGACAGTTTGCAAACCCATCACAATAACTTAATCAATTCTATTCTGCTGGGTTTTGCATTGATTCACAGGCTTGGCATATGACTTTTAGGACTCAATACAGTATGATATTAAAGTGATAACAGTGCACACTGCTGACTTGAAAGGTATTTCAGTAGGGGTGGAAAATACCTGAAAGTGGATTTGTAGGTGGTATAATTTCTTGTGACTGTAATGCATTTTAGCTCTGCTGATTTAGATCTGCTAAGAATCTAATCTATGGGAATTCCTTGATGCTCAGTGCTATCATTCTGACACCTGCCAAAATGTCAGTGGGAGAATGTACCATAAAAATATCACTCCTTCATAGAAATTAATGTAACTTTCAGATCAGTCATTTGTGTTAGCCAGATTCTGTTCTCATCTTAATATAACTTTTAAATATCTGTTTCACCAACAGGATAAATGGTTGAGCATTAACTATTGAAAATGAATGCAGAACTATAAAACTTCAGTACAGTCATATAATTTATTTCTTAATTTACCGTTAGTATAAAACCAATCTTCTATTGAAGAGGAACATGTTGGCAATTGGTTGCTACATATTTTGCATGTAGAACTAAAAATTTGTATTCCTGAGAATACAGTCTTATGATGATTTTTATCATAATTTTAAAAATACCTCACAAAGGAAAATAATTCATTATTATCTTTATTTTATAGTTCAAGAATAGGATGTATAGAAAGGTGAAATTACTTTCCTTTGACATTCAGTGTTGGGATAATAAAATACTGTTAAAATTACAATGATATTTTATTATAAATGTCATTTTATAAAACAACAAAATTCCACTAGCTTCAGGGGGGGTAAAATTTCCTTTGGAGTCTTAGATATAACCCTCGTGTAGTTCAGCACCTTATTGAAAAGGAAAGATGTTCTCAATCTTTTGCCTTGCTTGGAGCACACCTTTTAATAATAATCTCATAACTTCCCTGGGACTGCAACCCATTATTTCATTAAAAAACAGGGTTAGAATTTGAGTTCATCATATTAACTCTAAGAATAGAAGACTTATAGACCACATAACCTCAGGGCTAAATAACAAATGACTGGTTCATGGACAGCTGTTTGAGAAAGATCATGCTGAAATTTACTACTTTGCAGTAGTTTAATAACCTGTGTTTTAGGCATCCTTAAGGATTCCTAGGCAGTTGTTGACCTTTGTTTATGAATCTTTCTTTTTTTTTTTTTTTTTTTTTTTCCTGGTAAAATGGTTGTTGACTGTGCCACATGGATCATTTCTGTGTACGCTTTAACCTGTAAACATCCACGGTCACATAAGGATGTACAAGTGCTGAGCTTTAGACAGTCCAAAACTCTAGCAACTGTATAAGATGAGACCTGGAAATGATGAAACAGTATAGACAGCACAACTGACAATGAATGCAATGTACTACAGCAAATCCCTGCAAAATATTCACAGAACAAGGAAAGTTTTAATAGAAAATAATGGGGAGACTTTGGAGCCATACATTTGAAGGACTTTCCCCAAGCATTGCAGAAAGGACAAGAGAAAATGCAAATATAACTAGTGAAAGATGGCAGATGATTTGCTTGGAAATTATTAATGTTAGCTGCTTGTTGTGGCAAGGGTTCTGAATAGTTTTTCAATTTCATACTTGTAAAACAGTGTTAGCTTACCATCTGCATACTGATTATTCCTCACAACATGCTTTTACTTAACTGGATAGTATCTCACTCTCTAAATAGATCCAATGGCTTCCATAGTAGTGTCTGTTCTGAGGGATTTAATTCTGGGTATCTGAGTCCTGAGTTTCACAACTTAAGGCTTTTTTTTTTTTTTTTCCCCCTCAGTAAAATTGTCATTGAAAAGTCCTCAATTAAAAAAAAAAAATATAAAAAAGGTTCACTTCAGAAACTGACTTTCTAACGAAAGTAATGTTGAAACAGATATAATAAACTTGTGCCATAGCCAGCCACTTTGTTAACAAACAGGACAGTATTATTTCTACAGCAGCACAACACAATTAGTGAGAAAAGTCACACATCCAGCCATAACCAGTTGATGTGTATTGGTTGCACAGTGATACCAATGATTTTCTGTGACTGCTTCTCTGAAAAGATGGAAGATTTGGCCACTGAAGGGAAATCTTCTAGTTCCAGGTCAGTTATTTCATGACATGATAACAACTTCCTTTTTCCTTGTCACTGAGACTTCTCCTGCTTCCCTTTCATTTTTCCATTGTGGATTTGTCTGCCAGGTAAAACCAAATAAATAGATCCAGCAGGAACTAGCTGAGTGAACGTGGAGTAACTCTGACATTTCTGTTTCATCTTCCCTTGTCTTCTGCATTTCAGGAGTGCTGAGCCAGAACTATCAGTCTGGTTTTCAACAAACCTGAACGTTAGCTTGTTCAGGGTCTCCATGTTGTGCTTTGTCCATTGTATCTTAAACCATGTATTATATTCCTCAGGGGGAGGAGGAGTGAAATAAAAAGAAAAACAAGACAAGAATTGGAGTAAATATTTCTGCAAGTTACAGATGAAAGTTTATATGAAGCATGGGGATCACATCCACAGATGTATAAACCCATAAAACTCTTTTGCTCATCCATAGAGAATTTTACTCAGTATTGGTTACTAACTCATTTATTGTCTCTACCTCCTGGAATCTTTTTAGAGCTACAGATAACATAAAAGTTTCTAAAGCTCTTCTTTTCCTTCAACCATTATAAGTAAGGTGTTTCTCAGCAGGAATAAGGGAGGCACATATGGAGAATTTCATTATAAGTAAATTTTATGTGAATGTTTATACTGAGGTTCTTTAGAAAGTTATAGTTATCTTTTGTTGTTGTTGTTGTCGTCATTTTAAGAAAACTGATACCAGATCAGCTAGACATGCTTCTTAAATGAGTTGGGTTTTATAGTGCTGTGGTTTACATGCTATTTGCACTCTGCATAGCTTTTTTTTTTTTTTTTTACTTTCTTTTTTTTTTCTTTTTTAAAATAGCACCATTAAGTTGTAGGTTTAGTTATCAGGATGGCAATACAAAATATCTCTTCCTCGTGGCAATGGATTTTGACAACTTACTGATTTTTTTACTGTATTAAGTGTAATTCCCAATAAGTTAATTTTGTATACAATGCATCACATAAAGAATATGGGGTGTTTTCACTAGAGGTGGTATCAATTTTCAGCTATTAGTGACCCAATAGTATTATTATATTCTAATAATAAGACATTTTGTATTTAATTTGCTTGTGATCAAGTTTGATTTGTTTTAGTTAATCTTTTCAGAGCCTTTTTCTTACTAATTGTTGGCAATTTTATTATTAATAAATTGTTTTCCGGTGGATTTTGGACAGGGTTGTTTTTCTTTATTTTCTATGGATAGATTGATAAATTCTCTCAATGGCTGCAGTATAAATTAAAAGTAATAACATTGAGGTCAGTGGGTTGTTCCATGGAAGGGAGGGGTAGATTTCCCCATGCTGAGCCACAGTTGATAAAACAATGTTCTTTTGATAAAAGAAGATATGGTCCAACATCTTTTAGAAGTGGGAGGCTGTTCAGACTGATTTTAATTTGATGGCTATTATTTCCCCTGAACTTTTTTTGACAGATATAGATTGATTTGGTTTGGGTTTGGTTGGGTTTTGGGTTTTTTTTTTTGTTTCTTTATATAAACAACATTACATGATGTTTATTTTTCAATGATTTAGAGTAGTACAGTATGTACATCAGAGTTAAAAAACAAAATTACAGATATTGAAAAAAAACTTCACAAACCATCTGATTACAGCATAGTTCCAGGCTTTTCCCATAGGACTCCTCATCAGCAATATTCATGGAATATGTAAACACTTCACCTTAAGCAGGAAGGAAGCAATAATCCCTGGTCAATTGGTCTACAATCATCATTGCACTATAAACAGCTGGTGGTGAATAACTATCATCCTTACTGAGAATTGTAGCATGCTCAGAGCACAATGATTGCCAACTGTTGTGTGTATCCCTTTGTTAAAATGCAGAATAAACATTTTCAATTATATTGATGTATCTGTGTGTTTATAAACAGTTTTTCAAATTAAAAAGGAAATAAAAATATAAAAATGAAATGGATTAAAGGTCAACCCGACAACACAATCTTAAAGTGAGACATGAAATAACTATTTTAGATGTGGGAGGGACTAGAAAATGAGAAGTAAGGCAATTATATCTGTGGAAGTGGGAAAATTTGAAAGAGTAAAAATAACCAATGGTGCTTTTAGAGTTGCAAGGAAAGAAGGGGGGGGAAGTGAGATAAAATGCTATCTGTAAGAATAAAAGTATTAATCCTTTCTATTCTAGATAATAAAGAAAAAATATTATTATACAATTATTTTATTGCTATTATGGTCAAATTATCCAACTGATTGCAAAATATTAGGGGCCCAGTTCACCCAGGCAACGACATCTAGTGCCATTTGAGATTGTCTGGGCCCTGAGTGCCCTAACAGGCTTTAATGTCCATGATAAGCCTCACCTGGTACCACTACCCATATTCCCTGCCCATGGGCCCATTTCAGTTCAAGCCAGGATCCTAGTCTTACTCTACCTATGCTATTCTTGTCCATATTCCTCCTGGTTGAGCTCTGGCTCTGGCTCTTATGTTTGCTTCGACTGGTGCTGGCTGTTGGTAGGACCTGTTACTGTGAGTCTGCCTGCCTTGCTTGGATACTGTGCCCTGCTGGACTGGGGTCACCCTTGTCTCCTCTCTTGCTCTTCTCATGTGGAGCCACCCTGCTCTTCCTGCTCCCTGACAGAGATGCCCCAGTTATCGCTTGACTCACGCAGTTGCTTCAGATATGGCATATTGCTACAGATTGTCTGTGCCCTTTCATGGTAGTGGCTGGAGGCAAGATAGGATACTGAGGGTACCCCAACGAGCTAGATGCTGGTGTGGAAACAGTTGATTTGACTGCTAGCTATAATGTGTTTCCAGAAACTTCTCCTTTGAGAATGGCTGCTGTTGGGATTGAATGCTTATTATGTCTCAATATGCAGAAATGTGGCCTTCATTTGAACATTTCCATTAATATAGAAATAACTTCATTAGTTTGCGTTTGTGACTTCTGCAGTTGTCATGTTTCCTATTTGAATATTTCTTCTCTTACAATTGGATCTATGTGATTTTATTAACTGATTCAGAACTAACAGGGAAGAACATGACTTTATTTCACTGGAATAGTGAAAGACATTTAAGCAGAAGCAAAATGTAGCTAAGGACAAAATTTTCTCCTGATATCAATTATCTACCCAGAACTTTCTTTTTTTTCTTTTTTCAATTTTTAGTGGCTAAGCTTTCAGTTTGGGGTTTATTTTGTTGTTATTATTTTGTTGTTTTTATTTTGTTGGTTTGGTTGGTTTTAGTTTGGGCGGTTTTTTTTTTTATTTATTTATTCGGAAGACTACCTCTTCAAGAGTAAAATGTCAGGGCATTGTTATAAGTATATTTGATGTTGTGACTGAATCAGAAAATTTCATGAAGATGTGCTTGTGGTTTACTTCCAGTTTGCACGCTTCATGGACGATGAATGTGGTAGGTAAGTCTTGAAATCTTGAGAGCTACCTTTGTTTCATTTGCTGAAACGATTTCTGTAAAGTGACTAACTCAAGATGGGAAGTAGTTAAGATGATAACCTTCCCCCCATTGTTTCAGTTCTTGGCCTTCTTGATTCATTTAAGCGCTTTTTTTTTTTTTTTTTTTTTTTGGCTTTTTTTTTTTTTTTGTTTTTTTTTTTTTTTTTTTTTTTTTTTAACTAGGGTTTTTATATCCTTCTTGTGACAAATAGGAATTTCTCAAGCAAGCATATGTACAATTGTATGTACATTTTTATCCCTTTCCATGAAGTGATAGAATGTCTTGGGAAGAAAAGAGTCTTTCCCTCTTTATGTGATTACATCAAGTTTAACAGATTGTTTTTCTTAGTTCTATGCAGTCCTGATAAGACAAGTGAAAATGTTTCTCTTTGTTTACTTCCAGCAGTAAAATGAGCTTCAAATATACCTTTCTACTTCAATTTCACTTTCATAAAAAGGAGTGGGGAAAAAAACCCACAAAAACATTAGTTCTCATTACTAGTGCCACTTATTGGTGTTTATCTCTCCCAGATTTTGTCACAGCCTCAAATATAAGTCCAACTACTTTGGAGAGTGGTTTATCAGCAGAGATTCCTCAACCATTCTAGTTAACTCATTATTATGCTCATATTGGTGAAAGACTATCTTTACAGCAATCTCTATCCTCTTAGAAACAAAGCTTGTTAATCCTTGACAAAATCTGTCTGAATCTGGAGGAAAAACTATTCACACTCTCTATGAAAACATTTCAGTCACTAGAACAGTGCTATTGTTAATCGCCTCTACCTGCGCCTGTCTATCCCTGCAGTCCTCAAGAACAGTAATAGTATGGAATTCAAGAATAAAAGCATATGGGTTTGAACCTTTTCTAATATATGGTCTTTTGAATCTCTTGTTTCTTTTGCCTTTCTCTGTGCTCCTTCCCAGTTGTCTACATTTTTGAAGTATGATGCTCAAAAGATAGATAAGCTGAAATGTCATGGGAAATAAGGAGAGTAGAATAGCAAGTTTATGCATCTTACATAAGATAAACACTGAATGGGTCACAGAATGAGATTTACTCACTTGTTTTCAAAATTTCATGCCACAAAAATGGCATAAACTGAAGATTTCTTCTCTACATGGAGCTAAGTCTTATTATAAACTATTGACAAGGACCAAACCCAGAGCGGATCTCTGCAGAACTGTGTTTGATGTCAGACTGAGAAGGCTGTTTGATGTTTTAATTATCTTTTTGCCCCTTCCCCCCCCACCTTTTTTTTTTTACCTTGAGCTGTGTGCACAGCATAAAATTTCATCTTCATCTTGTTTTCCTAATTTCTTTCAGAATGTCATGTAAAACATTTTATGACTTCTTCCCCTTTATCCATTTAGCCTGTCAAAGAGGAAAATTCAATTGGCTTAACGCTGTTTGTTTCTTGTCACTTTGTTATTCTTTCAAGGCTTTGTAAATGGATTGTTTAATGTATTCCAGTATCTTTTTGGACACTGAAATGAAGCTGACAGGTCTATAATTTTCTNTATAATTTTCTCATGCTTTTTTTTTTTTTTTTTTTTTTTTTTTTCCTTTAAAAGTTAAAGACTTAAGTTTTGTCTTCTACTGGCGTGAGACATCCAAGTCATGGAAAACAATTGCTAATGAGTTGGAGATTGTCTTAACTACTACTTCAAATTCTTGAGGAAGCCCTTGTTTCTTAGATACTTTCATGTTATTCAAATATTGCTTAATCTTTCCATAAATAAATGAATTCTGGCTATATCAGGGATGTGTTGCAGAAGAAGCAGAGACTGAGTATTGAAAAGGTGTAGGGAGGAGATAATTTAGAATTTAAGTAGTTAGTAGACCAATTAAATCCTATATCATGAAAGAGTTATATGCTAAAGTACAATAAGTTGTCTTTGTTTAAAAAAAGTAAATAAAATCAATCTGAACCTTCTTTAAAAATTGTACATTGATCTTTCAGTTCTTCTATAGTTATTTTTAGTCCAGTGATACATTTGATTTTGACTGCTTAGCTTGCCTCTGTCTGTATAGAATCAAGAGCTGGACTCTTACTCAAGTATGCAAGCTGTGGATTTTTAGAATTACTCTGCACAATTCAGTCTAGGAAAACATTTAGAGAATATTGTACCTAATTAACTGAAAATTAAATAACATCTTGCAATTTGTATATAATTTCTTTACTGAATTAATTTCTGTAGGCTTTTTCCTATATTCATAATGATTTTAAATCTAAAAGGATAAGACTCTCAGTTTGAAATTCCAACTAATTAAAAGAATTCTGTATTTTATTGATTTCTTGCCAGAACAGAACAATTTAAAAGCAAGCAAGATTACACAGGGGGAAGCAATAGCCCCTAGCAGATTTGGTCGAGTATTTCAGCATTTGAGTTCGAGTTTTACATGATTTTACCTAATGCATTGTAGTCTTATGGTTTTGCCTAAAGTGCAACTATCTAAATTTTAAAGTATGGAAATTTTAAAGAAAGGAAACATAGGTTGTAAACACAAAAGAAAATCTGGTACAAAGTCAAATAAATAAATAAATAAGAGAACCAATTCAATCTGATATATATTTTAAACATGTACTCATGGTGATATTCTTAAAGGTCACAGATAATCTCAAACCGCAAATTACAGATATAGATAAAAATGTTGATTATAATGAAAGAGGTTGCAAATGTGAATTACATCATTTTTTTCTTTGAGAAGTGTCTCTCTCTCCTCTTTCTTGTTAATTGCTGTGTGCTAGCAGAAGAGAAGCCTCCACTACAGCTGTGTGATAGCTGACATACAGTAATACGCTGTATAGACAATAGTAATGAAATCACCTTTATCATGTATTTATATATACTTTGAAAATATTTCACATGGCCAAATTAAGGCTTGACTTCCTATTCTTACAACTGTTACAGACCAGACACAGGTTATCTGTAAGCTGAATCTTTCAAGGATACTTCTGAGAGGCTGCTAATTTAGTGCTAATTTAATGCTTCTGAAAAAAACCACAAATGCAAAAGGCAGTCGTACTCTTTTGCATTTGCCCTAATTGCAGCTAGAAAATCTATCTACATCAAAGCTTCAGGGAATTAAACTAGGTTTAGAACACAGAATTCGCAGATTACATAACATAGACCTATTCTTAAGTGATTTTTACTTCTGTTCATTTCATTTCCGTTATTAAGCACAAGCGCCATTTTCCAACCTAAAGAGAAAGTTATTAATTAGCACAAATGAGGCTTCCTAAAGTTACTTAAGGTAGGGATGAGACTAAAATAAAAGATTTATGATTTAACACAGACTCATTTTTCATTTTGCCAACATGGGAAGAGCAACAAACATTCAGATTTGGAGACTGATTTATATTTTTAAAGTTTTTTTTTTTTTTTTTTTTTTTAAAGAAAAGGATAAAAGCACATTCCAGTTTGAGATAAATTTGCCACTGCATCTACAATTTATTGTCTTAATTTGAAGATTAGCTGTTTTGGATGAGATGCTTAGTCTAATATTGGAGGTTTTCCTATTTTGAGGTGTGTTTTATGCAATATTTAAATTGTTCTGATGATATAACTTTTTTGATACAAAAAAGAGCTTTTTGGTTCCAGATAAATGAAATGCTCTATAAAATTATCATTAAAGTAACCTTTCACTAAAATTAAAAATTAATGAAAAAAGCCATTTTGTGCAAACCAACCATATTTACTTGTTTTTTTCCTACAGAGTTTTGTACGTAGCTTCCAAGTCTTTCATCTCTCTATGCTAAGTAGTGGGAATTTCAATGCGTTTTTATGGGCACACTAATTTCATAACTTGAAATGCTTCAAGTGTGCTTTCATTTTTTCATAACCAGTTAGAAGAAATACAGGCAAGAATGGATCATTTTCTTTCAAATTAAAAAAAAAAAAAAAAAAAAGGAGGGGGAAAGAGAAACCCCCAAACGAAACAAAATCAAAAAATGCTTCAGGTACCCGGTGGTAGCAATGTTTTGAAACTTGACAGTTGAATTCCTCACAGTGCCAGGACCTTTTTGCTGTGCCCAGCAACCTTGGTTTCATTCTATACACAGTGTTACATCCCAGCTCCAGAAAAGGGATGCAGTGCAGTACATCCCATAGTCCTGGTGTATCAGGCATCGCCATTTGGGAATTGAGTGAAATTAATAGCAGTTGCTGCTCTACCTTAGCATATGGATGATTCTTGGAAGGAAAATCTGAAGTATGGAACAATGATGTGCAACCTCATTGCACTGGAAGCCTTGCAGAAGACACTACATTCAAGGAGTTAACGATCTTGAACTGACCCTGTCTGCTCTTTTGGGCTTGTACGCAGGGCTTGAGAAGCCATTATATTACCATATATTATATTAGTCATTATATAACTAACTATCATAAGTGAATCTTTTGGATTGTCCCATGCTCCCTGTGCTGCACACTGAATTTCGCTTATTGCACAAGATGAAAGGCACCATGGCATGGGAGGAGGAAGAAAGCTCTTCACAGACAGAATCTGTGCAGGTTTCTATAGGAAAACTCACCTAGGTCTGTCCAATACTGCAAAAATGTGGAGTTACAAGAATCTAAAGAAACATGGGACGTACTCGTTCTATATTCCTCTTGTTATTCTGTCTTATTAAAACAGGTATTTTATTATGCTATTTGTCAGGTTTTACATTTTGAGATCCAGAAATAACTGCACTCCATCTCTATCTTCTCTTTCTCCCTCCTTTGTTCAAAACAGTTTTCAGTCCCTGACTGAAGTGGTGTCAAGTTGCAATAAGGCTATAGTTGTATATTACATCTTCAAGACATGACGTGGACCGTTTCTGGGTGATAGAGCAGACTCTGCTTACTTGTTGATGTCAGCCATCAACGGTATGTATGAATCAGCCCAGGCTGACCCTGGGGAGAAATGACTTACCGGCTTCTTTGGCTTGGATAATGTCATTGACTTCTCTCTAGCTTCAGCCCTGTCCAGTCTTTCAATGAAACTGTATGAAACCTAGTGAGTCACTGTCTGCCCCTGCCTGCAAGTTATTACTAAATCTCCCTCCTGCATAAATTCTTTGAGACATAACGTATTTATTGTGAGGTCTTAAGATTGTATATTCATAGCAAAAAATATCATTAAGAACTGATGGCCTAGGTAAGGCAAATGTATGCAAATAACTGCAGAGGGTCTCAGAAACACTGAACTCTTATTTTTATGCACACATTAGAACAGATTTGAAGGAATGAGGCTATAATGATACTTACCAACTTTTTCTTGGTCATATGGTACACAAATAGGTATATACACCCGCCAGTGACAACTGAATGAAACACAGTATTTTGTGGTCATACAGTGTAGTTTTGCAAGAAGGATTTAGATACTCTAACTTGTACAGAATGGTGGAGAACAAAATTCAGTCCAAAATGCAAAACTATGGTCTATAAATATCTTCCAAACAACTTTAAACTAAAAGTATTATTTCATCTCACCTAAAAAAGCAGATCTTGTTTATATTAAAATGAATTGTAAAGTGGTTGTAAATACATTTAGATATTTTTTTGTTTAATTCCTTAGAAGAAATAAACAAAAAAATGTGACAGCTAAAACTAATTTAAGATGCCAAGTTTTTTGTTTCTGTTTTACATTATTTTACACTGTATTTTTTTTTAATTAAGCAATCAATGAAAGATACAGCCAATATGGTGTTTCTGTATAAACAAAAATCTCATCTGTACAAAAATTAGAATATAGATAGATGTTCCAGATGGTACACATGCAGAAAGAAGGTTAGCTGTATACCAGATGGTATTATGACCGTAAAAAAGTAACTGGATAATCATTGTAATATTGTGGCATGTCGCATTATATGAATAAATACTATGTTTTCCTGAGAAAAAGGTAAAATCATCAGTAAATTAAACCACACAAGTCAGATGTGGCACTTACCCAGGAATTACAGTCCTAGAAGAACAGCAATATTGGAGATGGAGGCCTTATTTCTTTAATTCCTTCTCCTTATGAAAAAGGAATAATTCTAATTTGTCTAAAGTGTCCTTTCTATAATTAGTCTTAGCATAATCAACTTTAAAAAAATTAGAATACTCTATATTGCTAAAATGGAATACATATTTTGCTCCCCTGAAGAATACTCAACTTTTGTAAATACTTCTATTCCAAAGATATTTTTTCAAATACAACAGACATTTAGTAAAAAACTTTGCAGTGAAAAATTACAATTTCTTGTAAAGCCTGCAAACTCCAAGGATGAGATATAAGATAAAAATTATAAGAATTTTCTGGATGTTGTTTATGTTAATAATGTATTCAACAACCTAGATATATTCCTAACTGTGAAAGTGGCCTACACCATAACTAGAAAAAGTATTCTTCTACTGGCACTGTAAAGAATTCTTAGACCTAGTGGAAATGTTTCTTTCAGTTTTGTATTTTTATTTTTTCAGTAATACACCAATTGTTTCAAAAGCATCCAGTGCAGAAATCTGTATATATAACACTCAAGTTTTGTGTTCTACTGTAGATATTTTATCTACAGTTTCTCTATACACATGTTTAAGTTTTTCAAGACGGAAAATAAGATAATTTTATGAAGGAACATCTCTATGGATATGTTAGAAGGAGAATAACTTCTTCCAGCTGTCTCCTATTTACTTTTGAGAGATGTTGTACTTTCGTACAGGAAATGCTTGTTCAAGAAAAGACCCTGTCCTCTTGTTCTGTTTCTTTGAAAGTCAACTCCTGTGGGCATTTCTGAAGTCTTCCTGAAATCCATCTTCTGCCTAAGAAACATTTTATCTTCAAGGAAGTCTCTAAATCCATGTTGCCTGCTGATAATGCGTTACTCTAAAAGATCAGCTAGATATTTGTCCTCCTTGTGTTTGAACTGAGTTGCTTCTATGCACTATTACAGCCAAAGATTTACAACTGACCTTTTGAGTATGATTTTGGTGTTGTACCACAGTCTGATCAAGTCTGAGGTACTTGATTTTGATTGAGCAAATTACTTGACACCTTTTTCCGTTAAATGATGAGCCTTCTGTAATATGAGTTCCAAATCAGGCTGATAATTGCAGTCTTGTCACAGAGGGTAGGTGGAAACAGTTGTTGATAAGATAACAATGCATGTTACCTCACCTTTCCTATGAGAAAAATATGCTATTATTTCTATAACTTCCTGCATAAGAGATTGGGTGATTTTACTTACAGAATTGCAGTGATGTCAGTACATGAGACATATACTAGTAACATGTTGCTGGTGTAGCATAAAGACATCATTTGAACTGTAAACTATTTCAAATATAAACATAGATTCAGTTGTAGTTGAGCAGTTTCTCCCGGGTGAAAAGACAAAGCGCTCGTTTCTTATTTGAATTAGATCATTCTGTTAATCTGGGATTTTGAGTCAGACATGGTCCTATAATATTAGTTCATAAGAATGAAGTTGTAAAAGTAAAAAACTGATGCAACACGTTTGTTTTTGAAGGTTGTGACAACTACTGTAAGAAAACATTTCCATGTTTATAAGATAGCAAATTACATATATATAACTTGTTAATAACCTGGCAGGAAGGTAGGCTGTATTTGGTGCAGGGGAGCCCTGGGATGAAGGCTACTTTGGCCATTGAATGTATGCTCCAGGGCCATCAACAGCTAATAAATAAATAAATTAAAAAAACACACAAGCCAACAAACTCCTGCCCCCTCCCAAAACTCTCAAAATAAATAATGACAAATCTTCAAGCTAGAAGAAACATCTACATCATCTAGTATGATCTCCATATATCGCTTATAACAATTAATAGAACATTTCCATTGATAAAAGCAACTTGTGTAGATAAAGTTTATGCTCCAAAATAATTTGCAGTTGTGAACGGAGGTTCTCTGGAATTATGATAATCCTTTGGTTTCTTGAGCAGCTTATTCTGATAACATATGTATTACAGATCTAGTTTTTGGGAGTTGTTGGTTTTTCTTTTTTCTTTTTTTTTTTTTTTGGTTGTGTGTTGTTGCTTGGGTTGTTTTTTTTTTTTGTTGGTTTTTGTTTTGGTTTGGTTTGGGGGTTTTTTTTGTTAAAAATTGAGACATCATACTCTTTTTTTTAAGTTAAATTGTTTGTTTTCAAGTACTTATTCTTGCTATATCTCTCCTCACTGCATTTGCTTTCTGTACTGTCTTCTAAGGATACTTGCATGCAGTGCACTAGTAACCTATCTTTGTTTTGAAGCTGAAAAGAAGCTCAGTTCCTAATATGACTCATTGTTAGGAACCGTCTCCTCATCTCAAAACCTTATTTCTAGACTCTTGATCTTTTTTTGAATTGATCCGTCTTGCTTTGCATGACTCTTTCTATCCCCAGTTATCTTTCTCTTAGTTTCTAGCATCTACCGATGTTTTCAGCAATGATTCTTCATCCTGACTTGATGAATAATGTGGATCTAACATTGATGTATGCGTAACACTGTTAAATTGCATATACCCCTAGCATCAGGGAAAGGTGTTTTGTAGTGTTTTTTTTTTCATAGTGTTTTTCTCTAGCATCTAGATCCATTGCTTTTATGGCTACATCTGCTATGTTTTTTAGCAGTTAAAACAGTTGCATAAATAGTATAACTTCCAGTAACAGTCACCATGTTTTTATGCTCTTGGAGTGCAATGTTAAAAGACAAGTCCCGCATAAAAAGTGGAAATAGTTCAGCCCCAGTTTTAGGCTCAATTATTTTATGCTGCTTTTACATTCAGATGTGTTTATGTCCAAGGCACTTGGTTTAATTTCAATTGACCAAAAGAAGCACAAACATAATGTATAAACATCTTTATTTGTTAATATTAATGTTTCCTTTGCACAGAGAGATTATAACTTTTTTAATTTTCACTACCACTACTTATTACTAGTAACTTTCAAATGTTTACAAGTAGGAATATGTATTCATCAAGATATCAAAATGAGACATATCTGTTTATTATCATTTTTGGGTAACCTGGGCAGGTGACTTGCCTGCAGAAATGCTTGTGATGTACCTGCTGGTTCATTCTTTTCCTACTGTATTTGTACCAGTCTCTAGCACAGAGATTGCTTACTTTGGGCACATGATAAAATCTTGGGTATCTACAGAAGGAAATAAAAATTAAAAATATATGTGATTTATACCTCAGAGAGTTATGCCTCAACGTTGCTGAGTTCCCTGATGTAAACACCCATATGCTGTAGTCCAACAAAAATAAGAATTCAAGAAACATTCATTTGATGTGAACACATTATTTTATATTAGAAAAAGAGTAAACAAAAACATATTTAGTGAAGACTGATGGGGAATAGGTCACGAATTTGAAAGAATGGCAATGAAAAATAAGAAAAGTTGATCAAACACTTTCTTATTAGTATTAGATAAATAGATGTACCTGACCATGGCCTATGTATGACATTATCTCAGCACTTTGTATACTTGGAGAAAATACCATGTTACTGTATACTAGTACTTGCTCCTTCTGTACTTTCACTAATATCCATCAGAAAAAGAAAAAGACAACCACCAACTTTGTTTTGCACAGGTCCACAGGCAAAAAAACTTCCCAGCCTTCAAAATTCAAGTCTTTCCTTGTCGAGATTTTCTCTTTCATTGCTTCTGCCGACTTCCCTTTTGAATACAACCATTGACAATAAGTCATATTTTTATCTATACTCCCTTTACTTCTAGGACACAGTGAACTATTCTGAGCAAAAGTTCATATCTTCAAAAAGGAAAGAGTTGTTGCAGCAGAGGTTGCTCAATGTATATGTTACTGTATTTAATGCTATTGTAAGTGAATGCTTTATTCTTTCTGGACTGAAATAAAAATGGAAATTTGATTAAGTATGTGTGTATAAATTAACTCCATGCCAATATTTCACTATTTTTCCTGTATGGAGCTGCTTGGACAGGATTATAAATTGTATTGATTTTATAAGCAAGATTATAAACAGTATAGAACAGTATAAAGAAATTATATGCTTTGTCAGAAAAGGATGTGAATTAAAGATTTAATGTAAAATATGGATAGTTAGCAAAAATCTTCCAGAACCAGTAGAAAAAATAATCTACAGAAAGAGATATTAAAGATTTTGTTAGAAATACATTGCATATTGAATTACCATCTAGAGAATGACTGACCAACCAAAGTCTAGCGTTGTTAAGTGAAAAAAATCTAATCTGAATGCTACCCAGAGTCAGTTTGGAGCTCTGGATTGTCATTCTTTATCATAGAGGGAAATGTAGGGGAAATTTAGCAGAGGATAATCAAACTATAACATGTTACACAGCACAGTTTGTTTTGTTGCTTTCTTTTGTGTCTGGTTTGTTGTTTTGTTTTTTCCCAAAGATATTATGAAAAATATCCGTTTCATGTTTCGACTGTTCTTGTGATCTCTCCAACAACGCCACACTAGATGTTTTACACCACTTTAAATGAAGATATAGTGCATCAGAGATGATAACCAGGAGACACTTTTACACCATAAAGTAACTAGCACCACCCCCATTCCCCGCCTTCCTTGATGAACGCTGTTTCCCTTATGAGAGCAGAGTAGTAGTTAGCTGTGCCTAGGCTAGCACAGCTGGGTTTTGCAGGCCCTGGAGAGATAGAAGCTGATTTTCAAACTGAGCAGCTGCACGTCATTCTTAAGAATAATTTAGCAGTTTTCTCCTCATTTAAACTGAGCAGGCTCCAGAGTTTACTGAGACACTCAGAATGAGGATAGCTGTAATTTCTATGTATATAGACATGTATCAGACAATTTACGACTCCCTTCATTCCTAACTGAAAAAGAATTGTCAGTGTCAGTTTAAGAACAGTGAGTGTGATGTACTGTTAGCATGAGATAATCAGTCAGCCACTTACTGTAACAAATGAAGTGTGGTCTCAATGAGTGGTATGATGGGAACTGCATTATAGTGCTCTATTGTAAAGAGGACAATGAAGTATGAACCAATGGAAATAGTTTTTAAATATTTCTGTGGAAATTTAACTTCAACATTTTTCTTTCAGTCAAATATTAGTGAATATTTGTAAAGACAAACATTTCAGTTCTTCCTAAATAAATGACTTGAAAGAATTACGGCAGATATATTTCAATTAAGCTATGGAATAGTCTTACAAAAAAGAAAAAAATCCCCAAATTTATGTAGAATAAGCTTGGCATTTACAAAACTTCTTGTAAATGGTTATGCATTGTGGGACTTGTCAGGGTGACTTTTATTTATTCTTAACATTTTGTGTAATTAAACTGGTGTTTTATTATCAAAACATTTTTTTCCTTGTCAAGATTGCATGAGTCTCAAATCAAGGTCCATAAAATATACTTGTTTTCTCAGGTGCAAATTGATGACATAGGCATTTAGGAAAAATCCCATTTCTAGGATCTACAGACTCCACCACTATCGTACCAGACTAGACTTTGCTAGAGTGAAACATAGGTAGTGTTTTTTTTAATCAAAGCCTAAAGTTACTTGTCCTGCTTTTGTCACTGACTGATGTGTCATGGAGACAAGTGGAATGCGTATTAGCACATTCCATCAATCAAGATTTATAGGTGTATTGAAAAGAGAGATACTTTTGTAGTTATTAAAAACTATATGGTATTAAAAATAAAGCTAAATTAATGCAATATTTACCAAACCTAATTAGCTAAATAAGATCATAGAATGACATGAGGTTGGAAGGGACCTCTGGAGACTCTCAAGTCTGACCACATTACCAGAGCTGGTCCACTTTGAGTAGGATGCACAGGAACACGTCCAGGTAGGTTTGGAATATCTCCAGAGATGGAGACTCCACCACCTCTCTGGGCAGCCTGGTGGAGTGTTCTGCCACTCTCAAAGTAAAGAAGCTCCTCCTCGTGTTTAGATGGAACTTCTTATGTTCAAGTTTGTGCCCATTACCTCCTGCCCTGTCACTGAGCACCACTGAAAAAAGACTGACTTCATCCTCCTGACACCCATCCTTTAAGTGTTTATAGGCATTGATCAGGTTCCCTCTCAGTCTTTCTTCTCCAGACTTAACAATATCAAGTCCCTCAGCCTTTCCTCATAAGAAAGATGTTCTAGTGCCCAAATCATCTCCACAGCCCTTTGCATTACCCTCTCCTGTAGTCCCCTGTCCTTCTTGAACTGGGGAGGCCAGGTAAGGAACCAGATAAGGAACTTCAGTTCTCTTTCCAGGCATAATGTGAGGATATTTCTTAAATGGGAGATGTATTAAAAAAATAAAGAAGTTTAAAATCAACTTCTGTTAAAAGGAGTGGTTTATCTATTTTTAAAATGTATTAATAGAAGACGATTGTTTATATTTTTCTATCTTTTCACTTTAAACTCATTGACTCACAACTGTTACAAGTTGTATAACGGTGTTTTTCTCCCTATCTCCCACAAAAACATCTACACAGTATGAAATAATCAAAACATTACCAGAAGGTGATCACTCATTCAGAATGCTTTTTTTTTTCATCAACAGTTCCACTTTGAGGTCATTTAGAGACCACTAAAATAATTATGATTTTGACTTCTGAAACATCTGTGTTCCTGACTATTCTAAGCAGTGCATTTTAAGGTATCTTTAATATTATTGAAAACCTAACTGCAAAAATCCATTTTCTAAAGCATCAGATGAGCAGTTAACACTTAAGGAAAAATCCCTTCCAGCTTCATATGGTTCCAAATTAGTTATCAACTTTTGAAATAATCTCCTCTTTCAGTTAATGATTTTGTACAGGATACTAGCAACAGATTTTCATTAAAAATAATTAAAAAAAAAGTAAGATGACCATGAAAACTTTTTTGTTATAGGAAGCAAGTACTTTTATTCCAGCAATTGTATATACATACTCATTAGAAAATATGGTGTTAGGAAAATATGGTTCTTCCTAAAATGAAATAAATGGCACATAACACTGACTTTGGTACACAGTCAGATTAGTGGCTTTAGCAGGTCTGTTAGCAAGAAGAGGGATATTAGTGTAAATAATGTTTGATTTTTATTATTTTCTTTCTTTTTCTTTTTTCTTTTAGAGAAACCATTGTACTAGAGGTAGTCAAAGGTGGAAGTGGATATAAATAGAATAAAGACAGAGGTCTTGACTATATAAGTACTTTAGGAGAATTGTAATGCCTTAAGCAAATATCTTGGGGTCCTCATGGTCCACCATGGTACAGCAGTTCTTGTGTAGCCATAAGAATGAATACAAGAATGGTATATTATTGAAGGAAATATATCTGTTCTTGAAGGTATCTTCAGTTGTAAAACCTAGTATACTCTGTAAAGCTATACGGTTCAGAGGTCTTTCCATGCAGAACAGTACTACGGTGAGAACATTTTACAAGATTTGGTAATCCTTCAACCTGTGTGCCTGCTAGAATTGAGGGCAAGCTCCCTTTCCTTTCCTTTTGAAGTTTGTTCAGTTTTTTCTTTTTAAAGGAGTAGAGGAAACCTGTCACATTTTTTACAAGGTGTTTCTCTATGTAAGTGGTATTGGTGACTTATATAACTGTGAATTATTGTTTTGATGTGACTAGCTTAAACTCAGCAAGAACTGTGTATAGATTGGATGTGGGGAGTGCAGAAAGGAAAATAATTACTTTAAAACATGGGTTAATTACTACAAATTTCTTAGTAACTGCTTTAATCATAGTTACAAATGCTTGTATCTATCCCCAGGAAATATTATTTTACCGTCTTTGCTCAAGAATGGAAAGCTTCAAGAGTAATGGTGATAGACATTGAACACATGGTAATTTTAAGCATCCAATGCACAAACGTACATACTCAAGCACTTAATTTTGAATGTGCATTTGCCAGTTGCTCTGAAAAACAAAATCCTATGGATTTTATCTAAAAGGCCTGGTAAAGAATATTGTTCAGGTTCTCTAAAGAAACCACTATTTTTTCTTTCTCTGCAGCTTTAGTTCAGTGAAAGTTCAACTGAAAGCTACTGGAGGTGTTCCTAGATGAGTGAATCATAAGGATTCAATCTCTTTAAAGGCACTGGAAGAACCATGAATAAATGCTGAAGCAACAACACCCTACAAAAAGTTCATATATATGTAACAGAACATGTTGTAGTGTTACATATCACACATATGAGCTTTATTGAGCTAGTGGGTTTTTTTCTAACTTTCTACAAGAACACAAAAATGACCTGTTGTTTGTGGATGATGAGAGGTAAGGAAAGAAACCCTGTTGGTTTGGGGTTTTTTGTTTGTTTTTCGTTTTTGTTGGGGTTTTTTTTGTTTGGTTTTTTTTTTTGATTGGTTTGGAAAATCTCATAATGATTTACCAGTTTTTTATGTATTCCAAACATTTTGGGTTTCAATATCTTTTGATATTCTTACTTAGTGTGATGAGAGATAAAGGAAAGGAAAAACACTGACATAAAGAAGAAAATAATTTTTTTCACCTTTTCTATTATAAAAAAAAAAAAAAGCTTATGTTTTCTGTGTACATTTCTTGCTTTTTTGACCATGTAATATTGAGAGGATGAAAGATTATTTTTATTTTCTTTTTGTCTATTGGATTTTTTTCAACACATAGCTGACCCAGGAAAAACTCATTACTTTCCATCTCACTGCCGTTTTGTATTGCAAGAAACCAGTATTTGTTTAAAAGAAGTTTGGGTGACCTAACTGTATTCCAACAACCAAATATAATGAACTGATTTCACTGAAAATTTGTTCTGAGGACACAGAATCCTTTAACAACTGCAGTCTCAGGAGTAGCAGAACAGTAACCAACATCTTTGCCTGATACTTTTGACAAAGGAAAAAAAAATATTAAGGGTTTTGGAAGTAAACTAAAAGGAATTCTGTAGAATGATTTTCTTCTTTGACAAGAATCCAGGTAGTCAGAGAGGAAAGGAGACTTTGTGTAACTAGAATGGGTCTCCAAGGCAGAGGAGTACAGCTAGCAATTCTGTTTCCTGCCATGCTCAGTGCCCTTTAGGCTAACAAACTAAAGGATTTTTGGAAACTGAGGTGGTAGGCAAGTTATCAGAAAAGGTGGAGGAAGTAAATTGCCAATTGTATGCTGAATGAAAAACTGCCTTACAAGAAGAATGTTATGACTGGGTTTTTTGACTGTGCTGCATTGTAGTCAATTTAATACTGTCATATACAGTGGCAGGGCTGGAATGGAAGTGATTCATTCCAGTTAGAACTAACTGCTCTCCAGTTGCAAACTGCTCCTTCCCAGCTCCATCCTTTCTGCTGGGAGCTGCACCACCACTCTTTCTCCCTCTTCTGACAAGAAGTTCCCATATCCATGGAGAAGAGGAGCACTGCCTCTTCTACTAACCCCATGGCTGCCTCCTAAGTCAATTATTTTATTATTCTTTTAGCATCTCACCCCTGCATAATAGTAACCAGGTTTTATCATGAAATATGTATAAAGTCTGAAAAACAGACGGCTATGTGCGCTCACATTTTCTTCATCATTGTTTTGATGGCTGTCTCTTAGTATTCAAAATCTGTTTTATCTACACTGATGTGAATTCAGAGTGACTTTTCTGAGATGCATCAGGTATATACTGCTGAAACCCATGCCATGATTTATCTGAAAGGTTGAAATAACAACAAAAAGCTGTATATATTTGGTTAGTTGGACTACTGCATGCCTTGTTGTTAGCTGTTTCTTTCTCTTCTTTGGAGTACATGTAGTATCATAATGAGGTGCAGAGGGAAGGCATGGCAACTCTTCTCAAGGGATTTATGTAAATAAGAAGTATTGGCACTTTTCTCAGCAATATTAAGTTTCTGAACAAAATATTAAATAAAAAAATATACAGTCAAGGAAATGGTGCATAAAATGTGCATGAATCAGGTCCTAACTCTGTAATCTAACTCTTGGGGAACAATTAAGGCGTTACAAAGTCTCAAGGCATTTATCTGTCACTTTTACTGGGACAAGGGGAATTAAAAAAAAAAAAAAAAAGCCACTAATGGAAATCTTAATTATACATATCTAATTATGAAAATTTCACAGAAGTGCAAAAAGGAAAACTTCCTAATGCTAACAGTGCTGCTTATAAAATACCATAAACAAGACTGAGAGCTTGGGAGGAAGCCTGATTGAATCCTTCTCTAATCTACAGGAAAAAGCAAGAGAATAGTAAGGAAAATTAAAAGACTCCACAATTCTGCAAGCAGAATTTTAGTAAGAGGTAAAATCTTCACCTATAATGGAATCAAACACAATACATTTTTCTTTAATTGCAGATATTTATAAGTGTTTGTATATGAAGTATTAATATTTGCAAGGAATAAAGAAGTAGCAAATTATAGTAATCCCATACTACCTCGCATATGATCCTGCCTCAGCTGTAGTCATAATCTTAAGAATTTAGTAACGTATTTGCTTTAACCTGTCTGTAGAATCCAAAAGGTTTTAGGGTAGAAACTGTGGGATCCTGAGCAGGATTATGCATCTCAGAGTCCAGGAATACTGAAAAAGAGGGACAGTACTGATAATGCTGACTAGAGGATATAAAATGAATTAAGCTATGATGGATTAAACGAGGAGAGAATGATGAGTGATAATTTTAAAAAAATATATATATATTTTAAGGTGAATAAGTGCCTTGCTTCCATTATCCTAGACCCATCAAGGGTGGTACTAAACTGGATGCACATGGAAGAGCTGTACCGAGGACCACCATTGGGGTATGGGTGCAGGAGGGCAGATGGTGAACAATAGGCTGTCTCACTGTCTGTCTGGGACAGAAGCACCCTTTGAATGCAATTTGGGGAAAGACACATGACGGGCTTTTGGCCTGTTTGTTTTTTCTGGGAAAGGTAGGTTTACACAAGAGACTGTTGAGCTCACCGCTGTTATGAAGTGTGGTATTGAGCAGCAAACAGCTGAGAAGAATAGGGTGAAATCCTGGTCTTGCTATAATGTTTCCATTTTAAGTATAATAAAAGCTAGCAAAATACATATATATCTAATAAAATGTCATGTGCCTTGGCAGTCCTTTTTTTCATGCAGATAATACAGCTTCACTATAGGCCTCATACTTCACTTCATGAACAAGAAATCCTGGCAGGAAACAATATGCAAGGGATGTGAATTTTCTCTCTGTAAAATCTGGCTCTTGTTTGTTTAAGGATGGGACTACGGAAGAAACACATCACCAGGACAAAGACTCTGTTTAGTCCACTCAATTATCAGTACTTAAATGAGGTATTTACCCCTTCTGTAATCAAAGGAGAGCAGTGCCCTCCACAAGCCCCACTTTGAATCATAGAATTGTCTAGGTTGAAAGGGACCTTTGAGATCATCTAGTCCAACCATCAACCTAACTGATAAAAACCTATCACTGAGCTATGTCACTGAGCACTATGTCAACCCATCTTTTAAATACCTCTAGGATGATGCCTCAACCATTTCCCTGGGGAGCCCATTCCAGTGCTTAATAACACTTGCAGTGTAAAAGATACTTAGATACTGGTGTGTCTCCACTGGCTAGTCGTGGAGCTAAAGAAATGTAACTTTCCGCAGCTGCATAGATTCACGGTGCCCTGGGGAGCCCTGGTGGCAGCAGGGAGGGAGCAGGCTGGAGTGAGAAAGCCAAGGGGAGCCCCTGGTGCACCAAGGTCGAAGGAGTGGAAGCAGCTGCTGGGTGAGACCCCACCGTGGGCAGCCCCTTTTGGCTGCCTCATCCTCAGGGAGGCTGAGAGTAGTGGAGGCAGACAGGAGGGTATGTGTGACAGTGGAGAAACAGGGTGCTACTGGGTAAGGATCTTTTCATTTCAAAATGGTGTTTTGCTTGTTATTGTTTGTTTTTCCCCTTTAACAATTTTAACTGTATCTTTGTTGAGGCTTTTCTGTAACGATTCAAGGCTTCTGAGGTTCAGGTTGGAAGACCAGTAAGCCCTGGTCCTGTAGGCACAGCCCAGAAATGGGCAGGGGTGTTGGGGTGACTCAGCAGAGGCCAGCAGGGGAAGAGCTCTGGCCCCCATAAAGTCACATTTGTTTAAGGAGTTTGTGGTTGGGTATACAAAATCACTGATTAGTTTGACCATTCTTAATATTTTTTTGCCTGATCTGACAGGATGCTGAGTAATGTTTCTTTGAATTTGGAGGAAGATTCAGCAGCTTGTATTTTTTTTTTTTTTCTTTTTAAGAGGTGGAGGCTGTTGGCAGTGCAATGACTTTCTACTCCTTTAGGCATGCAGACTGTAGGACCATATGTTTCTGAATATCTTAAAGTTAATTCACTGTGTAACTTAACCTCCATCATTCCTATTAGGAAAAGCTATCAAGACCTTACCTGGTAAAATTTAAATGTGAAACACGTAAAAGACATTTCAGAAAACACATGAAATACTTTTCTAGATGAACTTTATGTCTAGTAAGATCTATTTAATAACATACATAACCAAGAACAAAAGACCTTCTGATAAAGAAATGGTTTAAGAAACAAAATAAATACTTTTCCTAAAAGAATTGGATAAACAGTTATCGTTACTGAGGTGGTCTGTGGTATGAAACCTTTATCATGTTAAACAGTAATGAAGGATGATATTTAAATCCTCAGCCATTCCAAATAGTGACTCTGAAAATGATGTATTACTGATGTCTTTGACATGGAAAATATGAGGTAAAAAGATGTAGTACAGAGATAAGCTATTTATTTGTACTTGCCTCAGTTGATCTTGCCTTTATTTTTTTAAATATTTCACCAGTCAACATGCTACAGAATACGCTATTCACTAGATCTGTCAGAAGCAGCAGCTTGGGTAAATAGATGGGAAGGATTAGCAGAAATCTATGAGAGGTAGAAACGGTGATAATGCTGCAGAAAAATGATGTAAGAGTATCTAAAAATTGACTTTTGCAAGTGTGCCAAAGATATAACAGACTCCAATGGTTATAACAAGTATTCTATGAAGTTACAAAAAATAAATAACCAAAAAACAGGTGTTATAAAGCATTTTGTAACATGTTTCATATTTGAAATAGGAAGTTGGTTGGGGTTTCAGTTTTGTTTTTTTTTAATTTTTATTTTATTTTATTTTATTCTAAGGTGATATATGTGGTAACAATATATACAAGACTTTTTTTTTTTTTTTTTTTTTTTTTTTTTTTTTTACCTTTTTCAAAGAAGATGCTTGTAAAAAAATGTGCTGATAAAAAGGTGTTTAATGAGAAGGATCTTGTGTTAGGTTGATATTGCTGACCGTAAAATAGCTAAATTTGATTAATCTTCACAAAAAAATGCTTAAAGACTCTAGGTTCTCTGTGCACCTAGCACAGAAGAGTGCTTGGGCCAATGCATGTGCTTGTTTAGAGATACAGTGGCAATGAAAATAATTATCACAGTAGTGACAGAATCTTTTTTTGTTTTCTTTTTTATTTTTTACTAAATTTACCCAAAAGACTATAAAGTCTCTTCAGAAATATTCATTCATAGAACAAGAAACTGATCTCAGGACAAATCCTAGTTATTTTATTCTCAGTAATGTGATCTTAGTACTCGATCTGTTTCTTAATTAAGTAACATATTGAAGTATGTGCTTAAGTGATCTTCATTTATTAGCATAACTAAGCTGTTTTTATATTGTTATGAGAACTAATACCCATTTAGGAGCTCTGAGAAACAGGAATGCTGTTGATGGCTCAGCACCCCAGTGAAATACTTCAAGCAGCACCTTGTTCTAGATACCGTCAGGGAAACAGAAGTTATCTATGATCATAATACCATAGAGATACAAACAAGTAGAAACTCTGTGCTACATTCAGCAATAGCTAAAAGACAGAGTCCTGTATTATTTGCTGCAAACTTCTAAAACCCCCTCTAATGCAGAAAGTGCATGGCTATGCACCCTTTGGTGACGAACACAGAATGAAAGCTGGTTGCCTCCTTACTAGGGGCTCCCTTACAGCTGCAGTGATTCTAAGGTGAAATCCAGCTCTTCTCTTGTTCCTTCACTGCCTCCTATTCAAGTACATGTATAAGAACCTGATCTTCAATATTTGATAGGGTACTTCATTGGATTAGGTTAGTGACTTTTTGGTCATATGCATATCGGTACTTGGAAAGATATTAACTTAAATTTCCTGAGTTTTGCCACGCTGGGATTATAAAATTTCCACGGTCATTCAAATTGGAAATATGTAGCCTAACCAATTGTGCTCAATATTAGGTGTCACACGAACAAGCATGTTTTTTTTACATTCCTGTTATTGATCACAGATGTAAATTTGATGGTGTCAATCTAGTTCTTTAGGTATTGGCTAATCTATGCTATAACTCATTATTCTTGCCTAATAGAACCCTAACAGTGGGCAAAGTCTGTATGTTGGAAACAATGTAATATGTTAAAAAGCTGAGTGAGAATGTTTATATTAAACTGCAGTTTGCTTTTAAAGAACGTCTTGCAATATATCACATTTTTTAAAAAAAGAAGAAAATTCTTTTTCTTATTTTTTCCTATTTTTCAACTTTCTTTTTGATGACTAAGGCCATCTTACTGTTCTATAAGATTTTCTGTTCTACTTGACTGGTTCTTTTGTTATGCTTGTATTAGCTGTGCATTTATTTTTACTCTTTTGGAGTTTTTAATCTTGAAAGAAAATGCTATTGTCCTGCTCTCAATCAGCTGATTGGTACTCCTACACTCAAAGTAACTTTATATAGATATTTTTTCCCTGCAAGATTTAGTATTAATGTCTAAAGTAGTTGCAGGGGGAAAGAATGTTTCTTTATCAGTCCTTTTTTTAAAAAAAAAAAACAACAACCACGCATTATAAGTTGTTTTTTTTTTTTTTTAGAAAAAAAAAAAAAGACCCAGAAGACAGTTCTTAGAAGACATCCTTTACACTGCAATATTTCTGACCCACCCTTTAGTCTCTTTACATTCTATGCATATGAAATTCTCCCTTTTGTTTTGTTGAAATCAAATCATATTTGCATTCGGTAATGCTGTATGAAAAGGGAATCAGAAATTTCAGACCATTTTTAACTGGATACCAGAGGGAGAAGTATAACTAAAAACCACAAAGTTTTGGGACATTTTATGAAAAAATACTCAAAACTTCAACTAAGTTCTGTACTTGTTAGTAAAATAATATACCTTATATGATCATGTATGTCACTGAAATTTATGAAAGAAAAAAAAAAAAAAAGAAAGAAAAAAGTCGCTGCCAGTAGTGAGAATACAACAGTAATGTCAGTTAGCTTTCATTTCTGATTCTTGGCTTGTGGAGACTGATTTTTACAACCTGAACTAAAAAGGAGTTTTTTAATTGACTTCAGGATTTGACCCAGCTAAATGATTGAGCTTTATGTACTTTGTTTTAATTAATCTATAGATAACTTTCTATTCATCCCTTTGCTAAAGACTTAAAAGAACAGTTCATACTTTTCTTGCTATCAATGTGATTGGTGCTTCCTGTGCAACCTGCTCTAAGTGGACCTACTCTGGCAGGGGGCTTGGACTTGATGATCTCCAGATCTCCAGAGTTCCCCTCTAACCCCATATAATTCTGTGATTCTGGGATGTTTCTGTGTTACAGTATCACAAATAAGCATTTTATATTAATACCTACTATTTGGAAAGTCCATTTTAAAGAGTCTACAGTGTTACTCTTTTTGACTGTGAGACACGAACAGAGTAGCAATTACTGCATTATTTTTAAATAAATGCATTGTGGTGGGCTAACGTAGACTGGCTGCCAGGTTTTCCACTCCATGGCTTTTACTCCCTGTCCTGAACAGGACAGGGAATTAAATTATAATGGGCAAGCTCATGATAAGACAAAGGCAGTTTAATGAAAACAGCAAAGGCCACACGGGGAAGCAAAGCAAAATGGGAGATTTATTCTCTACTTCTCATCAGCAGACAACGTCCAGCCACTGGGAAGCAGGGCCTCAGTACCTGTGGTTGCTTTGGAAGACAAATGCTCTAATAATTGAAGTCTTCCTCGGCTCCCACCTTTCCTCCAGCTTTTATTACTGAACATGGTGTTTTATGGTAGGGAATATCTCTGGAGTCAGTTGATGTCAGCTGTCCCAGCTGTGTCCCCTCACAACCTCTTGCCCATCCTCAGCCTACTGGCCTTTGTGGAGGCCAAAGGGAGATGGTGGGTTGCTGCGATTTATTGGAGGGGGGTTGGAGAGAAAGCCCTGATTCTGTGTGATCACTGCTGAGCAATAGCAAGAACACTGGCATATTGTCATCATTCTAGCCAGAAATGCAAAGCATGGTGCTACATGGGCTGTTATGAGGAAAGTTAACCCAGTCAGACCCGGTATAGCCATCCTCCAAAACAACTCTAATTTATTTGCCAAGTACAGCAATGTAATAAACATGTTTTATTATTTGCATTTATTGTTAGTGTCTATAAAAAGCCATTAAAAATAACAGTCCAAATGTTTCTGTGGTTTGTGTGATCTTTATGTAATCTTTATGTGTCAGTATTAAACAAGTCATACAACACAGTCATGATAGGTTATTGGCATTTTATTCTAAACCATATAGTATGGCATGTTTGAACTATTTCATTTTCTCCACTGGTTAGCATCTCAATCCTGTGAGGTATTATGAATGTATATATATGAAAATTTCCTCAAAGCAGAACTTCAGCCTTTATCAAACACTATATTTCATTACAAAATTTGTTTTCCTCTGAACTCTAGAAAAATATGTCCAAATTACTGTACTGTGTAAACACATTCTTGGTAATTACATATCACATTGATGTTGGAGAGTCAAATATCAAACCATTTCCTGAAGATATTCGCTTGGACCACATGTATCTGATACCAGATAGACAATTTCACTACTTACTAACGTCTGTGATTTCACTTCTTAGTTGAAATTGAAAAAAACTATACGTTGTTTTCATGAGAGATCAGCTATGTTTTGCTATGCAGTTGCATGCTCTCCTGGGGAAGAAGGGTGGCTAATACCTACTTTAAAGCTTCTGATATGACCAGGATAAGTTAAGTGCTGTCATTGCCTGATTTAGCAGCTGTCCAGCTTGTCACCATTCACTTTTTCACTTGCATAGCTTACTAGTGCTTTCTGTACCTGTAGTCTCAAAATTACAGTACTAATATGGATGGTATAGCCTTGATACTAACTCAGATTTCTGGGCTTAATGTTGTTATGCTTTGTGTGGGCTTATCTTGATTTACCTGAAACTCCCTTTGTTTTTGTGTAGGTGGTAGAAATAAGTGAGATTTTTCTCTGTATACAACAAAAAATGATGACCTTCATCATAATGAAGTATGGGCATGGTATGATAACAGAAGCTTGAAAGTGAAGACCTAGTGTAGTGCAGAGAAATTGTCATGGGCATGACATGATAAGAGAAATGACACAGAGTGACACCAGGACTATAAACAATTCACCAGGGATCATTTACTGATAATTAAAGAAAGCAGCCATGGGAGCTGGACAATCCAACTTTTAGGGTATCAAAGAACAAGTATCTCCTATAGGCAAGACACTTCATATACAGTACATTTAGTCATGAAGTGGAACTGCAGAACAATGAAGAAAAAAAAAGCATATTGTAAAAAGTGATAAGATATAAATTATCTTCCTGCCACCAAAGCAGAGAAAGCAAAACCCACCATCAACTTCGTATCTTTCTCTCTGAAGGAGTTGGGATGCTGAAAACTTGCTATCAGACTCCTTCTGACCCCAAAGTTTGGTCAGTGACCTTAGGACCCAGAATAATAGTGGAAAGGTAAGCTGCAACAGTGGAGAATGGCTAGATACTAGGAATTCTCTGTATGGCAGTTTTCGCTATATTATTATTGAGGTCATTTTGTCTAATAGTAGTCTTTTTTCTTTTGTCTCTAATGATTAAATTTGAATTCTTTGACTAGATAGTTAGGATTTCAGTTACACTAGCAATAAATTTTTGACTTTGCGCAAGGACTGTTTCTGTTTGCTAAAAAAATTTCTGAGTGTACCAACATCTCCCTGACTCCTCTGTTATTGTTATAGCTCATAATGTAAGAAGATGTTCAATACAGGTTGTATCAAATAAAAAAAAAATTGTTCCAGTTATTATTTACATGTAATGACATGGTCAAGGAGGAAGTGAAATAATATTTCTCTGTCTTTTCAATATCATCTGCAGCTCTGGCTTCCAAACAAAAGTTTAAGTATATGAATTCCAGGTGATATTGGTTGTTTGCAAGTGCCTCGCCATGTAAACAAAATGAAAAATCATTCACCCCCCCAAAAAAACACACAAAAAAAAAACCCAAACAAACAAAATCCAACAGTACTCATAACTAAAATCTGTGAATCTTCATCAGTAGAATACTTAAGTACATGTGCTCCCTTCATGTTTTCAAAAGTTTTCCTTGGAATTTATTTTATCAGAACTACATTTTGAGGGATGCAGGGGCATATCCAACAATGGCATTTAATGAACTTGTGGGTACAGCATATATCTATATTACACAGGGCTAACCCAGCTTAACATATGCTTTTCATCAATTTACTGCAAGCTGCAGAAATATCTATGGTAGGCAATAATAAATTGATCTCCAGATCCAGCTTCCTTTTACTGTAGGGGTAAAGATACTTCTCAAACTTTGAAGCACAGTTTAGGAAGGATTACAGGAAAGGAAGGGAAGTAATGCACTGACTGAAAACATTACTGTTTAAGCCTACATAGATAGACAGTTGTCATTCTGTGGCAAAAACTAGTCACTAAAGCTTTAGTGAGTAGCCTAATTAGAAAGGTAACTCAGCCTTCAGTGAAATCCATTGAATTCTCAGGGCTTATTCTGTCAGGAACTGGAGTAACATGGATCAGTCTTTATGATTCCAGAAAGTCAAATCCTGAACTTTATCCTTCTGATATGTCCAGACTGAAATTAGCCCTCAGCTTTGTTTTTTTTCTTTGTTAAATCGTACGGTGAAAAATGAACAAGATACAATTGGTACTGATGCTGTCCTATGTGATATTTTATCACAACAACAATTTTCATATATATATATATATATATGACAACACATGTATCTACATGTGGAAAAAATAACTTTATTTTGGTTTTGTGTTATAAATATATTGAATGATATAATAATAATAAGCATAATTAAAACCCCTCTTAACTTACTGATGGGTCAGTCTGATTTCATCACTAATGTATCTATTATTTACTTTATTTAGTAGCGTTTCTTTTTTCTCCTGAACCATCACTGAACCAGGCTGTGTACTATTTAACACCTGTGATAGAAGTTATATTATTACACTCCTGTATGAAGCAAGTACTGGTACTTTATCGAGTTCAACAAGCTTGTATAGAAGGAAAGCTAGTTACAAAATCAGGGGTAAAGAAGAACTTACTGAGTTATAGTATATGCAGTTGTTAAGAAAATTTAGGATAACATGAATTCAATTTGTATAGGTATGCCAATGGAAAAAGAGTCAGGCTGGGAGATTTTTATATTGAAGGCTATTGCACAGATAAAATAGTTTTTCAAAGAATTCTTAATCTTATTTTGAATTTCGTCCCACTATTTTAAAACTTTCTACAAACAAAACATTTTTTTTTTCCTTAAGAAACATTACAAAAGAAACATGTTGGAGTCCCAGGCTTGTTTTTGTGGGCCAATTATATGTCTTTGGTTGTGTAACTTCAGAGTTGCTGAGAAGCTCTTATTGCTCTGGAGAGCAACCAAGATACCCAGTGTCTGTGTAATGGTCTAATGGAGACTGTCATTTTACTCCTGACTGTTTAAGGAGTCTTGTTCACTAACAGGCCACATGTGTAGCTGTTGCACACAAACCCTCAGCTTTCTGCTGTGCAGTTGGCAGACTCTTGGGAGACACTGCGGAATCCGTAGCACTATATCCTAGACAGTTATTATATGGCATGCTGCTACAGGCTTTTCTGATATACCACAAGGTAATTTGTGTTAATGAATGTCAGAATTGTAGATGCTCTGCTGCTGAGCATTTTAGACCACATGTGGAGAATTCCAACAACTGGCACACATTTGTCTTCCTTGTGGACTAACAGTGTTACATTCTAACCTATAGCTATATCTTTTTTTTTTTTTTAATTCCTGCATAGGTGTGAACCACACGCTGCATTTAATCAGAAATATAGCTAATAGGGAGAGCACCAAATTCTAGTCTGCCATTCCATGGGATGTTTGACTTAATTAATCAGCTAAAAATACTAATTTGATAATTCCTGGAATAAAGTGTCCTTTGCCCCTCTGACAAGGGCAGACTAGATGAAATTTGAACGATGTCTTATAATAAAAGATCTAACAATAATTAGTAAATAACATAAATAATGGATATTGTGCAGACACCTTGTCTACAGGGTAATCGCAAATCAGTAACTGTCTTTTTCTAACACTTCTCTAGTGTGCCATTGAAGGACTTACCAACCTTGTTCTGTATAAAGAAATTCTTCCATATAGAGGGATTTATTAGCTATTGAGTTTGTAAAGGCGTGTTCCCTTACAGATTTTAGTCAAAATATAATTCAAACTCTATGTTAATAGCTTTTGCTCTGCAATCTTCAGGAGTTCATGTACTAGCTCTCATGGGTACATGAAAAGCAATTTTAAAAAATAAGACTGCATGCATGAGGCTTGGCTTTGCAAGACAGTGTCTATACCATCACTGACTATTTTAATCTGCTTTAAAAATGATTTAAAAATCTAGCTTCCTGCAAAGGTGGTAAGATATGAGCTTTCCCACTGTCTGAAAGTTTAAATAATGGAGGAGATAACAAAGTATACAGTTAGTTAAAAATTCTGGATTATGAAGAAGCTACCAATTAGCAATTTTGAGATGTATCATCTCAGCGTACAAGAACTATAGTAACATTGCACAGTACTAGAAACATAAATTTATTTCTTTTCTAATATATTTTGTAGGACTGACAAAGAAATTACTTCTAATAGCTCTCCATTAAAACATATAAGAAGATATTTTCCATTCTGAAGAGTTAATATCCCCCTTAACTATGCAGTGTGTGTTGATACTGTGTTTCTAATTTACACAGGCTACTATCATCTGTATAGTGCAGGAATAAGGTATAATTCCAGATTGAATGAAATTTGGAGAATATTTTTTCAATTTTACAGAAAGAGACCATACAGAAGATGATTAAGTGACTTGCCAAAAAATCACGTGACAGAGCAGAACAGCAAACTGAACAGCAGTGCTAAATTCTTTAAATGCTAACTTTATAAAACATGCTGTAAATGTCCATCATCAAGTGCAACTGAAAAGCCGGAGGATTTGTGGTGATTGATTGCATTAAACACTGCCTGATGCTATCACAGTGGACTTTTCTGATTTATATCACTTTAGGATCTGCTTTAGAAAGTGTTTGGTAGAAACATCAGCTTAGAAACTCCATCATTTTTCTGGAGAAAAAATTTGTGAAAGTCCTTTACAGAACTATTTATCTGTTTCTGAATAGTGAGTGAGGTGATTTTTTACTTAATATTTGGGGGAATATGGCAGAAATTGAAAGTCTACAGAACAGAGAATTCTGTGATTTCTAAACTTTTTACATTATGATTCTTGGAAAAGATAATGCTATTTCAATCCAAATATTCCATTACAGTAAAATTTACATTTTAATAATTATTTTAATGTATATTTCTGTGAAAGATGCTCTCAAATTAAAATTATACTGGAACAAAATTATTAATGGTTCATAGTTGTACCAGAAGACTATAAATGCCATAAATGATACCAAAAGCATACTTTGCTTTTGCTGAATTGTTTTTTTCAGAATCAGTACGTTCTTGTGGAATGTTTTTATTTATATGACAAGAAAATGTTCCACTGGAAATATTTTGACCAGTTCAGATTGTCTCTGAGTACATCTACTGTGAAGCCAACTCACTAAGGAGTACTTTCTGACTTTTCTTAGTCTTTGACATAGTCAGTATAGGAGTAGTTATTAAATGCTAAGGCAAAACTAAAGGTATGGTGCAGAGACATTGCCTAATTAATATAATTGTGTGGGATTTTTTCAGTGCTGCTAGTTTTGATAGCTTCTGAGACTGCAAATCAGCCTGTTCTTGCTGTCATGAATATCACCAGCAGATGTAGCGTTAGTGCCATAGGCACAGGCCACATAATCCTGAATTTGGAAAGCAAAGACTGTCATGTAATTATTTTGCAGCCTAACATAATGTGACCTGTTTGGGGAGCCAAAAATATGCTATTATATCTTTTCTGTTGATGTTTTACAATAAAGTTGTCAGCCAGATAACAGTAGGGTGAGGGAGGCAGAGTGCTGTGCAGAATGGATGTGTGCTATAGTGACAACCTACAATATAATCTACAGAAACAGCACAAAGGAGCACAAAAATATCACTTCAATGTAGACGTGTTAAGTCAATAGCATTAATGCATAATTGAAAAATGAACAGTACCTTTGAATGAGGGTAGATTTAGACCAGATATTAGGAAGAAGTCCTTTACTCTGAGGGAGGTTGGAACAGGTTGCCCAGAGAAGCTGTGGATACCTCATCCCTGGAAGTGTTCAAAGCCAGGTTGGTGCCTTGAGCAACCTGGTCTAGTGGTCAGTGTCCCTGTCCATGGCAGGGGGGGTGGAACTTGATGATCTTTAAGGTCCCTTCCAAACAAAACCTCTCCATCCTGTCAATTTTCAAGGTTCACAAAGAAGGCAAAAAATTTCCTGAAGACAATGAGTTGAAGAATCTTCTTCCTCTTAGAAGAGTCCCAACCTGGTATCAGTGGAACTGAATTTAAAAAACTTTGGAGGTTGACTACAAATATCAAACCATGTATTTTCAGGCTGAGGTTATTGTCTCCTCAAGCCTTGTCACCTTCTCATTAGTCTTTCTTAGCGTGTTTCAACCCTTTGCCTTCTGTATATCATACCCTATCGTATCTCCTAACGTTACCTTCCTCCTTCTCAACCTTCACCCTCAACCCCTTCTTTTGTTCCATTTCTTTTCATTTTGTTCCATTCAGTTTTCTCTCACAAGTCCAGTCTGACCATCCACTGCTCACCTGCTGTTTTGTGTCCTACACATTTAGAAGACTTTTTTTTTTTCCTAGAAGATTAATGTATCAACCAAAATACCCAAAGTGAGTGACCTATACTAAATCATTCTGTTCCTTATGTCTTATTGATTTATGCTTAGTTAATTCAAAAATTCTTAAGCTAGACTCGTGTCTAGACCAAGTCAAGTCATATTTTTAACAGGTGCAGAAGTTTTATGTCCCACATATTGACTCCACTTATTTTTTTTCCTCGCTATTTCATTGGAACCTCTCTTGGCATCCAGGATAAATTTTAATAGCTACTTTTTATGGAGGATTTTTGGTCTTTTATACTGGTAACCACGGTTTTGATTCCTGGGTTGAATAGAGTTGGGTAGCATAGTAGTTATTATATAAGTGATGGAGAGATTGCAGTTGAATGAGTGTAATTTTGATTCTACACCTTACCCATTTTCTTCATTTAAATTAAAAGAAAATTAAAATACATTGAACACTTGATGATGATAATGTTGACAATGATAATGACTATATTAACAATAGTCTTGTTAGTTGCCTCAGGTATATTTTGCAGCCATGAATTGGAGAGAGTGATATGGAATGGTAAGAAAATTAGTTGTTCAGGAATCAGTTTTTCCAAGATATCCACTGAGCTCTGGGGAAAAAAAAAAAAAAAAAATCTGAGTTCCATGTGTGGGTCAGATACAACCTTTCTTCTTTTAAATTCTGTTTTTTTCGTCTCACTAACAATAGCGCAAGATGACTGATGATTAGTGGGCAAGCTGGCTTATACCAGAGGCCAGAATACGGGCTTTTTTTGAAACTACATAGCATCGAGAATAAGACAGTATCAGGCCAATAAAAATTATAGAAGAGAACCTAAAAATCAATAGTATGAAATAACAGTTCTCCGTCTTAATGAGATAAAGTCAATGCACGCATGTTGGCACAAAGATACTTGCTCTCCACTGTTATCAAATTTTATTTTAGGTCCACAGTTCAGGAAAGAATAGTTTTTAAAACTTTTTTGAAATTAAAAACTTCTCTAAAAGAAATTAATTTCTTCTTACCTACATGAATCACAGTGAGTGTAGAGGTAGATTACACATCACAAATCAATACTAGGGTTCAGATGTTATTATAGAACCACTCAAACTAAGCTGCTTTGGTTAATGATATCATCTGGACTTTGCAATGATTAAGAACACAGTAATACATTCTTCCTTATTCATTACCTTACAGATAATAAGCACATATTTGATTACATTTGATTACAGTATAAGCAATATGCTCAAACTTACCTTATATACAAAAAAAAAAAAAAAGCAGAGAAAAGCTTTTTGAATATAATTAAGGTGTAAAAGAAAGTTCTTTTTAACAAAATATATATTTTATTCATAAGTTCTGGCATTTTCTGTCAAAACAAAAAAGGGAAAACCAACCTCCTGCCAATAAGATGAAAAAGAGAGGAGGAAAAAAAAAAAGGAGGGTAGTATCTGATAAAGGAAAATAAGACAGAAATAGATGTCCTTCTTTACAATTTATAATACATTTATAATACCTTATTTTTCATCTTATGGTAGTGTAGAAACATTGCACTCTGGAAAATTTTCTGTTGCTTGGTGGTAAATAGCAGAACTTCTGCTTCACTAGTACCGTTTTTGCTTTATCTGCCAGTTTTTTTCTCAGATGTGTCTGGATAGCTGTAGTATTTTGTATCTGATTTTTCTCTACTTGTTATGCAAATTATTAACAGATCTCCCGTAACAGAGGAGGGAGAACATCCTGAGAGTTACACGTGGCCATAGCTTCTTGATAAAAAAATTCCTTTGATAGTTGCACATTCAAGACAACTGTCTCACTTTGTCTGCAGTTTTCAAAGTCACAATATCATGGTGTGGTGTCAAGGGAAAAAGAAAAAAAAAAATGAGACTTGAAACAGCAGAAAAAAAACAACTAGAAAAATGCTGGGAAACAGCTGAAACACTGTAGTTGCTGTTAATGTTTAAAAGGGTGTTCAGTTATTCTCTAGACTCTTCTGCTATGTTGTGTCCATAAGTAAGAGCAACAGGTTTTTTATTATCTGGCCTCTGCATTTGTCACTCTCCATCATGCTATTTCAACTACAAACTGCTAGAGTTTAAGAGAATTGGAAAAAAATTCTTTAAAAAGGTTCTGTGCAACAGAGCAGTGTTGTATTAGCTGGTGTTGGGTCACAACAACCCCATGCAGCGATACAACTTTGGGGAAGAGTGGCTGGAAAGCTGACCAACAGCAGAGGACCTGGGGGTGTTGGTCGACTGTCAGGTGAATATAAGCCAGCAGTGTGCCCATGTGGCCAAGAAGGCACCATCCCTGGATGTATTTAAAAGACAGGTTGACATGGTGCTTAGTTACGTGGTTTAGTGATGCTTTCTTATCAGTTAGGTTGATGGTTGGACTAGATGATCTTAAAGGTCCCTTCCAACCTAGACAGTTCTATGATTCTGTGGAATTTGTGGTGGGTGGGCAGGTGGTGGAAACATAGTCGTTGATGAGGGATTTAAAAACTGGAGTTTTCTGTGGAACAGATAAGAAACAAGGCTGAGAAGATCTGAGGTCTCATTCATGTTTGAAAGACATTATTCCATTAACTCAAGACCTTTTTGGTACTGCTATTAAAAAACAGATTTGACAAGGACGTGCTGGCTTTAGTGCTATTTTAACTGGAAAGAAACACCATAACATGCTTTTCATAGAAAATACACACCAAGCTTTGGTGTGTCACTTGTGTATGTAATATTTATATTGGATACATCATTATAGTATCTTAAGTACTGTGCAAAGATTGAAAATACATGTCTAAACTGGGAGCATTTTAACAACAGAGAGAGCCAGTTTACCGTCTCAACAAAGCCACATGACAAAAGACAGAGAAGTTCTCAGAATTAATACAGTCCATGGATCATAAACAAAATCCTTAAAAAAGATTTGTCAGATACTAGGAACCTGTATAGTGATAGAACCGTGGTATAACGTACTTGTTGACTTCTCCTGGAGGTTTGAAATAGTCAGAATTTTGAAATAGAAATGTTCCGCGATTTAAAAAATGCTTTCACTTAGGGTAAAAACATAGGCTGCAGTATGTTTGAAAGGTTGTTTACAGATATAGGAAAATGCAGTATATTACAAACTCTACCAATTTCAATTTTTCATTTATTTTCTTGATTTGATTAGTTTTACTTATGGAATACTTGGAGTTGTATATCAGCAGTGCATAATTTGGTAATTTCTTGTGAGGTCCCAGGCAGAGACAGGTCTTAGTAGTAGAATGCAATTGTTGTTAAATGTCTGCTCTTTATTAAGAGGACTGAGCAGAAAGTCTGAATTTCAGAGAAGAAAGCACACCAGGGTATAAAAATAACAGTATTATATACATTTCTCCTGTCTTCCCTGGATTTCAGATCTCCCAGTTTTCATCCAACCCCATCTCTCTGATATGCTCACTCATCCTCAGTGGCTGGAAACGTATAAGGAGCTAATGCTGCAAACTGTGTAGCTTAGTTTCAAAACTTAACACATGCTTATCTGAAGTAAGAGTTGTGATAGCACTGAACCCTGAAAGATCTTGTTTGTCATTGGGATGACATGCTTAGGGTGCAGAAGTTGCCTATCATTAATTTTTGGGACTATTTCAAAAGAAGTGATTGATGGTAAGCTCAGTGTAAGGCAGAATGCATTATGTATGCCATATTCAGCAATATCCTACATGGATGTGTGGGTTTTTTGCTCCAAGGTCACACTGGTAGCTTTGGCTGATGGGCAGAGTTGAGCTAACAAACCGTAACACTATTAGACAAAAAGTCTGAAGCCTGGGTAGGACAAAAAATTTCTCTAGAAACTACGTATTATTGGTAAGCGGCCAGTGTTATCATCCAAAAAGTGCAAAGAATAAAAATGTTATAGAGTTATGCGGGTTGAGAGTAGGATAATGTGATGTATCTATATGAGCATTTGAGTTTGAATCTTTTGAAGATAATCTCCTGTCTGCTGCAAAAGAGTTCATATCCCAGATGAAGTCACGGCAGCAGATGCTCTCCAGGAATATGCCTAGTGCGTTCCAGCTGCTAAGAGGCATGCAATTCACAAAATCAGAATAGGGCTGAAATAAAACTTCTTGAAGCACAGACAATATTGATGCCTCATTGTCAGCACAGTTGTTCTGCTCATCAGATCTGTTTCATTGGGCAGCACTGCTGTCTAATATAAGCATAGCCAGGGGCTGTTTCTACATGTAGGATAGCAGGCAGTTTATTTCTGTGTATGTTCACTACATGGATGTTTAATAGCTGGCAGAGCTAGCTGCTATAGGTAATTGAAAGTCTGGCAGGACTGCCTGTATGGACACTGCAATAACCTTTCCCAAGGACTTTCAGAATTTTCACATGGTGGAACTGGCAGAGAGTCTTCTTGTAAGTGATGCAGTAAGTTCTCATGGCTTCAACGATCTGGTTGTGACAGGTCCTGAGACTTCCCATAGCTTTATCTGCACCTTTTTCTTAGAGAAGTCTCTTTCTCCTGTTTCACTTCTAGTTGACGGCTTTCCATGAACAGCTCTCTGGGTTCTGAAAGTCCCTTCAGAGTCCTTAAGAAAACCTTTCCCTTTCCAACATACAAGACTTGACTATCAGCTGGCACTCAGAAAGCTCCCCATCTTTTAATACATTCACAATGCCCATGTGCTAATGACTAGTTCTCACTGTGCCTATGCTTCAATGCAACTAAGAAAATCAGCTAGCAGAGATATAACAGTTTTCACAGCAGTTTCCAAGGTGCTTCTTCAGGGAATTTCTTCCATATGCCGCTTCTGCAGGGATCATCTTCCTTGAGGGAACTTCTGCAGCTTGCTTATGCAGGTAAGGGTTGGCTTATGGAGGCTTTAGCTTCTGTCAACTCTGGCAGTTCGCTTGTGTTGTCAGTTCCTGGATTTAGGAGGTATTGACAGGGTTTTTAGAGAGACATTGGAGAAACAAGAGCCCAAGCCCCACCGTGGATGGAAGGAAAGACAGCTTGTGAATGTGCTCAGAGGAGGATGGATTGACTACTATAATGAGGAAGGCTAGAAATGTATAGCTTCTGGCAGAAGGAGGAAGCGGATACCTTCTCTGACGTGGTTCTCTGCAAGGGGTGCAGGGAAATGCCTAGTCCTCTTGGAACATGGGCTGCAGGAGAATCTCTGCTCTGGTTCCTAGATCACCTCCTCCCCTCCTTTTCCTACTCTCACCTTGGCAGTTGCAGAACTGCTCTTCACAGTTCTTCCCTCCCTCCTTACTCTGCCATGCAGCATTTGTGTCTTCCTCAAGTGCGTTTTCCCAGAAGTGTCACCAGCTTGGATGATGGGTTCAGCTGTATCCTTTGGTGGGTCCACTGCAGAGCTGGCTGGAACAGGGTCTGTCAAACACAGGGCAGTCCCTGGCATCTTCTCACACACAACAACCCTGAGGGTCCACCACTGAGAAAAAACCTTGATGCCTGCACCCAACAGAGGGCTTTACCTGTACCAGGAGTGACCTTGCCAGCTGCCTGGGAGATACAGGCAACACCCCTCCTTTGGAAGAGTAGCGCAGGAAGAGAAATGATAGGTATGTGCATGTGAGACCTCTCAAAAGATCCAATGAAGCTACATCCAGAGGTGGACTAGCCTCCAGTTGTAAATGAAGATGTGGTAGACAGAAATGCATTAATCCAATGGCCTCTCTAGGCCTCCGAGGGTTTGCTTTGTGGGACTGGTCTCCTAAAAGGAACACCTCAAGGTGAAGCAGCAAGACCCCGTGATGGAACTGCTGATTTCCACAGTGTCTTTTGAAGAAAGAATGCAAGTTCAGTCTGAGGAGGGGATATCCAGAAGTCCAGAAGAAGAAAGAAGAAAAGGAGGTGCAAAAGACCTATGCATTGTGCTCTGACCTCAGAGCAATTCCAGCATATACATGTCTGTGTCCCAGGAGAAAATGAGGCTGAGGCAACAATGTGGCACTGGTACTTTTCCACAATTTTCTCTTTTCTCCTTTCTATTTCTGTGTTAATGCTACTTCTGAAGGTGGAAATGCCCAAAGATTGTAAAGAGCTGTGAAGGATGAATATGGTGGCATAGAATGCCTGGGTGCTACTTGATGCAAACAGACCCACCAGAGGAAAGGGGACAGACCTATATGGGGTTACATGACTTCCACAGCTGTGGGAAGTGAGTGTATGCCTACAGTTAGCTCTCTGTTACCCCAGAGCTGCAGCCCTCAGCAGCAATACAGGCTAGAGAAAAGGAAGTGGAGTTTGGAGGGGAGCAGCAGGTAGCTGGGGTGGAGGAGGCTTTCCCCTCCCAGTGGTGCCCAACAGAGTCCCGGCTGGCAGGTAAGCTCACCTGCTGCCTCCCAAGGAGCAGCACTGCCAGCTCACAGGGATGTGCCAGTGCCAGTTTCCTCACCCAGCTTTCCTTCCTGATGGAGGAGTCAGGGCAGGCAGGAACCTCAGTGTGCTGATTATAATGGGGATAGGGTTAATTTTGGCAAGGAGCTGGCACAGAACACAGGTATCCCATATCATGTGAAGCCATGCCCAGTCTAAAGCTGGGAGCATGGTGGTAGAGGGAGGAAGAAGTCACCCCTTGGGAGCAGGATGGGGCTTTCTAGGTCAGATATGTGAGTGGTGGTACAGTAATCATGCTTGTACATTCCTTTATCAGTATTCTTGTTGTTTTCCTCTTTCCTTTGCTGCTCCATAAAACTGCAATTGTCTCAACCCACAAGTTTTCCGTTTTTCTTCAGATTCTCCCCTCCAACAACTGGTGGGGGTTAGTGAGCGGCCACCTGGTTCTTTGCTTCCAGCTGAGGCTAAACCATGTCATGGAGTTGAGTGGTCTAAAACCAAGTGGGTGAAAACAGAATCTCAGAATCTGCTTCTCCACAAAACACTTGCCAGATTTGTCAGCACCTAGCCATGGCAGCATCTCAGAGGGGCCCACTTTCCTCCACAGACCCTTACCCAAACATACAGGGACAGAGCGTTTATTCAAACAAGCTAACTTATTGGCATCTAAGCAAGAAACAGCTCCCATCNGCCAGCTCACAGGGATGTGCCAGTGCCAGTTTCCTCACCCAGCTTTCCTTCCTGATGGAGGAGTCAGGGCAGGCAGGAACCTCAGTGTGCTGATTATAATGGGGATAGGGTTAATTTTGGCAAGGAGCTGGCACAGAACACAGGTATCCCATATCATGTGAAGCCATGCCCAGTCTAAAGCTGGGAGCATGGTGGTAGAGGGAGGAAGAAGTCACCCCTTGGGAGCAGGATGGGGCTTTCTAGGTCAGATATGTGAGTGGTGGTACAGTAATCATGCTTGTACATTCCTTTATCAGTATTCTTGTTGTTTTCCTCTTTCCTTTGCTGCTCCATAAAACTGCAATTGTCTCAACCCACAAGTTTTCCGTTTTTCTTCAGATTCTCCCCTCCAACAACTGTGGGGGGTTAGTGAGCGGCCACCTGGTTCTTTGCTGCCAGCTGAGGCTAAACCATGTCATGGAGTTTAGTGGTCTAAAACCAAGTGGGTGAAAACAGAATCTCAGAATCTGCTTCTCCACAAAACACTTGCCAGATTTGTCAGCACCTAGCCATGGCAGCATCTCAGAGGGGCCCACTTTCCTCCACAGACCCTTACCCAAACATACAGGGACAGAGCGTTTATTCAAACAAGCTAACTTATTGGCATCTAAGCAAGAAACAGCTCCCATCTTCTATATCTATGTCTGCCAAGACTACCACGGTTCTGTGTATCCATGGGTACTCATGGAGGTATTCCTCAGCCAGGTTTTGTCAGATGCAGTAGAAGTCCACCCAGGGTGTCAGAAGGGGCTGATTTCTGCTCCCAGTCATCCTCCTTCCATTCCTCCTCCTCCGCTGTGCTGGAGCTTCCAAGTTGGCTGTTGCTGTCAGAGTNTTTCCTTCCTGATGGAGGAGTCAGGGCAGGCAGGAACCTCAGTGTGCTGATTATAATGGGGATAGGGTTAATTTTGGCAAGGAGCTGGCACAGAACACAGGTATCCCATATCATGTGAAGCCATGCCCAGTCTAAAGCTGGGAGCATGGTGGTAGAGGGAGGAAGAAGTCACCCCTTGGGAGCAGGATGGGGCTTTCTAGGTCAGATATGTGAGTGGTGGTACAGTAATCATGCTTGTACATTCCTTTATCAGTATTCTTGTTGTTTTCCTCTTTCCTTTGCTGCTCCATAAAACTGCAATTGTCTCAACCCACAAGTTTTCCGTTTTTCTTCAGATTCTCCCCTCCAACAACTGTGGGGGGTTAGTGAGCGGCCACCTGGTTCTTTGCTGCCAGCTGAGGCTAAACCATGTCATGGAGTTTAGTGGTCTAAAACCAAGTGGGTGAAAACAGAATCTCAGAATCTGCTTCTCCACAAAACACTTGCCAGATTTGTCAGCACCTAGCCATGGCAGCATCTCAGAGGGGCCCACTTTCCTCCACAGACCCTTACCCAAACATACAGGGACAGAGCGTTTATTCAAACAAGCTAACTTATTGGCATCTAAGCAAGAAACAGCTCCCATCTTCTATATCTATGTCTGCCAAGACTACCACGGTTCTGTGTATCCATGGGTACTCATGGAGGTATTCCTCAGCCAGGTTTTGTCAGATGCAGTAGAAGTCCACCCAGGGTGTCAGAAGGGGCTGATTTCTGCTCCCAGTCATCCTCCTTCCATTCCTCCTCCTCCGCTGTGCTGGAGCTTCCAAGTTGGCTGTTGCTGTCAGAGTAGGTGCCTGGGCAGCCAGTAGATACCTGAGATAGCAGGATCTCAGCAGAGGCCCAAAACTGCCAATTCCGGCAGGCAACTAGGAGACAGTAGAGCCCACACAGCTCCTAGGTCCTCTATTCCATCTCCTGCAGAAGACAAATTATTTCCCTGTCCTGCTGCTCCTCATGTTGCTACAGGAGGTCTTGCATGGCTCCATTCGGACGGCCACTCACCCTCAGGGTGCACTGCAGGACACTCAACACCATCAGGATGTGAGTGATGCCCACAGCCATAGCTAGGAGGAGGAGGGAGAGAAGGTGCCTAGCGGTCCTGGCTGGGAGGGAGATGGCAGATAGGGAAGGAGATGCAGTGATCCATGGACAGGTGTGAAAGGGGGTTGAGGGAGCTCAGAGGCTACAAGAGAAAGGTTGGTGAGCATTGCAGAGACAGGGGCACAGTCCCGCAGTCACCATCCCAACGCTGGCCATGGCTGGCAGCCCCAGGCCTCTTTGCACCCAGCTCCAAGGATGGTCCCTGTGCTGTCCTATGCACTCCTCACAGCATCTGTGCCCTTGCTCCAGCCTTAGAAAGTCCCCGGGGGCCAGCACTTCTGTCCTGACTCTTGGTCAGCCCAGCCTTCCCCACTTCTGCCCCACTCACTGCCCCAAGTTGAACTGCAGTGGTGACACTGCTGGCTGGCATCCCTGGTGACACCCCTCAGTGACTTCTCTGTGCTGTCATGGGCTCCATGGCAACACCCTGCCCGGCTGGCCACAGCCATTGCCCCTGGCTATGTGGCCCCTGCAATGGGCAAATCACAAGCTCCCCAGAGGGAAAGAGCTCCCAGGGCTCCAAAACCTCCCCGGAAAGGACAGCAAGGCTGGCACAAGAGTGTCCCTGGCTTGCACACAGAGCTCTATGCCCGCTGAGCCCTGTGGCTGGGCTCCTGGCTCCTTCCATGGCACCAACAGGGTCGGTGAGGAGACTTTGGGTGGATGTTCTTTCTCCTGCTTTCATACGTGTGTAGGTAGCATGTGCATTAGTGCTTCTGCTACTCCACCCTCTGATGGATAATCATATTCCTGCATTGCACCCAGAGACTTTTGACTGCCCAGTCTGACATGAAAGCAGATGCCCCTTTACCAAGGAAGAGTTATGGAGGCATATCTGCTAGTGGTCATATTATTACTCTTTCTAAGAAGAAGTTAAAGTAAATACAAAGTAGATAATTTCCCTCAGGGAGGAACATGTCTGAGCCCCATAGTTGGGCTCCCTGTCCCGGCTTTCTTTGCAGCTGCAGCAGCAGCAGCAGTAGCAGCTGAGACAAGCCTTTGGAAGGGACAGAGCTGAACATGTTCTGCTCTGGCCTCCCTTCGGAGTTTGCTCCTTGTGAGCCCAACAAGCCACTTCCTTCCCTCTCCTCCCATCACATCCCTCCTGCTGGGGCAGGACTTTTTCCTGTAAGTCCCCAGAATCAAGGGGAATGAAAAGCCACCAGATTTGTCAGGTATAATTTTCCCTTAGTGAGGCCATGTTGGCTGTCATGGATCACCTCCTTATTTACCATGTGCCTTAGCATAGTTTCCATGAGGATCTGCTCCATGATTTGCCGGGCACAGAGGTGAGACTGAGCAGGCTGTAGTTCCCCAGGTATTTTTTTTTTTTCCCCTTTTTAAAAATGGGGGCTATGCTTCCCCTTTTTACAGTCAACAAAAACTTCACCAGACTACCATGGCTTCTCAAATATGATGGACAGTGTCTTGGTGACTTCATCCACCATTTTCCTCAGGACCCACAGACGTAGTTCATCAGGTCCCATAGACTTGTGCACCTTCAGGTTCCTTAGATGGTCTCAGACTTACAGTTGGCAGTTCCTCATTCTCCCAGTCCCTGCCTTTGCCTTCTGCACTTGGGCTGTGTGGCTAAAGCACTTGGCAGTGAAGACAGAGGCAAAAAAGTTGTTCGGTACCTCAATCTTGTCCATAACCTGCGTGACCAGGTCTCCCATTTCCTTCTGGAGAGGGCCCACGTTTTCCCTAGTGTTCCTTTTTTCACTGACATACCTATAGAAGCTTTTCTTGTTGCCTTTGATGTCCCTGGCCAGATTTAATTCTATCAGGGCTTCAGCTTTGCTAACCTGATCCCTGGCTGCTTGGACAATTTCTCTGCATTCCTCCCAGGCTACCTGATCTTGCTTCCGCACTCTGTAGACTTCTTGTTTGAGTTTGAGATTGTTCAGGAGCTCCTTGTTCATCCATCCATGCAGGTCTCCTGTAATTTTTGACCAGATTCCTCTTTGTTGGCATGCATTGCTCCTGAGCTTGGAGGAGGTGATCCCTGAATACTAACCAGCTTTCTTGGGCTTCCACTTCCCTCCAGGGCTTTATCCTACAGTATTCTACCAAACAGATCCTTGAATAAGCTAAAGTCCACTCTCCTGAAGACAAGGATAGTGAGCTTGTTGTTCACCATCCGTGGTGCCCTAAGGATCTTGGAGTCCACTATTTCCTGGTCACTGCAGCCAAGGCTGCCCTTGAGCTTCATGTTTGCCACTAACCCCTCCTTGTTGGTTTCTTGGTAATTTGTGGGACCTATTTTAACCATTTTGTCACTCACAACAGATCTCTTATGTCCAAGACTTGAAGGGCTTAGATTAATCATAAGCCTTTCTGGTTCTTTTGCTTTCTGTAAAATGCATGTTTTAAACATATACTTCATATTTTAAAATTGGATGCCGCATTTAACAGTTTTGTAAAGGGAATTTCATGGTTAGCCTCCTCTGCGTGAGTTAACTGAAAGCTGTTTACAAAACATAAAGGGCTTCAGAGCCAGCTATTGTCAGGATTAAAGCTTACTTCTGACTACCTTATCCTTTACTTTCATTCATTACTTGCAGTTACTGGATGAATAACAATTTAAATCTTCTGTACCTGTCATCACATTTCCAGAACTATAGAGCTGGTGAGACTTCCATTCTCCTTTTCAGAATCTGTGAACAGTTTCCTCTATTCCTTGTTATTATTGTTAAGAAATTCATTCATGCTTAGAATTGTCATTCCCATAATTTCTATCCAAAGGCTCCCACTCTTGGGATAACCTTTGTTTCTGCATTGTGACCCACAGGTAGCCTATTACCCACTTATCTTTGTGTTACTTTTAACAACCAGTTAAAGGTATCCTCTATTCTTTCCTACTTATTCGTGCCTTTTCTATTTCTCTCTACTTCAGGAATAAAGGCTGCAGAATCTGGCCCTAAATCCCTACTGAGGATTCCTTTTCCTTTCTCTTCCATTAAAACCCGTAATCTGAACAAATTCTCTGTGTATTAGTCTCATAATATACTTTTCCCCTTTTTTTCTCTTGTTTCAGATTTTATCCTTTCATTTATTCATATTATATCTTTTTAAATTATTTTGTGTGACTCTAAGACTTAATTACTTCGTTATTGTGAAATGAACAAGACCTACTCTTCTCTCAGCTTTCCCATGAAAAAGGGAAATATTTTAAATTTATTCGTATAGCACCTAGCATAGTGATACCCTGCTCTATGCCAAAGTTTCTGAAATGTGAAAGAAATAACAATGCAACAATTGTTTTATATTTTAAAACAATTAATATTGCATATTTTCATGTTACGTTAGTATTACATTACCAGTAATTAACAGCAATAATAATGCATTATTACAGCTGTTACAGTATTTTGTGTGATATATTGTTCCTTAACAATTATTTTGATAATCAGCTTGGAAATTACTATGGAAGACTAGCTACTGATGTACAGCCAGATTTACGGCATGTGGAATTACAGAGAATTTTTTGCCTACCTTCACGGGACCTGGGTCAGTTACTAAGTAGAAGTGAAATAGTGAATACTGACTGGTTCATGTTCCCCATGGAATCACTGCACAAATTAAGTATAAACAAAGATACAAACTGCCCCTCATCAAAGATATATTTAATATCTAATGTGTTAGCATACTCATATAAAACTACATGAGAGTTCTCAATTGTTAATTTCAGTGGAGAAACTGTGTTACACTAGCTAAAGGTCTTCTCTTGATTCTCACAATAGCACATATACACTGGAGGCATCAAAGATATTCAGTCTATTCGACTTGTGCTTTAGATTTAGATCACAAGCATCTGTGAAATCCTGTTTGTGCCATGGGGATAAAAGGAAATTTTGCAAAGAGATGCCAATAAGAAACTCCACATAATTCCTTAGATGATGGGTTTTATATGACAGGATTTTGTTACATGATCTCCTACTTCAAGTTATTCCCTATTCATGCGGCTGTTTTCCTTTGAGGACACGTTTACCCATGTGAGACCCCTGTTTTTTGTTTGTTTGATTTTCCAGCAGAATGTGGGTTCCACCTATGTGTGTCTTGACTGTGCATGCAAGTGAGAATTCACAAGGCTGCGTGGCAACAACTGCTAATTTGTTATGTACTGCCTGGATCTGGTAAGAAGAGGGGAAGGGGAAGGGAAGGGAAGGGAAGGGAAGGGAAGGGAAGGGAAG
>VXBW01000693.1:2736466-2761333 GCA_013400375.1 Thinocorus orbignyianus | reverse complement strand
TTTTTTTTTCCTCTCATCTTACCAATTTTGCTGCAAACTTTCACATTTTAATGGTAGTTCACTTTCAGAATGCATCATTACTTCTGGTCAACTTGTTTGTCTATGGAAGAGGAAATGCAGAGGAAAGAAGTCTGTGGTGCAGCAGGTTACCCTGTATTACATCGTAAATTACTGTGCTTTCATCTAGTACTGTAAATGTGAAACAGGAAGTTAGGAAACCAGACTAGGCAAGCCTTTGGCTGCTAATTGTTATGTAGTGCCACACCGATATTTTACTGCACATTTTCAAGTGCTTAGGTTTTTCTAGGTAGATCTGATAACTTCAAGAAATGTAGACAGATTTCTAAGGGCCAGGTGGAGATAAGTACAGAGACACACACGCAGCGTAGGTGGTAATTATCTGTTCATTGCCAGTATTCTCTGAAGAACTTCAAGTTGCAGGTGGCTGGTATCTGACGCATCTTCAGTTGCAACTCTTTCCATATCAGGAACATTCTCTTGGGGAAGAAAACATGAAAACAAAGTATTTCTCAGTTAAACTTGTGCTAGCAAAGAATATCGGTTGTACGTAATGTAGGGCATCTCTGCCCCTCTCCCTCCTTGCTTCCCCTTCGTTTGTTTTGAGTGAATAAGAAGAAGACATCTATCAAAGATGTCTTACATTTTGAAGGTATTCTCTTTGGAAATGAAGCAATGCAGCCTGCTTTCTTGGGACTTAAAGTTTTAAAGGCTTTTTTTCTGTCCTACGTTCAAACACAGTATGTTTTAAAGAGCAAGAACTCTATTTTGAAATTGTGTAAGAACTCTATTTTGAAAATTAATAGTTGCATTTTAGACTGTTGCTTTGCTGATGGTGTAAGACTGTTGGAAGTTTACAGACTTCCCTAAATTAGGGAAAAACATAGTACTGAAACTTACTTTAGTGATTAAAAAAAAAAAAAAAAAAGGTTAACCCAAACAAACAAACCAACCCTCCAAACCAACCCTCTATAATTCTACATCCAAATCAAACCTTTTAGGTTTAATGGAATGAGTTTCATGTTTTCTTGCACATTCCTGACCTTCCTTGGACTAGTGTACAAACACTGGGAAAATTAAAAACGTAAAAGAACATGAAGCCAACTTTAAGATTTATACTGTTTTGATTGCAGAACTGAGCCTTCCACTTTTGAATGAAAGAATTCAACTACTTGATTTCTTTAGTAATCATTCTCCTTTTGGTTGAGACTTCTGCTTGGCTCAGAAGTCAAATACTTTCTGGTCTAATATCTTCAAATAAAATTTCACATCTTGAGGACAGGCCAAAAATGAGGTTCATAGCTCCCAGTTGGAAAATTTACATGACTTTCAATGAATTGTTCATGATCCAAATAATTTTGTAGATGGCAGAAAGATGTCTATATTTATAAAATGCAGATGTATATACCTCAACTTTTTCATTCTTTGGTGGCTCTCCTTTTAGTTTGTTATAATATAAAATGTACCTCAGAAATTTTTTTATGTTATTGTAATCAAATATCTGGCAGACAGAATACAAAAATCCTGGTTTGATGCAAGATATGGGCAAGTATCTCCTTAGGAGTTATGAATTCCTCAGTCATCCTCCACGAAAATAAGGAGTTCAGATCTGGTATGTATGCTCTTAGACAGAACTATGGAAATGCAGCAAATTTTCCTCTAGTCTTTTGAACTTGATTCCACAGGTCTTCTACATAATGTAACGTGGTGCAACAGATGAGCTGATTTTCTTAAATGTAGCTTTATTTCTCAGGGGTAAGATGCCTGAAACTTCCAGTATGCAGTCTTGAACACCTAACCGTATGGCTTCTTCCTTTTAGCATTTTCAGGAATCTTAATACAGCTAGCCCACATAGCAATTTAATTTCCTTGATCAATTTCTTAAAAATGAACCATTAAGCTGCAGTTCTAGTTTGTCCCTAAGGTAATCAGCAGTGAATTTATTCAAGGAATTTTGATTTATCACATAGTGATATTTGATGTTTTTGTATTTCATAACAGCAAAGATTTCATTTTTGTAAAAATTGGGCACAACACTTTCTAGGTATATTAAGTAGACACAATTCTGTTAGTTACAGAATTCTTTCTTTTCCTCATTGTCTGGTTCTTTTAAGTGCAAATTCCGTGCTTCATCTTGAATAACAGCTCTGAGGAAACAACAGTTTTAGTGAATGCTGCAAAGGCAGGTAGAGACTTTTTCTGCTAATTCCCTTTTACTATGGAAGTGATCTGGAGAAAGCTTTGCCTAAGCCCTCTCAGCTTTAAATTGCACAACAAAACAGTGTAAACTTGTTTAAGTTGTTAACTTGCAGACAACAGGCCTAAAAGGGTTGAGTATACAGGCAGGTATTGAATGTCTCACAGACCTATGTAAACGTTTTTAGGCCTAACTTGTGAACTGGCAGACAATTGCAAATTGTCTGAAGAGGAATTATTGGTAGAGCAACTTCATACGGCACCTTTTTGTCCAAGTGACTCTGAACTTCAATACTGAGCAATCTCCCAAGCCCTAAAGTTCCTTTTCACTTTCTCCACACTGCTAGTGTGAGATGTTGCAGTTAGACAGCTACCCTAACTGTGAGGAAGACATAATGGTGATTTAGACTGTGAAAGGTTTAAAAGCTCTCTCCTAGGCACTAGAGAGAGAGCAGAAGGATACTGCGTAGTTACAGACTGGAGCCAGATGTGTCAGCGTTGTTTTCTCCCTGCCCTGTAATGACAAAGTTTTCTCAGCACTTTGGCTGGCTGGCTCATGAAATAAGATTTCCCTCTGATATAGAATAGTAATGGAGGAAGCCTCCATTTCCTTTTTGCAGTGGAGCAGCAGGTTGTGTGCAGAAGGAAGGTGGGCACCGCTGAGAAGTACCTGTTCCTAGAATGTAACATAGGAAATAAAGGGCCCATAAAAGGTTTATCTTATTGCAAGACAAAAAACGCTGTTGACGGAGTTGCTTTACGTGTGTGGCTAGGTTGTCATTCTAGTTTTCCTGTTGTGTAGAAACAACACATAACACTTTTTGTCAGAGATGTCTGTCTTTCATCAGTTGAAGGATGTATTTCTGTATCTCTTCTCTTTTTGGTGGTGCCTTTGTCCCTCAGTTGACTTTTGCTTTGTGGGTTTTTGTATTAACTGCAGAGAAAGCCTGACCAATCTGTTGCCTGCATTCTCTTATTTGGCCTAAATGCTGTGAACACAAATATTGTGCATCTATACCATATGTCAGAATAAAAGACTCAGAGTAGCAGAAAACACTGAACAGTTATTGTTGCTACGGTGACAAAATCAATCAAAATATATAAAATCCTTCTTTTTCTCAATCTGGAAAGTCCAACCACATAGCCTCTCTTGCTCTTAGTGGGGTTTAGAATCATAGAATTGTCTGGGTTGGAATGGACTGTTAAGATCACCTAGTCCAACTGTCAACTTAACCCTGATAAAAATAATTTAAAAAAAAAATACAATGACCCATCACTAAACCACATCACCAAGCACTATGCCAACCCATCTTTTAAATACCCACAGGGACGGTGCCTCAACCACTTCCCTGGGCAGCCCATTCCAATGCTTAATAAACCTTTCTGTGTAAAAAATTTTCCTAATATCCAATCCAAACCTCTCCTGGTGCAACTTGAAGCCATTTCCCCCTGTCCTATTGCCTGTAACTTGGGAGACCAACCCCATGTTGTAGATGTTCCATGATTTTGCATATTATCTTTCTGTGAATAGGACGCCTGTACTTAATTTTGAGATGATAAGGTGATGGATGTCTTAGATAGGACTGTATATTCAATAAAAGCTAGCGTGTTAGGCTGTTTATGTGTCTGATTCAGGGGACAGCTACATAAATAATAATTAATTTCCTCAGTCTTTCAGCTAGAAGATATGACTATGAAATAGTTAATAAGCACTTGTTCAATATGACAAAGAATGAGTGGATAATATTTGCTGACTTTTTCACCTTCTACCCTCACAGAATACCACTGGCCTAGCAGTGTACTGCCAATGGTAGACCTGGCGAGCAGGAAGCAAAATGTAACAGTTCAAAAAAAGTTATTTCCATATTGCCTTGTACCTACTATGCTCTGTATTTAAACATGCTGACACTAGATGCTTTTGTATATGAGCACATTTCAGTACAGATAGCATAAGAATAAGAAATATATTGTTCGTGGGAGTGGCAGGAAAAGTACTAACTTGTAGAGACTACTGCTGACAGATGTCAGTACGTTGGGGTCTTCAACCTACTCAAACACAGTGTCAGAAGGCATTTGGACTATATGGTTGGAGGGAGATCTGAAGTAAATATCCATGAAACTTCACATGGCTGCCTTGGATAGCAAAAATCAAAATGCTCTGACCCAACTCATCAAAATAAACAAATAAATTCCTCTCAATGGAAAATTTTCATTAGCTTCATGACATCTTCCATCAGTCTCTTAGCAGTATATGTCTCCATAGCAGCACCCTAAATAATGTTCTACTTATATGAAGGACTTAAACTAGAGTCCTAGACTACATTTGAGTGACAAGCCTTCAGAGGCCATTAGTTGCATGCTTTTCTTTGAGAAGTCTCAAGTTAGCATGTTATTTCTGTGTTTGGAGAGTGAGACTTCTAGGAAAGTGACTGCTGGTCATTCTCAAGTTGTTACTGCTGTCTACAAGAGTCAATACTTCTTTACCGCATTAAAAGGGAGCACCAATATAAAGAGACATTTGTGGAAGCTGACAGCAAAAGAAAGACTAAGGAACCTGTGATCTTACTGGTCGATGGGGCAGTAGACATAGTGACAACACTGAAAAGGCTAAGATAGTAATGTCACTGCCATGGATTCTTCTGGTAAAATAATGCCCATGTCTTCCAAGACTCTGATTCAAGCCTGCAGCCCAATGGAATGCCTTCGAGGGTACTGAGAAGCTGGCTGATGTAATTGCAAGGCCACTTTATCATTTTTGAAAGGTGATGGCAAGGAAGAAGTTTCTTGTTGCTGAAGTAAGTAAACCTTACATTCAATTTTAAAAAACACACCCTACAGGCACAAAAAGGACAAGGTGACTGGGAACATTCAGCACAAATTTACCAACAAAACCAAATTGCAGCTGACTGCATCAATTGCTTTCTATGATGAGATGGTCTGTGGTACGGGCAACGGGAAAAGTGCATATTGTTTACCTTGACTTCAGCATAGCTCTTGACATGCCTTCCCATTGCATCCTTATAGCCCAAATCCTGAGATATGGGCTATTTAAGTGGATTAATAGCTGCACGGAAAATTGGATGGACCATTGGACTCAAGGAGCTGTAATCACGGGACAAGCTCCAGCTGGCATTCAGTTTCTAGTGATATCTCTGACACACCCTAATGATCACTAAAAGGGGTCAACCCTATTTAACATTCTCATTAATGATCTGGATAATGCTTAGCCCAAAATGAGGGTAGCATTCAATATACTGGAGGAAAAGGCTATTTCCTCACAATAGAACAAAGTTTTTTGTTTATATCCATCATTATTATGAGAGAAGGATCAGAATACATAGATTGTGGCATCAAGACAATGCATGTCAGTCTGTCCAGGAAAAAAAAAGATAGTACCAAGTTAGACATGTAGATGGTTTTCTCTAGTATTTTCAGATGACTCAGAGTAAGGACTAGAAAGCTTTCTTGACTCTATAAAGACTTCAAATTAAGAATTTGTTTTCTCAGGATCAAATGAAGTTTAGTTGTGATTTTCATAAGGCTCAAAGAGAAATTCAGAAAGTTTCCAAAGTTAATAGGAATATTAGGGATAAGATAGGTAGTAGTAAGTTAATCAGGGTAGGTAGGGAAGAGGAGGGAGGAATCATGGCATCGAAGAACAAAAGATGTGAATTTGAAACAGGCTTGTCCAAGAGAGGTTTACTCAGACTCCAGACCATCCTATATTTTTTTTAAATGGAAATGGTTTTCCTTTCTGCACATCTTTGTAAAGCAGGAAGGAGAAACTTTTTTGTTATCTGTGTCCCAATTTAGTTAGAGAGATAGTCTGCCCTCCCCAGGTGTATGTGAAGGGAGACTGAAGCATAACATTTTCTTTTTTTTTTTTTTTTTCACCTCTCCCCTCTTTAGAAGCATTTTCTGAGATGAGGAATTTTCTGGCTGTCTTCCTACCTGCCACTCTGATTGTCAAAATATCTTTTATAGTATTACTGTCAATATGCCACTAAAAGAGCAAATGATGTTTTTGATAGAAGCATGAAATATTTTAAGACAAAATTTACCTTCTGTTTGGTGCTCCTGGAGAATAATTTTGTTGAATATCATTGAACAAAGACATTCTAACTCATTATAATTACTCTGAAAGCAACAGGCTTGAGGGGGGCCCCAGGGAGAGCCGAAAGATGTATAGTACATGGTTATGTTGGAAATCACAAAAAAAAATTAGTTCTTGCCACCAATTAATGCAGACTAATTGATTATGCTTTATTTGACCTTCATTATCCATTAGAGAGTGTCAAATGGAAAGTCAATATGAATGACAAAACAGAAAATTGCATGTTACTGTAAATCAGGTACATTAGTGACATCTGTTGAGAGTTCAAAATGCTGCTCTAGAAAAATGTTCAGGATTTTCATACTTTCCTCGCTGACAACCTTTTTCTTCTGCATGCTAGCCTAATGATCACAAAGTGTCTCTGGCAGGATACAGACTGCATCTTAAAAGGCAATTAGAATCAATGGGTATTTTTCTCTAAATAGTTCTTTTGAACCTATGGGTGTGCTACTTGGAGAGAATAAGTCTCCCTATGATGCACTACTGTGTTCTGGTGGTATGTGGAAATTCTGGTCAGTAACACACCACAGACACATATCTGTTAGTATCAAACCAAATGCAAGCTAATCTTTTTAGCTTAGCGTAGTAGAGAAGTTTTGTTGACCACCTGTGAGTTCTTATACTGACAAATGGTCTAAGAATCAACATCCAAAAGTAGGAGAATTTTGAGCTGTAATAAATTAATCTGTGCAGAAACGTAACTTACTACAAAGGCATTGTTTATCCCAAGTTCACACCTCTAGAAAGGTAAAGGGAATCATTGATGAAGTTGTTAGACTAAAGTATATCAGGTAACACGAATAACAGGAGGAAAAGAGCCCTCTTTGCAAACAGCTGACAGCCAATCTGCCAGTTCTTCTAACAATCTGGATTTCTTTCATTCATATTAGTCAAATTTGTAACATTTACTCCTGAAGGATGTATAGAATCAGTAGAAAGGAAGACAAGAAACTTACGATTTTCCCATGTTGCCTTTGGCCATACTTTACAATACTGAAAACAAACCATGCTACAAGGAAGATGATCATAGCAGTATAACGAAGTTGTACATCTCTTGAGCAGTTATAAATGAAGTGTGCCTCTCTCTTTTCGTATCTACAAAAACCTGGTATCATTTAAATGCATAATTATGTCCACATCAGTAGTTTTAGATAGAAGTTAGCTGAAGCTTTTTCTTTGGAGAATTTTGCCCAAAGCTATATTTAACCCTGAGCAAACTGGGAGCTAAGGTGACAGTGACCTTCTTATAAACTAATATTACATTCAGACCGTAAAACTTAGATAATTATCTGTTTCTAAAATGGAGGTGCCCAAAACTCTCATTTGTAAGAAAGGGGGGTCAGGGGATCATAAGAAATAAAAACAATCCTCCATGCCCTGAATATTAAGGGGAGGTTTTGACTTTCTCAATCAAGTCCTTGTCCTTTTTAATTTAAAAAAAAAAAAAAGCAAGCCCCCAAAATCAACCAAACAAAAAACCCTACACCACACCTATTCAGCTTAGAGAAAAATTTCAGCAGTGGCTTTAAATTTGTAATATTATCCTTGCTTGTGGACCAATGAACTGTAAATCCATAATGCTAATATGTCTAAAAGCACTGTCACAATATATTCATTTTGAAATAATATTTGTATTTACAATACCTTGTGCTAAAACAGGTCAAGTATTCAGGACTTTAACAGTCTAGTAAAGCAGAGCATTGAGCTGTTGATGAGTTGCTTTGTGTCGGTGAAATGTGAAAATAGTAAGGTAGTGAGCAATTAGATTATTTTTAAACTCTCTTTAAAATATTTATTTAAAACAATTGACATAGCTAATTTACTGATGCTTCCATTGCAAGTGGATTCAACAGTCTGATTAATTGCTTACATGGAAATGCCATTTCAATTAATTTTAGCAGTTAAATTCACAGTCAAACAACACTGAGAATATGATACACATTTTCATATATGTTTAGTCCAAGATGTTAAAAATATCTGTACAAGGAATTAAAGAGCTGCAGGTTGGTTAAACATTCCTCTTGCTTCAAGTGTTTTTTCTACACTAGTCGATACATAGATATCCTTCTGTCTGTATCTTGGAGACAATGTCCCATACAACTAGTCAGGGAAAAGTCCAGCAAGCTTTACATAGGAAGTAATCCTACATGTTGCTTAGAGTCCATTTTTAAAGCATCATGGATAATTGACTAAGATGGATTCCTAGTGTGCAGTGCTCATTCAAATAAATGATTTATTCTTTCTTCTAGATCTTTTCTTTTTATAAAAAAGGAAAATACCAAATCAGGAAGTACTTTAGCAAACTCGTTCAATATTGCTTGGTGCTTACTTGACACAAAATAAAAATGAACACACATCACAAGTAGCCTCTCCCAAACACACACCCCAAAACAGGTATGTTATAATGGCAAATCAAACTACTCGTTTATCAAAATTTATAAAACAAATTGAAAAGTGTATTCATGTACTAAAATGTAAGATTAGTCTCTCTAAAATTCTTTAGCTAATTAATATATACTCTACAATACCTTCGTAAATCAATTAGGTAAATTACTCTAGTATCTGTTAGCTGTTTTATGATTAAAGGACTGGTTTTCGGTCAAAATACAGGTGTTATATTATTTTTTTAAGGTTAATAATAAAATTGAATATTTCACGAGCAAAGAGGCTTGGATGATAAATATTTGTTTTGTAAGTGTTTATTATGGTACATTTATATCAATAAAAATAAAACAAGAATTGTGTAAAAATTTTATAACCTGAGCAGCTGTTACCATTGGTGTTAAAAAGGTAATTAGCTTTTTTTTTTTTAATAGCACTGAAATAGAGGTGATGCTTATAGTTTGATTACTCTATTCTGCCAATTCTTAGAATATAAAAGTATTGGAAATAATGTTGGGCTGGCAAAATAAGAATGAATACTTATCTCCTCAAAAAACTCACTTTGTCCCTTTGTTCTCAGGATTCAAATATAACTAGATTTCATAGTCCAAAAATATTTTTGTTCTTTGTCATGTAATGTATGCGTTACTTTAAATATAGTTTTAATGTCAAGAGATAAAAATGTCCTAAGTGATTCTATGCTTCTAAAAATGTTAAGGGTTTTTAAAAAAACAATAATCTGCTTATAAAATAGTAAATGCAATGACACACCGTATTGCAATGCTATTTCAGTGTGCATTAATACTATCTTGGAACCAATGAAGATATTTGTGACACAGGATATTACATAGAAACTGACTTTTGCTTTCCTTCATATTTAATAATCACTTTAGTGTTGAAACGTTGACACGCAGGCTTTTTCTACCTGCTCTAATGAAAACTAAGTTTTAGAGAGAGAGAGATACATATGCGTGTGTCTGTATGTACACATATACATGTACATGGATATTTTGTTGGTATTTTCCATCTCAAATGTACTCAAAATGTAAGGCCTCAATACCTTTAGTTTCTGCTGTTTTACTCCTTGTAGTACCCAGCCACTTAAATTGAAAAAAATTACGACAGTTGCTGTTAGTATTCCCTTTTGTGTGACCACATGTGGTCCTGGGTTGGTTCAGAGGAGCTTGTGCGCTGTCTTGAGAAGTAAGGGTAAGCTAATAAGCCTTCCAGCTGTTCTACTACAAATTATTTGAGCAAAATGCTTTCATTCTGCCTTCTGTAACAAGGACATCCTATTTCCACTACAATCCATTTAGCCTATTGTAGAGAAAGACAAAATGTAACTTGTTTCTGTTCTACGAGTACCTACACAGGAAGAATGTGTTTGGCAGTAGAGGGCTCTTTACTAAAGGCTTTTTTTCAGCTAGATTAATTTCCAGTACTGAAGGTAGATAAATTGAAATGGAAAATAAGGTACTTTTTTTTTTTTTCAAGCAGTTAGCAGCAAGAGTAACTAAGGATTGGAGTAATTTATCAAATGAGGTCTTGCACTCTTCATACTGTGCAAACTTTACAAGACAGTTGAATAGCTTCCAAAAGGTATGCCATAATTTTAACCACAAGGTTACAGGTTTGATGCAGACATGTCTGACTGAGGTTGGATAGAAGGAGGTTCTCAGTTGTTGCTTCTAGCCTACAAATATTAATCTTTCTTTCAAATTACTCTTGACAGATACTGTCATGAGCTTTTCCATGCACTTAAGTGCTGCGGCAAAACCCACAGAAGACTTTCTTGACATCAATGGGCTTTGGAACTAATCCATAGACAGCTAGTTTCTTTTGGAAAATATTGAGTGAAGTGTAAGTGAAAAATTCTATACAAGTATTATTGGAGTAACCAAAGTCGATTTATAGCAGTGGCATTTTGAAGATGAGAGAATGCTTATTGGAGAAAATGAATAAAGTCATCTTTACCTTATCCTGTAACCTCTAAGATCCTGCATGCAGGGCATTTTGTGTTTCTAAACATTAAAAGCTGTATCTTCAGTATGCTGCAAAGGAACAAATACGTGCTTGTCCCTTGACTACCAGACCTTTCACTGGATTAATCATGGCATGATGCCTTATGTAGGTGTGTTGAATGTTTTGAATATTTAGCTGGTGAAATGTGCCAGTCAAGGTCACCATAATTGTTGTATCCAAATTAGAATGTATTTTATAGACTTGCAAGAATGAAAGATACTTACGCGGCTCTTTCAGGAAGGATGAATTTCACTTTGGTTTAAAAAAAAAGAAATGAAAAATTAAGTAGCAGTCATGTGACCTTTTATAATGTGCACAATAGCATTGAATGTGAGGAGCACTTTGTAAGTGGATTTGAAGTTTCTGACTACAGTTTCAGCAGATATAACTTTGTCCTTCCAGGGCAAAAATGGAGGTTTTGTGGCCCTGGTAAGAGTAGCAGTGAATTTAAATAAGCTTACTGAAAGGCAGAAGATAGTAATTCACACTTGGCATCACTAGCCTGATCTTAACTTGTACTAATCTCTAGGAAGTATGTGAAAACAAATGGAAAGAAAATATGAAATCCCTGCAGAACACCGTGAACTACTGAATCCCTGGAGAATAATATGAATTGTTCTATATACATATTTGAGGCTAAGTCATCTCCTTTCCTGCATTCTCAACTTTGTCAAAAGTTGGGTCAAAATTCTTTTGAGATTTATTTGCATTTTCTACATTCAAAAGATAATTACTCCCTTCTTGCTCATCTGTCACATTCAACTTTTCACTATTTTTGCTATAAGTGTTAGTCTTGAATCTCAGCCTATGTATTTCATCATGTCTTCTTATATTCACTGATCACTTTTTGAGAAAGTAATTTTCTACCTTATGGTTCTCTGTTATGTTTTCCTGTGTTGCATCTCTGAGAATCACATCCTGTGTGGGATTCACCTGATCAATGCATTTATCTGGAATGCAGATACATATGTGTGAGCTGGTAGGTTTCATTTACAGCAAACAGGCTGAAGTAGATATTTCAGTGCTCCATTCATATAATGCCAAAGTAGATGCAGAGCTTAAGTGGTGTGATCCTGAATGTTAGGTTTCCGTTGCCCTGAACACTCTGATCTGCAGAAGATCTGCCTTTGACAAGGCTGATGAAATCAGTCTTTTAACACCAAAAGAGATTCCCATGTCTTATGCCAATGGGAATGCCACCTTCATTCCATGAAGAAAATGAGTTTTGCATAGGTGAAAACACTGAAGTCAGTGCCTGCAGAGGTCCATTAAATAGGACCTATTTTTCTCTAATAGTCCTGAATTATGGTAGCTTGATTGATCCCATGGTTTACATATTCTGCTGAAAGAAAGTGTAAGTTATTTAGTTCTCATAGACAAAAACCTTGCTGAGGTTTGTTAATATTCCTGAAATAATATGTACATCGGTCCTATTTGTTAATGCACTTCTTTTAGTCAAGTTTTCACCATGGCCACAGATGGTTTTTTTAAACTTGGGGGCAGAGGAACTCTTACCTTCATTAAATGCTTCATTTGGCATGTTCTTGATGGAACAGTAATTCTTTTGCTTTTTTGGTGTATGTAAAGCAACTTATCAAATTTTTGTTTTTCTTTATTAGTTTTGTAATATTAATCCGTATTGCCTGAGAAAAATAATCCATCCTTGATTGACTTTTCCAGTAGCATCTGTTTTTAGTGCCACAGTAGGAAGTAGTTTAAGACTCTTCATAAAATATGATGTCCAGAGAAAACCTCTCTCCCCATCTTTCTTTTAACTACAACAAAGAAAACCCATATAGTCGGATCACCCCAGTCCCACTGTGAAATAATTTTATCTTGTCCACTTGTTATCAATTGAGGTTTTCCACTGTTTTCACAGCTGTATTCCTTGTATCTCCTCTCTGCATGATACCTTAAGGTCTGCTTCAATTTATTTATTTAGATTTTATGCACAGGGATAAGTTACAACTCTTTGATACAAAGCATCTCATTTTCCAGGACACCCCACAGATATAGCAATTACACTGGAATACAAAAGGTTTTCATCCAAGCAAATAATTTGTTTTCCAGAAAAGAATACAAGATCTCACCTCTGAAAAGGGATTTTTTGTTGTTGTTGTTTCTCTTATAATGGTGAGTGACCTGTGAGACCCATCTGGTCTTTCTACAAATGAAAGAAAGAAAACCCTTCAAGGGTAAAATATTATTTATTCTATGAGAAAACAATTTTAAATTAGAAAAGGAAAGTATTTGACTTTATAACACCGCGTGTGTCTGATTTGAATCACTCACAGCTTGTACTAATACACCCTCTTAAAATGTTATGTTGCATTATATCCATGTGGAAAGTACAAAAGCTTTTCTTACCAGTAAGCAATTGCATATGGTCTGAAAATTAATCCCTCACTTCCAGAATACATAAATAGAAAGCCAGATTTGTTAGTAGGCTCCAGCTGCTTTGTGCTTCTCAGACAGTGTAAAATAACCATAGACCCAGCTTAAATGTTCAGCTAAAGTGGGTTTACAGCTGCTTTTCATTACCAAAGCAGTAGAAAGCAACTGGAGGGGGCTTCTGAATCTGGCCTATTCTGCTACTTGATGCCACAAACCTATGTTGTGCAACAGTCCTATTAGCCTAGCTAACATGCTTCGGTACTTTCCAATTGCTAACTGCTAGGATACCTTTGTGAGCAGAGAACCTATGGTTATGCAGATGTCAGGTGGAAGAATAAAGACGAGAAGCTTTGTAGTATTAATTGTCTATTACATTTACAGTTTTCATCTAGCAGAAGTGTGTGTCCTGGGGAAATTTACATGAATAATATAGTGCAGTTAGGATAACAGTCAAGTTCTAACATGAATATACACAATTACATTGGATTCTGGAAACTGGGAAGTTTTGTTCATATTTTGTTAGTGCTGGCTTATCTGGATTTGTTTTACATGTTTTGAAATTGACTCAGAATTTACAAGGTCGGTTACTAGTTCAAAGCTGACATGAAAAATGTTTTAACAATTTATTTATTCTTTATCTGATATCGTGAATGTCTCTGGTACTAGAAATTCCGTTTCAAGACCAAAATTAGTCTGTTTGTGCAGTCCATTTTTCTGAAATCCCAATATTCTGTTATGTATTGAAAATAAGGAAAGAAATCCTAGTTGTCCATATGAACCACCTACAAAGAATGGTAGAAGATATTTTGACAGATGGAGCTTTATTTTCCCTAGCAGGCAGAAATCAATTTTGGATTCCTTTCCAAACCTTCCATAGTAACAACTGATTTAGAGATTATGTAGATCTGGAGGGTTTCACCTACAGCAGTGTAAATTTGCATTAGAATCAGAGGTGTTTAAGCAAAAAGCATTCTTAACTGCGAAGCTGATGTACTAACACTCAGGAAACACTCCATGCCAACTGTCCAGCTAACAAATTGCATGTAGTCTGTAGGGATAGATTAAGATCTTGAGTTCAATACTTGGATCTGCATTTTATTTTCCCTACTCCTATGGATTAGGCTGCCTCTATTGATGTCAGCTGTCCTCTGATGCTGTGTAACCTTGGATCAGACTTTAGTGAAATACAGCTTAATTATGACAGATGTGAGAAGTCTTATCTGGGGTCTCCACACATTGTCTTGGGGATTCCATTTACAGACCACACTCAAGAGCCTGAACTCTGTTGCAGTCATACGTGTATCCAATTTTGCTGGCGTTGTTATTCCCTTAGTGACTTGACTTCCCGGATGGGCAAGGGATGTGGCAGCATGTGGTGATGGCGAGTTGTGACTGGCCCTAATTACCAACCCTAGTCACACCTGGTTTGCCTCAGTGGGGATTGCAGTATAGGGCATGGTCAGAGAGTGAAGGCACCATGCTGCCCCAGCAGTCCCACTGCCACCCATTTTGGTGCCCAAAGCTTCATAACCACAGCCCCTGCCAACACTACTCACTGACATCTGCAAGGATATGGAAGGAATTGATATCATGAAGGATGTTCTGTTGGTTGCACTATCTATGAGAAGTCAGAAGCGGCGTAACTGAAAAAGAAAAACTGGTCAAGATATGGTGGCTGGATCAATCAAAAACTATCGACATATAGCATTGCCCTTTTGTAAGCGTAACATTATGGCATCACTATTCTGTTTTTTACAGCCTGTCTGATGTAGCATAGACTACACAGCAATGTTATGGTTTTGTTTTTGCCAACTTAGAGATATTCATTATGCTGTAGCCTAATACAGTTGACACAAACTGTTCTTTTGTATATTGTTCTGCAATGGGCTATTATATTTAATGAATAACTGTTGCTGAGCTTATGGATATTTCTGCATGACTTGGTACAGCTTTTGATGAAAGAGGATTAAGCTAAGATGCAATATCTTGTGCTTGCCTCAGTTTAAGACATCACATGCAGTTTCCACAGTTCAGCTGAAGCAGGGAACCTTGACAATCTGTCATGTCACGAGATATATCAAAGCCTCTAGGAAACAATGAATTCCAGAGTTACGGATAAAGGTACTCTGTGCCTAAACATCTGTATACATTCAGAATCCCACCTACGTGACAATTTAAGGCTGTTATGAATATAACACACCCAATGACTTATAAGAGAGCTTGATTTCAGTACACATAAAAGAACAAAAATATTAAATGTAGTCATGAAGACTTTTTCATCAGTGGATCTTTCATATACATTTTATTGTAGATACTAAGAGGAAAAAAGATTATAAATTTGCTCAGAGCAAGTATGTAAAATACCTCTTTTTAGCTCTGTTATATGTAACAAACTATTATCTACATGTAGTAGGAGAGTCATCCATTATCATTGTTCAAATATTTATTCTCAAAATAAAGGTGACTACAACATATAATTTGATTTTTTTGTTGTTCTTTTTTAATTCATTGCTTAGAGATCCTATAACTCAAGGGATATTTGTCAGCAAGACAGAGCAAGACGCCTTAATTGCTTAGAATATATTGCCCTTTTTCATCTATTAATTTCTCTGAGATAGCACATACTTCCGCATAGCCTGAACTGTTAGACTTTTTATATAGGAGTAATTGGGGTAATTTTAGAGCTTACAGAATCCAAATTTGTGGTCCCTTTTGCTCCTAAATTCTGCAAAATGCTAAATTACATTTGCCAAGAGGAATTAATTTATTAATAAAGCAGTCGGTGAGTTCCAGTAGCCATACACTGATTAATCCACAATAGTAAGGCTAGAATCAGGACAGTCTTGATAGGCTTTTTCTTTTTTTTTTTTTTTCCTCCCCCTTCCTGTGACAATGCTTGCTGATGCTTCCATTTAAGACAATTTCATCCTGTATGTATGTATCTCTTGCTCAAGTCTTCGACCGTTGCTTCAAAAGCAGCCTGCCAGGATGGAGAATTCACACCTAAGTCGTCGTTTTAATCAGGCTAATGCATTGTAAGGAATTAATAACTTCACCATTTCTCTAGTAGTGTTCATCTTACTGTTACCAATGTTTGAAGTTACTGGAAAAAAGTATTAAACTTCCCCCTGGGGAAAAATGCTTATTTTTCCTTGTCTCCTTTGAGACAAGACTTGCATATTTTGTAACCCACCAGCTCTTTCAAGATGTGTTATCTGCTTGTCCTTGAGGCTCAAATCTGGAACCATTTACATCAATCTTAAACAAAATTACATTCAGTAAAATGATATGTTATTTCACCAGTAAATCAGGTTATCATAAAAATCTGAATCAGTCTGCATATCATACTTAGCTCAGGCTTCACATTTCACATTTCTTTCATTAGCACTCCCCTTGTCTAGAGAGACCTGCTTTTGATTTACGTTAGTAACCTTCTCTCCTGCATGGGGTTAGCCTTTGATCTATTACTGTTTCATTTGTAGCCTTGGGCCAGCTGTTTGTAACCTTTTGTCTTGCATCAGTGGTATTGAGCCTCTTGTATTTTACAACAATCATGTAGCAATGACCTTATAAACTTTTTGTATATTTTTCCTTCTCGAGTGTTCAAATTCGCATGTAATATGGCAGTGTATTGTTCAGATACTTGCTTGGCTCTCTGTTTTCAACAAGCACAAGTTCTGCTTCAGCAGTCTCTGCAGTCTCTGTTTCTAAAACCGCGTTGTAACCAACATTAATGAGGTAGCTCTCCCAAACCCTTTGTTTGCAGACTGTGTTTATCCTACTTCTGTGTTGAAATGTTATAGCCTTTTTAGGAAACTGTCTTTTTCAAGTAGAGGAGAGGTGAAAGCTTTTACTGTTTAAAATAAAAGCCCTAAAAAGTAAATAAATCCCATCTTAATAAATTAAGTCCAGGAGAAAGCAACAGCAAACTGGCATTGTTTTCATCCATACTTGTTTTATACATATTCTCCTTCATAACTTTTGCTATGATTGTGTTAACTTCAGATCATATCTGATGCAGGTTTCTCTTTTTGTAACTGATGATAAAGTGATTCAAATATCAGAGAAATACTCAGCACCTGTTGGACTGACACCATATGTTCCTATCTTACGGGTAACTGTTAAAGAAATAGGCTTCTAAGCAGGAGAAACAGAGCTGATAAATAAAGGAAGACCATGAAGGTGAAAACATCTTACCTGGCCTGCACAGGTATAAGGACTCGCCTATTTTGTTCAAGACATCTGTCAGATTCATCACACTGGTAGAAGGATTGTAAATTATAGACAGCTTTTAAGGCTGGAAGGTGAGAACAGGATGCTTTTGGTTTTGCCGCTTTCTTAAATCTAGAGTTTTGTGATAAAGAATAATGATAAAAGAAAAAAAAAATAAGGCAATGAGTTCTTTTAGCATAGTTGTTACGTGAACAATTCATATGTGAAATTAGCTCAAAATTTTTAATTTTGTCTCTATAAAATTATAAAGCAAATCATATTAGATGCTTTATAAAGTATAAAAAAAACATCCTTGGATTTCCCTTGTTTTAATAAATTTAGTTTGAAGTTATTTGATTTCTATTAAAATTAATGATTTTTTCAACTCTTTCTACTGGGTTTATTGAAAGCTGTCCTGGACCTAATCTCCGATCTTAGAATTTTGCTTTATTCTCAGTTGAAAATTTTATGTTTATTCTGAAATTCTAGAACTATGGAGAAGATTTTAAATTGTTGTGCCCCATGATAGTAGTTGAGCTTCAGATTTCAGGCTGTTATCTCATTCAGGTATCTGCAGTACATTAGGTATAAAGGTAACCTACAGCTTTAGAAACTTATTATTTCCATCGGAATTTAAATTTTCAATTTACTATTCTCAGTTTCTGGTCTTAAGAATACTCTAAGTTTAAAAGTCCTTAACAGAACGTGTTCATCTGATGCAAAATGGCTTGAAAATGGATTGAAATATATATCCTTATTCCCCTTCCTGTTTAGTAATATTTTTACTGCAATACACTTATAGGTACTTGTCAGAGTGAGCATTATCTCATGACTTCATGACACTCGACTTAACATTTCTTTGTTGCAATTTTTTTTCCAGACTTTTTGTATGATGCGATGTATTTTCTTTAACTGTTACACAAAATCTGTTGACATTTTCCTTCATAGTAGAAAATTAGAAGGGAGGGAGGACAATATTTTGTATTATTGGCTTGAATATTTGATAGCAAAGGCTGGAATTTGCTTTGGTTCTTCTATGATGTTCTTGTTAATATTTTTTGGTTTCTTTTTGCTTAGTTGATATACCTCATAAAAGACCCATTTACATGGCTTTTTTCAGTTAAAAATAATAAAAAACCCCACATTATATTTATCCAGTCATATTCAAACAATTAGATTCAAATTATTAATGAGTTTAAGTATATTTAGTGTGGAGGACTAAATCAGCAATATCCAAGGATCTGAATTCCAGGATATAGTGAAATAAATACAAAAGTCAACAGTCTGTGGCAGAATGTTTGCAATATTTCCTGATCAAGCTATGACTTTTCAGACCAAGCTTCAAGCTTCAGTCCTGTGATATTTCAGTGGAAAGAAAGGAAACACATCATAAATATACATTAAATGCATGTGTATATATAGTTTAGTTAAAAATCTTTGCAGTCTCATCGAATGGTTATTGTTAGGCCAGTTAGAATGACACACTTTTAATACCTGTAATGTTCTTGTGAATGAACTGATAGTTTCTATGTACTAAACCAGTCTATGCTTCTTTTGTGTCATAAGATCATTGTTGCTTGTGTCCCTCAAAATAAGTAGGGAAGGATTATGGCAAATCATCAGCACCCTGAGTCCTTCGCCAGAAGTATTATGATATCGAGGATGAAAATTATTACTCATTCTAGGGTCAGTTGGTAGCTATTTTATGTTTTCCCAGAACTGTATACTTTGCTTTTTTTTTTTTTTTTTTTTTTTTTTTTTTGTTGGTGTGCAGTTCCACAAATGCACAAAATTTGCCCTAAATGCTATATTTTACATATGTTGGTTGTATGTTCTTTAATATCCGTAAAACCATTTTTTTTCCTAGGTCTCAAGGTGACTTTGCTTTCATGATCAACAGTTGACCAAGGAAGAACCTATCTAGCTGAGGGTTTCTGGTTTCACCATGTGCTGGACCTTTCAGGGCCTTTACAATTACCTAACATTGCACTTCCCTGTTCTACATTTTTATGCTAGGGTCATAGGTCACTCTGCACTGGAAAGCTACTTATTATTTCTATCTGTCAATTACAGATAAGTGTTAAAATTACTACAACAGTAGCTTCATACAATACAATTGACAAAACTAAGATAAAACTACAACTAATTAAGTAATATTCACCTGGTTAAACAATCACCATCACAGCTGAATTAGTTAAAACAAAAGTAAGTCAAGCCCAGCAAAGTCCAAAAAAGTCCTGAGACTCTGCAGAGTTAATGCAGTCCCTCACTCCTATTGCTAAGAGTAATAATACTGTATTTACTGGGTTTGCAGGGTACAATGAAGTGTGGAAAGCAATGGGTTTGCTGTTGGTAATTCAGAAGAAGAGGTAAGATGCTGAAGTGGCTATCTTCCAGAATATCTGCATTATCTATACTTTCTCATGACTTCTTTCATTCTGATATACACCCTTGAATGTACAGAAATATGCAAATTTTGTAACTACCAGATTTAATTCATAGGATACCCAAAAGGACAGGTGGCTTAATGTTTTTTTCACCCCAAAAGAGTAGATTTCAACTAGAAACAATGATTCTAAAATTCATTTTCTGCATATGAAACTACAACAGGAATCAAATATTTACTAATTATCCCCTACACTAGCACCCAATTTCTTAGGTAATCTGGATTTCTAAATCACATCAAAACCTAATAGAACCTAAGACACCTTAAAAATGAAAGGACTGTGTAAATCTCTGTTAACAGAAAGAAACTAGTTAAATCAGACATTTTCTATGGGCATATTTTATCTTTATCATTTGAAACAATAAAAATATGATTGCAAAAGAACATTTGGTGAATGAAGATTTTTTCTTCCTCAAGAGGAGAGCTTTCATTATGTTGCTCTAGGGAGGAGAAATTTAAATGCAGATGCCATTGCAGGCTTTATTTTCACGAAGGCTGAATCAAAGGGAAATTAATCTCTTACGTAAGAATCACCAGAAATTACTTGATCAAAGGATCAGTGCTCAGTCCTCATCTAGTCAAGTTTTGAATATCTCTAAAAGTAGTAATTCTGTTAGCTTTCCATGTATCTGTTCCAGCATTTGACCTCCTTCATCGAGAAAACCATTTACTAAATACCTAATTGGACTTACCCTGTTTGCGAACTTGCTACCTCTCATTCTTCTCCTGTGTACCTCTGAGAAGAGTTTGGCTTCAGCTACTTCGTGGGACAGTGTATAGAAGAGAGAGATGAGAAGACAATTTTCTCTGAGTGTTGTCTTTGTAACACTGAACTAACTCTGATTCCTCAACCACTCCTTACGCATCACATTCTCCAGGCCCAGCAATCTGGGGTGGCCCTCCTCTGGACTCCCTCCAGTCTATTTCTATGCTTATAATCTTACTGGAGAGGCCAAAACTGGTCACAGTACTTCAGGTGTAGCTGCACATCCCCCTCACGAGAAGGGAAGGATCACTTTCACAGGCCTGCTGGCTACGTTTTTGCTAATGCAGCCCAAGATGCTCTTGGCTGTCTTTAGTAGAGATTTGGTTAAAGCTATCTTCTGTAGATCATTGTCATGTTAAGATACATTAGGCACACTGAAAATATATTGCGTGTATGTGGTGTGTCACCTAGATTGTGTCTCTTTTTTGCTTGTTTGTTTTAATGACTAATCTTTTCTGGGTAATATATTCTCTGATAATTGTGATTCACAACTGCCTATCCCTTTATATTCTACAACTGTGATGGTCAAAGAACAGCCAAAACAGGTTTTTCAAACTCCTCAAGGATTTAATAAGTTGATGTGTTGGAGGGGAAAAAGGAATATGCAAAGACAACTTTGTTACAGAAAATGGCACCAATGTTGAGTAGAGGTCAGTATTGATTCTGAGTTTCTATTTAGCCACTGCTTTTCCTGTGGGAATTGGTGAGGTAGAATGCTTCTGAAAGCTTTGTCCTTCAGATAAGGTTAGAAGTCATGTCACAAGTAGTGGTATTTATTATTACGCCAGGTCCCTTTCCACAATATTGTTATCTCTTATCTACAATCTGCTTACTTAAATCCTTTCTGAATATATATTATCATGCCTTTTCAGTCATTGCTGTATTTCCTTTCATGCCTAGAAGACTTTGTAAAAACAGAAGGTTAAGCACTTTTACTAGCTGCAGGTTAGTGTGAACAGGCATGGAAAGAATATTTGTGATATCTGTTTCATATTCACTATGCTGACTCAGAAGACTATATCATAAAATAATTTTATTTCATTGTATTTACATTTTGTTACTACCATTACAACTATGGTAATTCTCCTGACAAGCACATGCCATTCAATGGCTGCTCAGTCCTGAAAGGAGATATATTACAATGAGAGCTAAAATAATTCATGTCCATAGACTAGTTTGCAAATTTATGTAGCTCTTTTGAGAGGAAAAGTACCCAATAAACATTTCTGTTTGTTTTTGACTTGGAATATTTGAGGTAAGAATAACCAGTTTAATTGAAGAAAACGGCAACTTAAATGATGATTTTGGTAAGGTTTTGGTTTTGTGTTTGTTTTATTTTTTTATTATGGACAGCATACCATAAAAGTTCTTCAATTTATTAATCTAATCAGTTGCATCTTAAGGGAAAAAAGAAGTCTATATATTTCACCATGAGATGAAATAGTAAGACACATCAACTCCCAGGAACAGGATACAGAAGTTTAAAAATAAGCTTTCAGTAAACAATTCATATTCATTTTGTCAGGCAGGACAGCTTTGATTTTTAAAATTACTTTTCTGAAGTAGAGTAATAAAGACAATAAGCTATCTATAGAGCTTAATTGATCACAATTAAGAAGATTGGACTGTATTAATTTGGTAACCCATTAGCATTTTATGTGGTTTTATCCTTCAGGACAACTTTCTTCTTGCTATAGGAAAACAATTTGTTTTTATTTCTTTGGGGGTTCTTTGGTTACAATTATCGTACTTGGTATCAAATTTCACGTCATGTTCTTGAATCTAATTTAACATACGTTTTAGTTTATGTAAATTTTCAATTTGCTTTGTTTTCCTCTTGATGGTGATCACACACACATTTCTATGCATTTTTTTAAATCTGGATTAACACACCTTGTGTTCTGTGGCTGTCTGGTCTGTATATTGTAAACCAGGCCACCCTGGCTTTTCTGGCTTTTCCTAAGTCTAAGAAACAATTAATACGCTCCTGAAAAAGTTTACCTGATGTCTGCTTTGCTGAGCCAGTCTTTGGAGCAGCATAGCTGAGGATCTGATAAACCTTTCAGGCTGAAAAAAATACTTTTTCTCTCATATGAGTATTTAATATGTGAAAGTTGCTTGAGGCATACCCTGAAGCAGTTGCTCAAATAGAGCTGCTGTGTGTCAGTACTATACTAGAGTATCTTCTCTGCTCTCTTTCCATATATTTTCTAGTGTAAAAGTAAGGCAGGAACGCACCACTGACAGAATTTTAAAAAAAAAAGAAAAAGGCTGGGCTATTTTTTAAAAGTTATTGAATGCCATGCTTAAAGATATGTAGCCCCTACCTGTCTCATACAAATGAGAAAAAACAAATTCCTACTTTTTCTTTTCAGTGACATAATATTAATTTGGTATTATTGCAGTTTTTTCTATTTTAATTTACTCCATCTTCTCCAGTGTGGAAATAATCTTTTCTCAATGGAATCTCCTGCCTTCTGCTTTTTAAGGGAATAGCATAAAAAAGATAATTATGCAACAGTATCAACTTCATGGTAAGCTCTTTACTTTTTCACGCTGAAAGTGACCTCCACGGCATGTGTTAGAATAATACTACTGAAATTTAGATGGTTTGTTGGATTGAACATCGTGTGCTTGTCTAGCTTTTCTGGGGGTTATCCTTCTATTCCTTTTTGGTTGTCCTTAAATGCATTACAGATATTTAGTTCATTAGGACCTAGCAAACAAACAAAACAGGACAACAAGATTTGTAATTTTTGTCATTGATTTTTTTAATTTTCCATTTATTACTACATTACCCTCAAAACTGAATGTGCATGGAGATGTCTTCTTTCTTACTGCCTGCTTTTTTTCTGTCCAGCATGTTCACTAATTTCAAAGTCATAAATTGAAGTTAATTAATCTTATGTTTCCCTTCTGCATTTTTCCTCCTCCTTGTTGTTACTGTCCCCAGGAAAAAATAAACATTTTTAAATAGAATTCAAAAACTAAAATGAAGGAGCAAAATTTATGAATTTTTACCCTACAGAAATATTCAACTGTTGCAAATAATATGTAAATACTTAAACCCAGCAAGTTGTTGCATAACGTAGGAGAAGCTCCGCTGAGGGTGATGGATTACCTATTTAGATTGAAGATAATGATGTGGAAACGAATTGTTCTGAGCAAAAAGGAAAGCAGAATGAATTTATCCTACAAACATAATTTTGGCATTGTTGTTGGAAAGCTGAAACTGCTTTCTCTCAACACAAAGATTTTCTGTCTCACTGTTTCATATAGGTTTTGGGCTTTTTTTTCTGGGCTTTGAGGTCTCCACCCAGCACTTGTTTTGTCTAGACTAAACAACCTCAGGTCTCTCTGCTTTTCCTCATTGGAGAGGTGCTCCAGTCCCTTCATTATCCTTTGTTTTACCTTCCAGTATGTCCATTTCTCTCTTTCACTGAAGAGCCCAAAACTGGACCCAGCACTCCAGGTGTAACCTTGACTTGACCCACTGCCAACACTTCTAATGCAGCCCAGGGTGCCATTGGCCTTCTTTGCAGGAAGGGCACAAGGCTCGTTGTTGGTTCTTGTTCAACCTGGTGTCCAGGCTGAACCCCAGGTTCTTTTTTGCCAAGCTACTTTCCAGCTCTGGTCCCCAGAATATGTTGGTGCTCACTTTGGTTCTGTGAGGGATCAACGGTTCTGTATACAATGCAATATCCATAGTTATTTGAATTAAAGGAAACAAAATGAGTGTAGAATTTGACAAGCTTTTGAATTATGTGTCATGCCATCACCTCCATATGATCGTATGTGTATTATGAAGAGAAAGAAATTTTTGGAAAGACAGATGACAGCTAGGAACATCAAAACATATTGAAAAGTAGAGTGAATGCGCACCTATAGAAGTTGAGAACCCTCTACACCGACATTATTTAGGAATATATTAACTTTAAAAACATCTTAGTGTGATAAAAATATTTTTTCTTAAAAAAAAAAGAAAAGATAAGGGCCTTGAAAAGGCCTCTTTTATGTCTTGTAGACTTCTTCTAGGGAAGGAGAAATGTGATACTCATGTTCTCTTTGAGAATGTTAATTCCTTCTCAATATTCAGAAAACATGTCACAAAAAATAGAAATTTAATAAAATTGATGTTTATCTATTTAAAAGAACCCTACTGTTTATAATTTTTATTTGCTTCCAAATTTGAAGCCTCAAGGTATGTTCAGAATATATGTCAAGTAAAATTCTAATCCTCCAATTATTGGAGGCTGGAAGAACGCTCAAGGGGAAGGTGACCATGGTGTAATGCGCTTTTTGCTGATCATCAGCACT
>VXBW01000693.1:2720224-2731421 GCA_013400375.1 Thinocorus orbignyianus | reverse complement strand
TATCCCACTGTCCATGTCTCTGACAAAGATGTTAAATAGTACTGGTCCCAGTACTGACCTTTGCGGGCCACCACTCGTCACTGGCCGCCACGTGGACATTAACCCATTAACCACAACTCTGATTGAGGCCATCAAGCCAGTTCCTTATCCAGCGAGTGGTCCATTCATCAAACCCATGACTCTCCAGTTCGGAGACTAGGAGGTCATGTGGGACAGTGTCAAGGAAGAAGAGGTCTAGAGGAAGACCACAAAGATAATCTGAGGGCTGGAGCACCTGTCTTTTGAAGACAGACTGAGAGAGTTGGGGTTGCTCAGCCTGGATAAGAGAAGGCTCTCAGAAGATTTTATAGCAGCCTTCCAGTACCTACACAGGGTCTAGGCCTACAGAAAAGATGGGGAGGGACTCTCTAGCAGGAAGTGTAGCAATAGCACTAGGGGTTGAAGTTGTGGGTGCCCCTTCCTTGGAAATGTTCAAGGTCAGGCTGGATGCTTTGAGCAACCTGGTTTATTGGGAGGTGTCCCTGCCCCTGGCAGGGGTTTGGAACTACATGATATTTAAGGTCCCTTCCAACCCAAACCATTCCATAATTCTATGATTTTACAGCCTAAATAGACAGAACTGCTAAAATAGACCAGGGATACAGAGATCTGAGGTGACTTGCTCAAGGTCAACGAAAAGTCTTCAGAGAATAAGGAATGCAGCTTAAAACTCTCATCCTTCTCCTTTACCATAAATACATCCAGCAATTGTCTTATCTCTAAAACCTGGATAAATTAAAGGGGCATTGTCAAGTTTGCTAGATTCCCATTTGAATTATTTTTTTTCTTACATCTATCTATAACTTCAGTGTAATCCTTTATTAAAAATACTTCAATTTTCCTCCAGATCATTATATGAATCATTATCAGCACAGAAAGACTCATGAGGTTACTAAGAATAACAAAGCTGAACATGTGGGTTATGAAAGAAAACACTCCAGAGCTCAGATTTCTCTTTCAAGCTTCTCAGGAGGCATTAGGAACAATGGCATAAATACTATAAAAATCTTACTTTCAGAGGTGTTGAATTGCCACATCTGTTCAAGTTCAGTGGGAGTTAAAGATGATCTATGCCTCAGTATGTCAAGCCAATTATTTTTAGATATAGTTCAATCATTGTAATACTTAAGAGCAAGGCAATGTTAATTGTATGCTCTTTCTTTTCATTATCTCCAAAGAACATCATGTCACTTGGGACGCAATGTTCAGAGGTCACATTTCTTATGGACAGAGTACCAGTTTCAATGGGAGGAAACCCCCTAATCCATACCATCATAGAAAGGTTCAGATGCCAGAATCTCCAGAAAGAAACTTAAGGCACATGATAGCATATTGGAACAATTACATTTAGAAGAACTTTGATCTTTTAAATCAACAACACTTTAAACTTGGACTATCCACCTGAAAAATCATGTGATGTCATTAAATCATGAGTAAAATCACACCTGGCATATTACAGGTGGAACTGCTTTGAGGCTTTCAGGTTTTGTCTGAAAAATCCTTGAAATCTGTTACTATGTTCCTTTGGGATCTCTTTACCTTTTGGCAGGATCAAAGAGCAGATACGTCTTCAAAATCTCTCTGTTGAAAGGACGTAATGATTCTTCTATTGTAGCATTTCCAAAGTGGTTCAGTTTTAATTCTTTTGTAGTTACTATACAGTATTTGCTTTGTATGACTTTTTGTTTTGCAGTATGCAAACGTCAGCATATTCAAACATTGAGGGATTTGATACGGAGAGTTTTGAAAAACAGGATATTTATTTATTTTTTTTGTCACCTCTCTTGCCCTTTTGCTAATAGAGTTAAATGTTTGTGTGTATGCTTTACAGCTCCATCATGGGAGAATACATTCCTATGATGCTGTATCAGTTTTCCTTCCTCCTTCCCCCTCATCCTTGTGGTATTTTTACAAACATCAGCAAACTATTAAACAGCTGGATCATCAATTGATATACAGAACAAGTTGTTATACAGAGCTCTATATGTACAAAGGTATTCATTTTTACTGCAACAATCAGATCTGCAAGTGATCAGTGAATTGCCTCTTAAGGAACTTCTCCACAGTTCCCTCTATCACTACTGTAATCTTTGTGGGTTTCCCATCAGTAGCTTTTACAGGGACACAGAAACTGAGCATTTTTTGTGTGTAGAAGGACTCTCAACTTTTCTTCTTGCAAGAGACTAATTATTTTTGCATTTAATTAAAAGAATAGATAGTCTGAGTTAATGAAAAAGAGTAACATAGAGCATGGGGCAAGCCTGAGGTATCCAGCTGGAAAGGGGACCAAAGAGAAAGGCTGCTGCTTTGCACACCAGGGTTCTAGAAAACTAAATTCTGCATAAATATTGTTTCCTGTGTCCCTCACCTATCCTTTCTCTACTAATGAAGCTTAATTATTTCTCTTAAATGTCTGGAACAAAAAAAAAAGGAGCTGTAAAACAATATTGTGAATAGAACTGCTCTTGAGTTAAAAATTATCATCAGCAAAAGGTGCTTATCACAGAATCAGTGTTAAGACCTTAGAAACCCGGTCAGTAGGAGAGTTAAAAATTAGATGACTGCTTGAAGCAGGTACTCTTCTTTAAGAAAGCACTCTAGTTCAGAAGTGCCTCTCTAGGTATAGATAAGATTCAGCCATTATTTTCAATTTATGCTCACTTCTGGGGTGAACTTTTTAGTTGTTTATTTCTTTCATTGTTGAAAATACAATTTGTTTGTTTAATATTAAATTTTTGTTTTGTTTTGTTATTTATCAAACCTATCTACAACAATCATGGAGCTTGACATTGAGAAATGTGTCTGGTTTTGGAGTGTGAAAGTTGAAGATTTCTGCACATCTTTGAAAAATACATTTTCACTACTAAAATTCTTTGAAAAGTCTCATAGGGGAAGGTTGCCAAGGAAACAAAAAAATTATCATTTATTCATGAGTTATTGTAAGGGAGGGATAGGACTAATTAAAGCTGTTTCAGCCTTATTTATCTACAAGTATCTATATGAAGAGATCCTGCCTAAAGTAAAGTCCATTCCTCAAAAGTGTACTGGTTTTCCCATGCACTGCAGAGAAGTATTCTGTAGTTTTCCACAGCAGCAGAGAATACAAAATACTCTCAATTAATGACCCTATCTTTGCTGTATATTTTTGGGGAAAAATAATAATAGCTGTTGTCCCTGCAAAAGCATTGTTGAAAACACTGTTGAGAATATGTATCTCATAGGAGGTACTAGAAATGTTCATAAAAATGAAAACAACGAGACATAAGTAATTCTACTTCCCCTTTGTGTAAGTGTACATGTATAAAACTTCAGCCTAGGATTGATGTGTTGATTGTGTGACTTACACTTCAAATTACTGAATAATTGATGTCCTGTCTTCTGGATTTATCTAGAACTAACTTAAAGCTCTCCTGTTTCTACCCATGTAAATAGTTGTAAGTTCCATATTTTCTCTTATCTAGCCCATTTTCTAAGACATTCTCCCTTTACTCTGTCCAATTCAGCATCAAAGCACAAATACGCGAGCTCATTTTACGTTGAGTAAATAATATCCCTCTGTTTTAGGTGCCACATTGTACTCTCAGGCATTTGATTGTCCTGCCTGAAATTTCCATTGAGTTTTTTTCCCTTCAGCTTCATGTTTTATTGTCTCATGGGCAGTAGGATTGTGTATATAGCCTTATTCTACCACTAGAGCATGTATTCAGCTATTTTTTATTCTTCAAACAATACTACAGCTCAGCTACAGCTGAGCCTGAGTAATGATACAAAAACTAGTTCTCATACTCTTCTCTCTATTTTGTAGAATGAAGCTTTCGTTTCTCAGTTATGGGTTAGTTTCTTCTGAATATATTGTAACTCACACTGGAGCCCCAATGGGTTTTGAGTTCGGTTCCAGACATGAAATTATCAGGGCTTAAGACATTAAATATTGAGGTTTACTAAATCGCAATAAATTACTATTGATATCTAGATAACACAGCAGCTTTTCCTGCAATTTCACTGGACACGTTTAGCTTATTTTGTACTGTCTCTTCTCTCGTAGATATGCAAAATCACATGGCATTCATTTAAAAACCAAACCAAAATTCTCTGAGGTTTCCTTCAGATTGTATACCTTGTTGAGAAAGAAATACTAAAGTGGAACAGCCAGTCCAATAGTTTCCTGGCTGTTAAGAGCTTTTGTGTGAGTCTGACAAAACTGGCCACGGCAGCAAGATGTTCCATACCTGCCAAAATTTAAATTAAATACCTCAAATTTAGTTTCTAGAACTAGACACCATGTTAGAAAGTTCTGACTCTTATTTTTTCAAATTCATTACTTTTAAAAAAATCTGCCTGCTTCCTCCCAGAGAGAAAAAGACAGAGATGAAATAACTGGTGTTCCTTCCTTGTAGTATCGCCTGTTTAGAGTTCAAGAATTTTTTAAAAAAGGAGTGGGGGGACACATCTAAGCCTCTGAATTTAAATAATTTGTATTGTGAGGTCTCTCTTTTCTCCTTTGTTAACTGTGTTCAGTTTCTAATGTCTTGGCCCAGGTCTTACATTTTATTTCAGTTTTTGCTGAGCTGACTTTCCAACTGACCTTTGGCCTCCCCTGTACAAATTCCTCTATATGCAGAATGCTCTTACGTTTATGAGCTTGTTTTCAACATAATCACATAGTTGAATCTAAGCTGCCATGTTAATTTTCAAAGAAATGGACCCCTGAATGACTTATAAGTTGGTGTTGATTGAGCCTTTGATTGTAGTTGGATAGAGTCCAGCATCTGTGTGCACTTACTGTTTTCCAAAGTATTGAGCAAACTCTTGAAAACTGAGCAAGGTATGTGAAAAAAATATGATAGACATACTGGATCTTGAGTTATTTTTATGTTCATGTTGTGAGTTCATCAAGTGTTCATTTGATATAATTTCACCATTATTTTATCCTTCTAAATTCCTTAAAATAATGAAAAGCAGAATTGATCAATTGGTCGTTTGTTTCTTTCTTATAAACATAGCTTCACCATTCACATGAAAACTGTAGAGCATATAGTTAGCCGAAATCACAATAGTTTTCAAGTATACCTTCTAAGACTGCATATTCTTTGTAACATAAACTCCATAGATTATAATGCTTCAATTTTTTTACATTTACACGAGTCTATTTTAGTACAGTTTTCCATTTCTGCATTAATTCTGTTGAGTTGCTATGACATTTAGTAAAAAATACAATGTGCATTTTTACTTCATTCATGAATTATTATTATTATTATTATTATCATGATTGCTATTGAGAAGAATCTAATTCACAGATGAATAACTGAGGATGAGGAGAAACCTCTTCATGAATCTGCATGGGGTTTGAAGCACCACTAACATAACACCCATTAGTATTTGCAATATGGTGTATATAATTGTACTACAATCACATTATATTATGGGCAAGGTGCTTTCATATTTCTTTTTGCTTTCCTATTGTTTTGCAGCTAAATAAGCAATGATATATACCATTGCTTTTATCTAGAGTTTAGCATCTAAAAATGTCATATACCAAGTAATTCTGGATCTTAACCCGAGTAGGTACATCCAAAATATTTCTGTAGTAAGAGAAATGAAACTGAACATAACAACTAACCTGAGAAAAACAGAATGTTAATCAATGTTTAGTCAAGATGTAAAATGACAAGGGAGGTGTATTCCTTTAATAGCTTCTGTGATTTCAGTGAAGCTATTTGAAAAGTAAACAATTGCTTTGTCTGGAAATTAATAGCAACAGCTTCCTTCTTCCTGTGTCATCTGCTACCTGGAAAACTGCGGGAATCTAACTTTACTGAGTTTCATACCAAATCCACAGCAAGGAAAAAGAGAGGAAACCAATTTGAAAGACTTTTTTTTTTTAAATTGCTATTGATGAAGCATCATTAACTGATCTTTAAGATGAGCTCCTTATTTGTGGTCTAGGGTTAATTTGGAATCACCCAACTGCATAAGTAAGTTTCAAAGAAAAAATAGTAACTTTTTCTGTATGCAAGGTGAATTTTTAATTAATGCAGTACTCCCTATCTGTGCATTGCTTCTCAAGGGGTAAAAGAAAGTGCACTCTGAGAGTTCTTAAACATTAGGTAAACACTAGAAAACATGTGCATGTGCAGATCTTGATTCCTCCAGGAGCAAACAAAGAGGACAAAAATGATTCTCCTCTTAACCAGACAAAGACTATTTTATTAATTATCCAAATATTTGTTAATTAGGTCTAGGAAAAATGAATCTGTATATTAAGTGATGTGTATCTCACCTAGTGTAAACTGAAACAACTTTAAGTGAACTGTGCTACACTGTTGAAACAGAGTGTTAATTTAATGCTTCATTTCACCCTCCTTAGATAAAATATCCATTGAAAGACCAGATTCTTCAGAAAATAATTTCAGTAATTCAATGCCATATAGAAAGTCACAGTTCCCTGCCATTTCATTCTTTCCAATTTTTATTCTCATTGCTAAAATACTCTTAACTGTTGCCTCCAGAGCTTGTCTAGTGCCTCAAGCAAAAGAGCAAAAGCTCTCTCCGTATTCATATTGGTTCACCTCTGTTTTCCACAAATTCATCAGGTGAAACGTTCCACAGTACAATGCTTCTTAAGGCTCCTCGGCTCTTTCAGTTTTCTTAGATGAGAAGAGTTATTCCATCTTTTGTAGTACTACATGTCGAGTCTTGTCTCCCTGCTTCCCCCCTTTCCTCTACGAATTCTGGGCTAGTTTCACTCTTGCCTTGGGCACTTTATTGGAAGACGGTTAACATTTATGTCAGGTATCTACATTCTAAAATGAGTGTGTTATTATGACAAATTTAGCATGAACCATATCTTGACTGCTACCCACGGGCAAGCCAGTTAGTCTAATGGTTAGATGTGGTGCTGAGTGATTTGCATTAGGATGTCAGTGGCATAACTTGCAAAGGGTAGCCATGGGACTAGAACACTAGGACAGATTTGTGGCTTTTAATAAAGTGCGTTTTCTGCCCATGCACCAAATTATATTATGATTTAGTATGACAGTTGGTTGATTAGCATAGGAGTACAACTACCAGAGAAATAGTTCAACTATTAATTGCTTAATTCAAATATTTCACTAAAAATAAAAAGTTAACAACAAAGATTAGCTATAATGAAAAAATCACCACTCAAGCAACAATAATAGCACCCCAAACACACACATCTCACATATGGCATGTTAATTATCTACAGCCCATGCCACAGCTACACCTGTGAAACCATGCTTGCAGTTGCATGAGATACCTACCTGAAAGGTAACTGAGCAGGGCAGAGATTGCTGATAAGAATGGCATCATGTTAACCACCATTCAAATCAGGGTACGATGTGTACCTTACCTTATCCTAAGGTCTGGCAATGAGGACAGGACTCCAGCGCTTCCTCTCAGGACATCTCTCTACACAGAGGGTGAGCTGATTCTTCTAGGATCTTCTGAGGATCTTTCTTCTGAACAAGTTCTGTTTTTCATGCTGGTTTTTTGTTTTTTTTTTTTTTTTTTGTGGCACCAATCCCCTGGTTTGAGGAAAACATTACTTTTGATGATTTAATCCAATCATCACCCCTGAAATTTACTGTTGCTGTCTATTTCCTGCTGTTACTTTTGGGCACTAGTCTCCAGTCAGAAGTTTTAACCTCTTCATCTTGCATTTGGTTCATTAGCATCATTAATCTCCAGGTAAATCCCTACCTTTCACTCATACTCAGATCACCTTATAGTCAATAGCCATAAAATTATTATATACATGTCTGGCATAGTCACAACAGCAAAAAAAACCAAAAACAAATGGTCGTGCATACTGCTTCTGGCATGACCTGCTTATTGAAGGAAAGCCTTAAAGTCCCTTTTAAATTTCACTTATTCATTTTATTATTTTTCACACAGTAGTTGAGTTTCTGTGCCTTATATTTATCCAGCTTTGTCAGTATTGCACACATTTTTCTCTCATTTCCAAGAACAAAGATAATTGACTAAGTAAATGGAATGATATCTTCATTCCTGATTGTTGATGACTGGGTAGCTCTTTCTGCCATTACAGATCTCTCCTGCACAGGAATGAGTGCCAGACCTAGAATTACCTTTAAAAATTCTTTTTGATAATGCAAGGGGCCTAGGGGTTTTGGTTTTCGGGGGTTTTTTTGTTGTTTTTTTTTTTTATTATTATTATTTTATTATTAGTTTTTTCCAGAAGCTTTCAAGATGTCATTGGGCTTATAGAATCAGACTGTCATCTGAGTATAGTTGAGAGTTTTGGATGTGCTCCGCAGTTCACTATAACTCATCCTTTAAATATCAGCCTGTGAAAAGATTTAAAAAAAAAATGGTGGCATTTCATACTTTATGCTTATTATATTATTATTATTTCATTCTGTTAACAGCAGTGTTGGGAAGACTTCATGCTCCTTCTGAGCAATACCTTTCACACTCATTTACAGTTGTACTAGCTGTATGAACTCATACACCCTTCTGTTTCTGAAAGACATCTTTTCTTGCATTTCTAAACTCAGATTACTGGCAGGGCAGCTTGAAGAAGCTTTTTTTAAATAACTGTCTAACTTATTTTATTTCGATCTTCCATAAAATGAAAACTGACTTTTAATATTAACTATCCCAACTTTCTCAATCACCAGTTCCTTGGGGGAAGGGAGGAAGACAAAGGATTTGTTTGCCAGGGGTCTTAAGTAGAGGAGGAGGGGAAGATTTCAATAATCTTCCAATAAAAAATATTGTATAGAATTTAAAAGGAATAAAGAATGATATTTTCAGAAGTGTTTTTAAGGATCTAGGATTTTAATTCTTTTTTTCAGAAGTAACAAAAAATTCTAACACTATCTTGCTGAAAACCACTGAGACTCAACTGAATCTGTTCATCAGGCTGCAGTTCTGAATGAGACACAAATCATCCAAGACACATAGATGGCCAATTCTTGTTGCTTTCAGTGTAGTCTAGGGATTTAAATATCCTTTGATGCCTCAGGCATTTTTGAAACCAAAGTAAATGCAGTTTCTTTTGTAAAGTACTGAAAATGTACTTAACATGGAATAATATACTTGTTTCATATTTCATCTTTCATGGTTTCATCTTAACATCCTGAAAACCTACAAATTTTACCGTGTTCTTTAGACATGCGGAGAGGTTCTTATACTCCGTATGGTGATGTGAAAGGAACTTTCTGTTAATTAACATTTTAAAATAATTATTTTCTTCATTAGATGCAAGGTTGGGAAGAGCTAATTAGTATATGGTTTACAGATTTTTTTAGGTTTGTGGGTTTTGATTTTGGTTTGGTTTTTTTTTTTACATATAGCAAAAGGAAGAAATGTGGTGTGTTAATTTGACTCAAAATGTATCTATAGTAGGCCCTGAAAATCTTCCCTTTCATCTAGTTCTAACCTCCTTGCCATGGACAGGGAAACCATCCACTAGATCAAGTTGCTCAAAGCCCCATCCAACATGGCCTTGAACACTTTCAGGGATGACACATCCACAACTTCCCTGAGCAACAGCTCCAGTGCCCCACCACCCTCGCAGTAAAGAGTTTCTTCCAGAAATCTATCTAAATCTCCATCTTTCAATTTAAAACTCTTACCCTTCATACTATTGCTACATTCTGTGATAAAGAGTCACTCCCCATCCTTCCTGGGGAGGGAGTTCCCTTTCTTCAGTCACCTTCTTTAGATCCTCTTCCAAACTTGTTTTATGAAGTAAAAACTATTGTCAAAGGAGAAAAGTTAAACCAGCATAAAGAAATGTACAGCTTTAATAAAATCAGGTTTCTTGTATAATGATAATATACTTGAATGGTCCAACACCATTAACAACAGGGAAAGAGTCCCTGAATTTCTATGGTGGAAAAAAACCATAAAACCAGCTTGCTTTAACTGTTTGTTTTTTGTCGTGGACTGTAAAAACAGTAAAATCTTTCACCTTTTTTAATTTGAGGGTATCTTTTAAGGTCTCATTTCTAGATTTATTTTTTTAAGTAAATAACAGAAACTTTTTGGACAGTATTGGAATAAAACATGAAGATTAATCAAATCTGCCTCTTTTTTGTTTTTTGGTCATGTTGAATCAGTATTCTCAAGAAATGTTTTCTTTTAATGAGATTAGTATATATCTAGCCACACCGGATATGGGTTTGGTAATGAAGTGTAGGGTAACTATTGGAAATAAATAAAGCTGTGGAAAAAAAAGGTCCTTATAATCAATGATGGTGAAAAAGCATAGAAAGAGGACAGAAATCTGGAATAAAAGAAATAATGGAAATCAACAGTACAGTCTTTTGAGAGTTTGGAAACTAGAAACCAATTCCGATCTGGAAATTTTACAAAGGAGCTAGTGCAGCTACTCGCAAACTTGAGTGATGTGATTTTGGTTACATAGTGTTAAGGACACAGAAAAAAACAGTATTTTGAAGTCAAATACCAAAAACGTATTTGGTTCAGAATATTTGACCTCTGTAGTGCAACAACCTGCTGCAGCAGAGGCTCCCTGCAGTAGCACAAACACCGCGGTGATGGCTAGAGTCCAATACAGTGATTCTCTAATTGCAAAACCAAGTAGAACGACTTATACAACAAGTAAGACCACAGTTAATGATCAGGGACATAACAGACCAGAAGTAAAGATATCTGCTTACTTTCATACAGCTAGTTCATTCCTATTTGCCTGCAGACATTCATAATGTAAATCAAAGAAGGACCTTTGTGCTCTTGTGGACTTGGATATATTTTGGGTACTTCCTGTTTTTAAAATGGTTGTGTTCCCATTTGAAGTAGTTTGCATTTTCTCATGACTACCACTGCATTTCCTTTTCTTAGTTCCATCTCATTCTGGTTTATGCCTTTTGTTTTTTTATTTTTTTTTAAGCAGATATTCACCTATTCTTACTTTATAATGCTAGTTGTAATTTGAGATTGGGACAAAAATGAAAATTTTCCAAGGAATAATGCACATTGCATGCATTACTTCCTGTTCCTTTTGGAGACATATATTATTTACAGTATATATCTTCAGCTGATGATCCAGCTGCAGTTTGAAGTAATAAAAAAATCTATTGGTTTGGGTTTTGTGGCGTAAGGTGGTTTGTTGGTTTTCATTGTGGGTTTTTTTTTTTGGGGGGGG
>VXBW01000693.1:2675691-2720204 GCA_013400375.1 Thinocorus orbignyianus | reverse complement strand
AGGGAAGTGGTAGGAGATAGTGTTTGCCCTCCAATTTCCTTCTACAAATGTAAATTTATTAGGAGGAACTTCTCCCTTAGATTTTCTTCTCCCTTACATTCTTTGGTCTGTAAGAAAATTTCTGGACCATTAGATACCTCACTTGTTTTTTCCAACTGTAAGGCTTTCAGTTTCTTATTAAGGATTCTGTCTCAAAAGTGGTATTATTTCTTCACAGGAGTCAGACTGAATCCCAGATGGCTAGCTGTAACTTTACTGTTCAGGGCCGTGCTCCTGCTTCTTTCCTTTGTTGCAGTATTTTGTGTTCTTTGTAATGCCCAGCAGGGTTTATATCCTAAACTGATTTCCAAAACATCTAACAAGTTTTTGATTGACCCTTTAACATCTCATACACCCTGAACTTGGCAAAGCAGATTCTCAGACATGGAAAAGTAGGTTGTCTTTTTTTTCTTACCAAACCAAATAAGATTATTTTTTTCAAACAGTTTTATTTGCTTAGTGATTTTTCTAGCTTTGTAATTAAATACTATTGTGTGTCTGTTCAAACCTATGTATGTGCAAGCGAGAAGAAAAAAAAATATTGACTTGCCTTATTTCACTGAATGCTCTCTACTGTATTTTCTCATGTTGTACAGAGTAAGTTTTAGAGTTCAGTGGAAAAAATGGAATCAGTTTAGCTTCTTACATGAATAGTTCAGCATGGAAAAAAAAAAAAATGGTAGAGGATCATGGGGAGTGTGTACTAATTTACCTAAGAGAGAAAATAAATTTCTTTTTATTTTGTGCACCCTGAGGAACAAAAAACATGTTGATTAGATGCCTCACTCTTCTTTTCCAAATTTTATCATCTCCTGGATGTTAAATGAATCTCTACCCTTTTGCCTGAAGTGTCCTAATATATTGTAACCTATCAACACATGAGGTAGAGCAGAAGTCTTTTAATTATGCAAACTGATAGTACTATGCAACACAAAATTTCTTAGTAGCTCTTGGTCTATTTACAAAATAATTTATGGAGGTTTTGAGTTTAAAATATTCCACTAACAAATTATTCTTTTTATATCCCAGGTTTCTCACTGTATTTTGTCATTCCGTGCACCCACACTATCACCTCTTTTAGCACGATGATTCCATCATTGTTTCTAGTTATTCAAAAAAAACCCTCTGTGGTTTGGTTTATTGCATTTTATTCAGTATACTCTCCAGTTTAATGCATTGTTTTAGAAGGATCTTCTCTTGAGATGTTGGTGAATTTCAAAACCATTGACATATCTTTTCAATTGGAAGAAACATATTAAATACAAGTACTCAGTAAAGTTACCTGTTACTGAAGGTTTCAAATTTTAAAAAAATTTGAATGATGACTTGGACTGTAAATCATTAAAGAATTATCTCTCTTGCAGTGCATTGATACCTCTACTTATGTGCCTGTGATACTTGAAAATACATACACAGAAAACCACTGAAACATTCCTCAAGAGCTTTCAAGGGACATTTTGGGGGATGGAAGGTGGTTGTTTTCTGGGAATATTTTTTGATGGGGAAGAAGGGTGAAAGATCAGTGTCAGGAAAAAGTATATAGAGTCTATCACATGATTAATCTAGATATTAAAAACACTAATTCCCTTTTATTTCATATGAATACAGACTTCGACAATGCTCAGCTTCCAAGAACCTGCCAGGAAGAAAAAAACCTGGGAAAAAAAGATGATATGCAGTGAAGCCCAAACCCACAGTAAAATAATATGGGGTTCAGGTGCACTGCTATAGGGCTATAGCAGTGGTCTCCAAACTTCTGATCCTATAACCCTGAGTAAAAAAAATTCAGAATGCATCCGCAGTATATATGCATATTTAGTTTTTTATGAATTATAAACATATGCAATTGCAGCACATTATATAACCTACACAAAAAAATTTAAATTAAAAGGGATGAGATAAAGATCAACAACATTTTAAAGTGATTTTATTTACAATACTAAAAAACATTTTTACTCTCACTGAAAATATATTATTATTAATAATATTATTACTGTGAGCAATACGGTTGAACGTGCTTTATTCTTTTTAAAATCTTGGTTTCTTGTGATGCAGCAATTTGAAGGTCTGATCAAAATTCAGTACTTTTGATACTTGTTTTTAATGGCTGTCATAGCTGAAAAACATACCTCAAAGATTCATAGATCAAAAGGGAAAAAGTGTATCATTTTCTGCTTGCTAAGTCCGCCCCTCCACCAGTTACACAAAGGTTTTTATTGACAGTGATCTAGTAAATTTCCATCCATCTCAATGTGAATTACTTGCTCTTGCAACCTAAGCGAAAGGTGCTATATTTTTTTATGTTTAATAACTGGGTTCAAAACCTACTGAGGTTTTTTGTTTTTGAAAAAATGCAAACGGGTTGCAAAATTCTGTTTCTAGTTTTTTTTTTACATATACATATATGAAAAGTTTTATAGGTGACATTATTTTAAGCAAGAAAATATCCCATAAGAATGAAAATATTTCCAAACCTTAGTTCAAGAACAGAGTAGTACATAGGACATAGTACTCCAGGTGGGGTCTTACAAGAACAGAGTACAGGGGCAGGATCACCTCCCTCAACCTGCTGGCCACACTTCTTTTAACAGAGCCCTGGATGCAGTGGGCTTTCTGGGCTGCCAGTGCGCACTGCCAACTCATGTTGAGATTTTCAGCCAGCAACACTCCCAAGTCCTTCTCCTCAGGGCTGCTCAGTCCATTCTCCCCTCAACCTATATTTGTGCTTAGGATTACTGTGACCCAGGTGCAGGACATTGCACTTGGCTTGCTTGAACTTCATGAGGTTTACACTGGCCCACCTCTTGAGCCTGTCCAGGTCCCACTGGATGGCATCCCTTCCTTCCAGCATGTCAACTGCTCCTCACAACTTGGTATCATTGGAAAACTTGCTAATGGGTGCACTTGATCCCACTGTTTGTATTGCCGACAAAGATGTTGAACAGCACCGGCCTCTGTACCAAGCCCTCAGGAACGCTACTCATTACTGGTCACCACTTGGACATTGAGTCATTGACTGCAACTCTGAAAGCAGCCATCCAACTAATTCCTTATCCACCAAGTGGTCGATCTACCAAAGCTATGTCTCTTCAATTTAGAGAACACGATGTTGTGTAGGACATTGTCACATGTTTTCCAAAAGTCCAGGTAGGTGATGTCATTTGCTTCTCCCTTATCCATCAATACTGTAACACTGTTGTAGAAGGCAAATTTGTCAGGAACTATTTGCCCTTAGAGAAACAATGTTAGCTGTCACCTCCTTATTTTGCATGTGCCTTAGCATAGTTTTCAGGACCATGACCTTGTGATCTTGCACAGAGGTGAGACTGAGTGGCCTGTAGTACCACAGATCTTCCTTTTTCTCTTTTTAAAAATGGGGATTATGTTTCCCCTTTTCCAGTCAGCAGGAACTTCAACAGACTGCCATGATCTCTCAAGTATGATAGATAGTAGTTTAGCAACTTCATCCACCAGCTCCCTCGTACCCATGGAATCATCTCATAGGGTTCCATGGACTTGTGCACCTTCAGGTTCCTTAGATGGTCTCAGACCTGATCTTCTCCTACAAAGGGCTGTTCCTCATTCTCCCAGGAGAATGTTGCATTCTGCAACCTAGGCAATGTGGCTAGAGCAATTGCCAATGAAGACCAAGTCATTGAGTATCTCAGCCTTGTCTATATCCTGGGTGACCATGTCTCTCATTTCCTTCTGGTGAAGGCCCACATTTTCCCCAGACTTCCTTTTATCAGTGATGTACCTATAGAAACTTTCCTTACTATCTTTGATGTCCCTGGCCAGATTTAAATTCTATCAGGGTTTTAGCTTTGCTAACTTGATCCATGGCTGCTTGGATAATTTCTCTGCATTCCTCCCAGGCTACCTGTCTTTGCTTCCACACTCTGTAGACGTCTTGTTTGAGTTTGAGATTGTCCAGAGTTTGTCCTTGTTCATCCATGCAGACCTTCTGGCATTTTTGCCCAGATTCCTCTTTGTTGGCGTGCATTGCTCTTGAGCTTGGAGGAGGTTGTCCTTGAATATTAACCAGCTTTCTTGGGGTCCCTCTTCTCTCCAGGGCTTTATCCCATAGTACTCTGTCAAGCAGAACCTTGAAGAGGTCAAAGTCTCCTCTCCTGAATTCCAGGGTGGCAAGCTTAGTGTGCACTTTCCTCATTGCCCAAAGGATTTTGAATTCCACTACCTTATGGTCACTGCTATCAAGGCTGCATTTGAGCTTTACATTCCCTACCAGCTCCTCTTTGGTGGTCAGAACAAAGTCCAGTTGGCACTTCTATCTCCACACTGGATCTTCTATCACTGGATAAGGAAGTTATCAACAACAGATTCCAGGATCTGGCATCCAGGATCCTGGAATCTGGAATTCCAGGATCTGGATAGATTGCTTATGCCCTGCCATGTTATCCTTCCAACAGGTATCAGAGTTGTTGAAATCCCCCACATGGACCAGGATTTGTGAATGTGAATCTGCTCCTAGCTTCCTATAGAGGGTCTCATCAACTTGGTCTTCCTGGTTGTGTTGCTTGTAGCAGATTCCCACTAAGATGTCACCTGTTCCTACCTTTCCTTTAATCCTGACCCATAAGCTCTTGGTTGTCTCCTCATCCATCCCCAAACAGAACTCTATGCACTCCAGCTGATCACTGACATAGAGGGTGACACCTTCTCATCATCTCCCCTGCTTGTCCTTCCTGAAGCCTAGATCTTTCCATTCCAACATTCCAGTCATAGGACCCATCCCACTGCATCCCTATGATATCATAAGACCATAGCCCTGCAAGCATGTGCACATCTTTGACTCCTCTTGTTTATTCCCCATGCCACAGGCATTTGGACAGAGGCATTTAAGTTGGGCCCCCGATGGAGACGACTCAATGGCTGGAGTGGTAACATTCCTTTTTACTGTAGTCTAGGTGCTCTCATGTTGACTTGTGACACGTCTCTAGGCTCTAGGCATATATTTCTGGCGTCAAATTGACAGGAGTGGGATTAATTGAGGTTCTCCTGCCCTGGTAACTCTAAAGCCCTCTTCATAAGCCTCTGACCAAAAATGTACTTCTCCTTCTGACAGATGAACCCAATGAGAACCCAGAAGACATAGGTTTCTCAAACCAAGTTCCGTGGCCAAAGTAGCCAAATCCTTAACTGTGGCACCAGTGCTCTTGCCATTTGTTGATTTGCAAGATTTGATCTGCTCTCTCAACCCCTTTCCCTTTGACTGGGAAGACTGATGAAAAAACTGCCTGTGCACCACTGTCCCTGACTGCCATTCCCATGGCTCTACAACTCTTCCTCTTACCCCTCAGGCTCCTGGTGGTACACTGGTACCCGCATGAAACAACAACAGTGGGTAATAGTAGAGAACTGTATGAGGTTTGGTAGTCACTTGATGACATCCCTAATACGAGCCCCTTGTAAGCAACACACCTCTCTAGAGAACATTAGGTTGGAAAATCAGTGCATCTGTACCTCTCAGAAGACAGCTGCTTGGTACTGTTGCCTGTCACCTTTTCTTAGTTGTGATGGTTGTTTTACAGTGAGCAGATCAAGCTGCCTTACCCAGCTGCACCATCTCCCTTAATTCAGTAGGTCTTCACTGTGTAGGGCTGTGAAGCAGTTCTGCAAGAGCACCTCAGACTTCAGGGGATATAATTTCCTTCTGCTGGTCCTCGCTATCACAAGTATCCTTTCTTCTATGTTACTGGCTCCCCTCCTTTCTGTTTATGCTGGTGTAGGAGTTTTTGACTGTTTGGCTGTGGGTCCACTGCAGACTGCCCTTGGAACCAATTCTCTATCTCTTTTTCAGCCTCCCTGATGCTACATGGCCTCCTCATCACCTCTACAGTTCAGCCACCTGCTGCGGGAAGTCCTCCACCTGGGCACAATTTTTGCAGGCAGGTCTGCTACCTACTCCTACCCCAGGAGAAAGGTCTGCACTGCAGCCTCTTCCTTCAGCAGCTTCATCTGGGTGACACATTGGCCACTGCTCGGGTGGATGGTGCAGACCCCCTGGTCCAAGCTGCAGCCATTGCTCTCGGACAAGTCCCCACCATTCTGCCTTGCACACTGAGATTTGTCACTCCACTGCAGGTCAGGTTGGCTCCAGAGAAGCTCCCCTCAGTGACTTCCCAGAATACTTAACTCATCTTTAATTGTGACAACTCTTTAAAGCACTTTGCCATGGGATAACTAGAAAATCTTTTTGTGGTGCAAAAGATTTTCATGGTCACTCCTCATCTCACTACAAGGTATTGTAAAGATTTTACTAGTTAAAAGTCTTTATAATATTAGCTACATTGATGAAACCCTGTAGAAATTTGTGCACTTCTGGTTACTATTTCTTTTCTGCAAGTGTGCCTAAGAATGATGCACTGTGCAATGCAATTTCACGTGTGGTGCTAGTTCTGTCTCCTTACTCTGAAATTCTTTTTTATTCCAGGCAAAACAGTCACTCCATCAGTGGTCACACTTGCACAGTTTTTCCATAAAACACTGTTTTTTATTAAAGAAGTCATTTACTGTTGAGAATATATCTTTCCAGTACATCTTTCCTTTCATGGCTCACAAAGCAGTAGTTCTTAATGTATTTCGTTATTGAAACAGAATCTAGTGAATACCATAAACTGAGACATATTAGAAACACATGGACTTTCAGCCAACTATGTAGCAAACCTTCTATGCTGCATAATTTGTTCTAATACATGGTTTTTCAAAGTTTTGGCAATGTTCTCTATGCATCTTCTAACAGTATTTGCTGACAAAGGAATACATTTTAGTTTGTTGTCATATTGTTTTCTGTGTATTTCAGTCATTTTTACCATGGTAGATTTTTTATATTTTCCTTTTAAACAACAAACCTCAAGAGAGGCTTTAAACATTTATCATTAAGTTTCATGAAGTACTGGATTGAGTATCACATGATTTTAAACTTATCTGATTATGTTTGATTAGATTGTCATTGTTTTTACCTTACAGTATGATGGACAAAAACCTTGTGCAAAAAGTAGAAATGTTAACTCTACCATTTTCTTCTTGTCTGCTTGTGCTTACGTTATTGGAATTATTTTCGATTTAAGCAATTTCTCCATTTTGTGAAGGTTAGTTTAGTTAAAGCAAGGTAATATAATCTGTAAATACACTTAAACAAGGATCCATAAACTGCAATATGTCACAGTAGGCTGAAAGTGTGTGAACAACTGAGGGCTCCATCATTGCCTCCTCCACATTGTCGAGCACCCGCTCTTTCCCCAGGGCACATTGATGATTATGCTGATCATAGTCCCATAGACTGACATACAGTGAGGGTGCTGGTATCAAGCCATATATTAAAAATCAGCAAAGCTTATTTTTTTTATTTTTTTTTTAAATAAAACTATATATAAATTATAGTTCTGAAATTTTCTTACCACACCCCACCAGATCACTGTGAACTCCCTAGGGTGTGCACACCCCACCTTAGAGACCATTGTCCTATATTACAAAGTTAGATATACTTCTTGTTAATTAATATTTTTCCTAGTTCAAGTTCAAAATTGGAAAGTATCTTAGCTCCTCTGGTGACAAAATGGCAAAGCGTTTTCAGTGTTGTCAAACCTGAATGTTGAAAAGGCAAAACTCTGTAGGCAGATTTAAAAATAACAACAAACAGCCTACCACTATTTTTTTTCTTTTGTCTCTGCTTTTGAGCTTTAATACTGACCTTGAGTCACGTGTTTCCAAGCTTTCTTCTGTAACTATGGGGGTTAGAAATACAATATATATAAAAAATAAAAAATTTAAAAGGGAGCAGTGTTGTATATAAAAGACTTGTCTCTGAGATCTGCATCCTTTAAGAAAATCTACAAACACCATGAGACTCATGATAAAATCTTGGTAGCTGACAAGACTGTTTTGTTTCTTTACATACGAGAACATTAACAGTCTTTTGCTCATATGGGATCTGAAAATATCCCTAATGTACCATGTCTAATATAGTTATTTGTATTCTGAACTTGCTCTGAGTTGTTGTTCTGGAAAACCCTGTACCTGTGCAGAATCCCACTAGATGTTTCGCTCTGAGAGAATAGATGTGAATATGGCACACTGCCTGAAACATCCACCTGCTTTCTGCACTGATAGCCTGTAGACAGCCCTCAGGCAGCATGCATATGGTTTGTCTGGGAGTGCCTCATGGTATATTAAGCTTCCTTGTGGCACAGAGGTCTGTTAGGGTGCACAGGACGCCACATGCTCTGTAAAGTATTCTCCAGTTGAGCCTGAGGTTGCATTTACATGTGCCAGTCTTTTAAGGACAGTGGGTATTGTCTTAAAAGCAGCTTCAAAAGACTGTATAAGCTCTATCTAGGCACATAAATTTGCTTACAAGAGATCAGTGTAAAATTTAGGATCTAAAATTCATTCAAATCTGATTGTAAAAGCACTACCAAATTAGGAATATCAAATAAAAGCTTCACTGGCAAAGAACTGCAAAAATCCTTCAGTGTGCAGTGATTTGTAGCTCTTTTACTACTTTGGTATTTATCTAATAGTATTAAAAGAAATGTTATTAATGTTGAGTATATAGATAAGCTTACAAAACAATTGATCTATACCTGCCTAATTTTTTGATAGGGGGAAAAACAAACAAACAAACAAACAACAGAAAAAAAGCAACAGTTTGCCTGCAGACCAGTGTAATCTACAGTTATGGAAAATCAAAGATGGAACTTACTGGAGCAAGTCCAGCATGGGGCCATCTAGATGAAGGGACTAGAGCACCTTTCATATAGGGAGGAGAGAGCTGAGACCCTGGAAAAGAGAAGCCTCAGGGGGATCTTATCAATGCCAATAAATAACCTCATGGCAGGAAAATCACATGATGGAACCAGACTTTTCTCATCGATACCCAATGACAGAACAAGAGGCAATGAAAACAAATAAAAACACATTAAATTCTATCTTAACACAAGAAAAAACTTCCTTACTGTGTTGTTGGTTAAACACAGGAACAGGTTGCCTAGAGAGGTTGTGGAGTCTCCATCTGTGGAGATATTCAAAGCCCAACTGCATGATGTCCTGGACAACCTGATCTAGCTGCCTCTCCTTGAGCTAAGTTTTCTACTAGATTATTTTAAGAAGTCCCTTCCAATCTAAACTATTCTGTGATTCTGTAAATTATTCCTCTAGAGGAATAACTTCACTAGAGTAAGACATGAGGAAATGCAGTATTTGCATGTTGTTTTTTGTCTGGCTCCATATCAAAGATCATCACCTGCAGTACAGTTTCTAGCGACTGGCGGCATGGCAATATTTTTGTGCTTTAAACAGATAACCTTGCCACACTTAAACCCTCTTGTTAGACCAGATGAAGGAGAACAAGTCCTGAAGAATCTTCATCAGAACATGGTGATACAGGGGACAGAAATATTTCTTTTAATTTCTTTGAGTGGAGGTTTGGAAGACTGATGTCCTAATTTCTTTAGGGAAAAGGTTATATCAGTAAACACTGATGAAAATGGGTACACAAATACAAAAGGCAGATAATATTGTCATTTCTCCTTTTCGGATACTTTCTAAACCTTTTCATCAGCATGAGTAATACATTGCAGTCATGAATTTCTCCTAGGTCTATTCACATTAGAAGAAACATTGTGGAGAGAGTAGATGCTTTACTTATGATTGAGATTGACAAATTGTCCATGAGATGGCATAGTAAAAAACAGCTTTCACAAACAATCCAAAATACATCTACAAAACAAAAACCATCCTGCAACTCACCTGCTCAACAGAAAATTCAGAGAAAAGCTTTCAAAGTTTCGTTTTAAAAATACCCCCCCAGGAAGGTGTTGATGAACTGGGGAATGTCTGGAATAGATTGTTTTATGAGGGAGGAAGATAGATATACTGGTTGTTTCAGCCCTCCCAGAAGTAAAATTACCCCAGCTTGCAGAGCAATTCAGTCTCAATTACTTAGCAGGTTTTGAAAATATTTTAAACTATGTCTGTCTGTAGCTACTGATGCAGAAACTGTTGAGGACCAGGCTATGTTATCTTCAATGTTTTCACCAGTCCAGAAGTTCCCTTTACCTGTGCTTGTCAGCTCCCATTGTCAAAGGAATTAATGAAATGTAACATAAAGTCTCTCACTGGTATTACTTGGTGTGTTCAATGAGTTAGTCTGAAAGCTAGTGGATTTTACCTTGCTGCTGAATGTTAAAAAAGGGACAGTGAAATGGTGTAGTGAACATGTGGGTGACAAATGGAGAGCAAAATCCATAAAAATTGAATTGGGTAGGAACTGAGAAGCATTTATACTAAAATAGAAAGCATAGAAGGGAAAGAATGAAAAGTTCTGCACAAAAAGTACATAGACAAGGAAACTGAAGAAAACAGAAAGGGCACCATACTGATGGATGAAAGGGATGAAAAATAAATGTCAAGACACAAGAAAAATTCAGGTGAAAGGAAAAAAAGCTCCAGAATTGTAAGCTTACCAGGAGGTAGACATTTTAACACCAAAACAGAGCATCAAACACAAGAAGTCAAAGGAGTATGTGCTGTAACGATAGTGGGTCTGAGAGATGCAGACCCTCTCATGACCTGAACCAACACTCTCCCCTCCATTGCTTGAAGTCTGCCTCACTGTGTTTGGAATGAAAATAGTTTGGAAGTAAGGGAGAAAAACAGATATATACTCCAAGATTTATTTAGTTATGTCAATAGAAGAAGAGGATGACATTACGGCTTGAACAACAGCTCTGCCTTTTGTGTAGGGTAAGTACCATATTCAGCTGTTGAAATACAGTTCAGAACCTTTGTAAACCTGAACACTGTCACTTTGCTGAAACATAGCCGGAATGCTTCCTAGCAGCTCCTGAACTGTCTTTTAGAAATTAAGATTTCTTGAGGTCAGGAGGTATAAACAATAGAGAAAGGTTAAGAGTTTTATTTTAGAACAAAGAGAAACTTTCTCACACTCTAAAAATAACAGGGGTTTTTTGGTGACAGATTTTACTTTAGATTAAAAAATGCATTCATGGGGAACTTTAAAGTCAGCGTATCAGAATTTACTACACGGATGAACTCATGAGAATAATTTGCAAATATGTATCATCTGATATTTAATGCATACCTTCAGAATTCCCTTGCTCTTCCAGTCACTTTATCTCTTCATTTTCACCTTCTTCATCTTCTTCATTTTTTTGTTTTTTGTTTTTTTTTTTGCTGCTAGTGCAAGCTTCAGGGAATTACCATGTTCCAAGTTTCAACTGCAGACATGTGCCCAAAACAAGTAAATAAGTAGCATTTTCCAACTAAGGTCTGCTAGCAGCTTTATGAAAGGTTACTGAAGCTTTCTGCCTCACATTGAAAGCACTGAACCCAACCTTGTCAACCAGATATTTCAGAGAGGAAAGTCCATTTAAAATGAGCTGTAATTTGGGGAGACCTAGAATTGAACTGGAACTGAATTGGAACTGGACTGCTGAGTCAGAATGATATTTTTATTTGCCCCCAAATAATAAAATAGCCGTATTTATATCCTATCTACTGGACCAGAAATGAATAATAGGGAAAACAAGGTTTACTGGTTAAACCGAAGGTTTAGCATTCTTACTTTCAGTACTTGTATGTATACATATATATGTGTATGTGATCGCATGTGTGTATACAGACATTAAAAAAAAAAACAACAACAAAAAAAAAGTGAAAGCCAAAATCCAGCAACAATATATATACTATAACTTCATGTAGCAAATAAGAGAAAACAATGAACCATAAGAAAAATTAAGTAGAGGAAAAACAAATTAAGAGATCAGAAGATGCTGTGAATAAAAATAATGTTTTAATTCTTTTGATTAACAAGCAGAGAAAATACTGTTCTGCCTATAAGTCCATGTTTTCAGATAAAAACTCCTTGAAAGAAGACATATAGTTTCTGAAGATAGTTGCATAAAATTAAAAAAAAAAAAAAAAAAAAAAAGAAAAAAGCATTTAAAAATAGAAGAGAGAAAGAAACAGAATTGGTAGTTTTTTAGAAGAGTAGAAAACAATCTTTGATTGCTCGAAAGGGTGGACAGTTAAATTATTGTTGACTTGAGTGAGGACTGCTAGGTCACGCCTTCCCCAAATCATGTTTCTTTTCCAATGGAAGAAGAATTAAAAGCTGTCAAAAGAAATTCCAGGAAGCATGGTGAAGTAACAGAAAAGTATAATGAATGGAATGTGGATGGCTCTTAGGGAATATGGACTGGTAATAATGCTGCTGATTTGGCATATTATATATTTGGTTGAATTGTATTCAAATTAGGGGGAAAAAAAAATAAATTCCTATTTGAAAAATTAAACTTTCTCTCCTACTTACTGGTGGTTAACCAAAACTGTTAGAAGAAAAAGTCAAGGCTACATTTAATTTAACCAGAGCATGGACAACACTGAGTGTAATAGAAAAAATAGTGAGTCTATCTGATCTTGAAGAATTAGTGAATGATTTCTTAAAGCCTGTAAAAAAAAGAGAATGATATGAAGATAAAGCAAAGTCCCAAACAGGATTGGCCCAATTCTTATCTATCAGTGGAGAAGATGCATCTCAGTAAGGAAGAAAACATATTAGATTTGGAAGTTGTCATAAAAATGTCATACCTAAACTTTACCAACTAGGAAAAAGTATCTGTCAATTCCAGCAACATAAATACAAGTAAAAAGGTATTTTCAAGACTCAAATTTATCATTTCACCAGTTAGATCCAATGTGAAAGAACAAATATTAGAAGACGAGAGTCCAATTTGTTTAAGCAAATGATTCTCAATAAAATAGTAAACTTACAAAAGTTTTTCTTAAAGTTAAAAAATTAAACCAGGAAGCAAGCATAAGTTTTCATTTTGAGATACATGGTTTTTGTTTTAATATATCTACTTTGACTAAATCTCAAAGTAGACTTGAGCCAGATTTGTGATTGCGAAAGCATCCAAATGGTTATTCTTTATTTATCTGTTGTTGGATCCACCATAATTGATCTTAAGTATATTGAATGCAACTGAATTTAAATCTGTCTATAGGCTTCATATATAAAATAAACAGAGTAGTAGTTATGCCAGCTTTCCTATATTATTTAAAATATGGTTAAGTCTGTTCCAGAAGTAACTAAATTGCCTGCAAGTAAGACCTGTGAGAAAGTATGAGGCTTTAGAAAAGGTGCCATGAGCATATTGAAACAGCTGTGTTTCATTGAGGTTGATGTTATATAATGCTTAGAGTCAGTGTTTTAAGAATAATGGAAAGGATAGAGAGGAAGATCCATTCAGTGAGTTGCCCAGGGCTAGTCACTCACCTCTATGCCTCAGGAGTTCCTCAATTAAGAAAAATAGAAAGGTTATTGTGGTGGGTGACTCCCTTCCGAGGGGAAGAGAGGGCCCCATTTGTAGACCAGATCCATTCTACAGGGAAGTCAGCTACCTCCCTGTGGCCAGGATTAAGGATATACAGAGAAATCTTCCTACCCTGGTTCGGCCCTCAGATTACTGCCTGTTACTGATATTTCAAGTAGGTGGTGAAGAGGTAGCTACCAGAAGTCTAAGGGTGATGACAAAAGACTTTAGGTCTCTGGGACAGGTGGTTAAGAGATCAGGAGCACAAGTAGTGCTCTCCTCTATCCCAACAACTGCAGGGATCAATGAGGGGATAAACAGGAAGAGCCAACAGACTAATTCTTGGCTCCAAGACTGGCGCAACCAGCAAAAGTATTGTTTCTTTAATCACAGGTTGATTTACAGGACACCAGACCTGCTGGCAACAGTGGGGGAAAGCCTAACCAGAAGGGGAAGAAGGATCTTGGGAAAAGAATTAGCAGGGCTTATTGAAAGGGTTTTAAACTAGGTTTGAAGAATGATGGGGATGAAACCAGGGTTACTAACGTGGAGCCTGGGAACAGCATGCCAGTGCCCATGGGTAAAAGTACTAGTAAGGTATTGCAGCCTGTTGTCCCAGTGGACGTGGGTGATGGTGACCCATGCGGTAGCAAAGACACAAGGGGTAGTAATAGTCTGGTAACTACAGAAGGGTCTGAGCATGGTTAGGTGCGTAATGGGGCTCATCCATCCAAAAAAGCGGCAGGACAGTTACCCCACTTGAAGTGCATCTACACAAATGCACGCAGCATGGACAACAAACAGGAGGAGCCAAAGATCATTGTATAGCAGTAAAACTATGATATAGTTGCCGTCACAGAAACGTGGTGGGATAGCTCACGTAACTGGAGTGCTGGGATAGATGGCTACCAATTCTTCAGAAGAGATAGGCAAGGAAGGATAAGCGGTTAGGGATGCATTCAAATGTCAGTAACTTAACAATGTGAATGACCATTTATGGGTAAGAATCAAGGGGAAAGCCAATAAGGAAGACATCACGGTGGGAGTTTGTTACAGACCTCCCAACTAGAATGTAGAAGTTGATAAGATAATCTATAAACAGCTCGCAGAGGTCTCGTGATCACTCACCTTTGTTCTTGTGGGAGATTTCAACTTCCCAGATATCTGCTGGAAGTACAACACAGCAGAGAGAGAACAATCCTGGAAGTTCTTGGATTGTGTAGAAGACAACTTCCTAACACAACTGGTGAGAGAGTCAACCAGGGAAAGTACCTTACTTGACCTGCTGCTTGTTAACAAAAAAGGGTCTTGTGGGGCATTGGAAGCTGGAAGTCATCTTGGGCAGAGGGAAGGTCTGAAGAGATGAAGATTTTCCCTTTCTAGAAGAGGACTGGGCTAGAGACCACTTGGCTAAACTAGACATCCACAAGTCTATGGGCCCTGATAGGATGCACCCACGAGTCCTGAGGGAACTGGCAGATGCAATTGCTGGTCCACTCTCCATCACCTTTGAATGGTCATGGAGAACAGGAGAGGTGCCAGAGGACTGGAGAAAGGTAAATATCACTCCGGTCTTCAAAAAGGGCAAGGAGGACCAAGGAAACTACAGAGCAGTTAGTCTCACCTCCTTCTCTGGGAAGGTAGTGGAGTGACTTGTCTTAGGTGTCATCTCCAAACATCTTAAAGAACAGAAAATCATTGGAAGTGGTCAGCATGGATTTACCAAAGGTAAATCAACGCTTGTCCAATCTGATAGCCTTCTATGATGTTGTGACCAGATGGCTGGATGAGGGGAAAACAGCAGATGTCATCTACCTTGACTTCAGCATGGCTTTTGACACTGTCTCCCATAACATCCTCATTAGGAAAATGAGGAAGAGTGGGCTAGATGAGGGGGCAGTGAGGTGGATTGAGAATTGTCTATGTGACAGGACTCAGTGGGTTCTAATTAACAGAGCAGGGTCAAGTTGGAGGCCTGTAACTAGTGGTGTCCCCCAAGCATCAATACTTAGTCCAGTCTTATTCAACATATTATCAATGACCTGGACGAGGTGACTGAGTGTATCCTCCACAAGCTCACTGATGATACCAAACTAGGAGGGCTGACAGACACTTCAGAAGGCTGTGCTGCCATCCAGCATTACCTGGACAGGCTAGAGAGTTGGACAGAGAAGAACTTAATGAGGTTCAACAAGAACAAATGTAGGGTCCTGCATCTGGGGAGGAAGAATGCCAGACACCAGTATAGGTTAGGGATGGACTTGCTTGTAAGCACTTCTGAGAAGAAGGATCCTGGTAGATAGTAAACTATTCATGAGCCAGCAATGTGCCCTTGTCGACAAGGGGCCCAATGGAATTCTGGCCGCACAGGGAAGAGTGTGGCCAGTAGATCAAGTGAGGTCATTATTTCCCTCTACTCTGCACTGGTGAGGCCACAGCTGGAATACTGTGTCCAGTTCAAGAGAGACAGGGAACTACTGGAGACAGTCCAGCGTAGGGCAGCAAAGATGATTAAGGGATTGGAGCATCCCCCTTATGAGGAAAGGCTGAGAGAGCTGGGACTCCTGAGCCTGGAGAAGAGAAGGCTGAGGGGAGACCTTATTAATGCTTGTAAGTATCTGAAGGATAGGTTGAAGGAGGTGGAGCTGGACTCTTTTCAGTGGCTCCCAGTGACAGGATGAGGGGTAACAGGCACAAGCTGGTACATAGGAAGTTCCATTCAAATGTGAGGAAAAACTTCTTTCCGGTGATGGTAACAGAGCACTGGAACAGGCTGCCCAGGGAGGTTGTGGAGTCCCCTTCTCTGGAGGCCTTCAAAACCCACCTGGATGTCATCCTGAGTGGTGTGCTGTAGGCAATCCTGCTTTAGCAGGGGAGTTGGTCTAGATGTTCTCTAGAGGTCCCTTCCGGCTCTGGCAATTGTGTAACTCCATATGGAGCAAAATTGTAAGTGGAGGATTTCAGGGCTGAGAGTAGTTAAGATGGAAAGGATCATAAAGGACATATCAATTCAGCTAATTGTGTTGTCCTCAGTAAAAATAAAAGTCAACAGTTAAAGAATCTCAGAAGAAATTGGGTAGGTTTTTTCTGATGAGAAAGCTGAAATTACTGTAGTGAATATACAACAAAGCACAGACACAGAATAAGAAATGAAACAAAAACATAAGTTAACTGCACACACAACATTCTGTGGGACAAATTACGCCTCAAATATAGATTAAATCAGTTACATGCACAATTTATTAGTGTCATCATGGATGGCCTGCTTTAAGTCAGAGCCTTGAGTTATTATCACCTAAAGCAGTAACTCTTGGTCCTTTAGAGTAGAAACGAATTACTGTAGCAAAAATGGATATGTGAGGCAGAAAAAGAGAGAAAAAGAAAAAAGGCAACTTAGAAGGGCATTTGTACTTTGCAAACTGCTGATTAGCTGTCTATAAATAAGCAGATCATTAGTCATTTCTAAATGGTTTGAATTACAAATGTGGCTGGTCTGTCAAGCCTGTATTCTAAAAGGACTAACTACTGTATTCAGAAAACCTCCAAGATACATTGTTTTAAATTATTTGTAATTAATTTCTACTACAGAATATAAATTGAATTCCACACATATCAGAGTTCAAAAATGTTGTATAACTATCACATAGAGCTTCAAGCTGCCTTGAGGCACAAATGAGTACAATTTGTTATATAGCATCATAATGTTACTAGGAAGGAATCAAATCTCTAAAGATTACATAAAGAACTGGGTTTGAATCTGGTTTAAGTCATGGGTAAAGTGAATTTTGTTGGCATCACTCCATTCCCTAATGTAGATTTATCCATAGTGCAGCCCATCTCCAGGCTCAGAATTAGACATGACTAGCAGGCTCACCACTCTAGAGAGTCCCAGTAATGATATAGCATAGGTATTGTAGTATGTCAGCACTGAAACAAAGCTGGCACAGACATTAGGGTAAACTTAAAAATAACTGTTATGCTGGTAGCCATATGCTGGAAAAAATATATATTAAACTTGCTCTTATCGTTCTAAAGTACTAACAACTATGGAAAAGTAATAGAAGGCACATACAGAACCATGAAAGGCTTTTTGATTTCAGATTCTTAATCTTCTGTTTAATGGGCCAGTACTGCAGCAGTTCACTCACCCAGCAATAATTTTATATCCCAGGGTGTGTACATAAAAGACTTCAGTTTTCTGGATTGTCTGACTGCACTTTCCTGAGCACTCAAATCTGGCAAGAGAGGGTTTATTCAAGGTAAACAAAGAAAACATCTGACTGAAAACTGGAATCTAACTCTTTCCTTTATTTATTCTCAATTCATTCCTTGGGAAGGCAAGTGACTCAGTCTGTTTTTTTTCTCACTGCTGCCCTAGTTTACTTATTGTATTTTCTGGTTAGAAGCTATTGAGGCAGCTGCCAGCACCAGCCGTCATTTGCAGGTATCCTAGGGCCCTCTCAGGCTAGAGCACAATACCGAAGCAAAACTTATTGCTTTGCTGAATTGCTTTATTCTGCTCTTAGACAAAAGAGTCAATCACATCCATACTTCTGTGGGCCTTCAAGTCTAAACCATAGCTTTTAATGCTATTGACTGCTATTACATCAGTCTTCACGCTGCTGGACTTGCATCCAGATTGAAATGTGGTTAGCCATATTGTTTTGTGAACCATGGTCCTGACCGTGACTGACTGTCAGCAGAGATAATAGCAAGTCCTGTTCAGTATGGTTTAAGTCTTGGCTTTTGTTTGGATCTGGACCCAGATGAGAAAGGCCTGACACCAGAGCTCTTATCCACCTTTCATGTGTTTTCACACACCATGTGTTTTCCTCGCTGTGCTCACAGGGCACTGGTCTGAAACCAGGCTGGCTCTGCCTCAGTGGCCAAACCCTGTCCAGGGGCAGCAGGGAGGGGGCTGCAGGACTGGCCCCACCCAAACCTCTGAATAACACCTTGAAAGCATGTTAAGGCCAGGTCCTGATGAGTATTTTAATTGTTTAGTTTTCATCCAGGAACCTGTTTGATTTTGATTTAGAAGTACGCTTATTGTTTTGGGAATTGGTACATATGTAGCTTTGAGAATCTGGGTCTTAATTCTGCCAGTAAATAATACCTCCATTTTCAATACCTCCAATTTTCAAAATCGGTTATAGCTTAAGGAAAAAATTAGTCTTTTGGTCCACCTAAACTCATGTATCTTTCTGAACATTTTTTGGTCCCTGTCACTCATTTGTTGAATATTCTTCTCTTCAGCAAACTCCCATTGGCATGAAAAGGACTTTTATGTAGAGACACAGGGATTCATTCTTTTTCTTTTATTATGTGTGCACATTGGTTTCTCTCTTTAGATTTTATCCATAAATGTTAATGACTTTTTATGAGAGCTAATATGTTTCTGTAGATTGTGGGGCTGGCTGTTGGAACGATGACTTCCTTTGAGTACAGTAAAGCAATATTTTTCCTAGTGGGAATGACTACTTTCACTTCATAGAAAATATTGGACTTTTTTTACAGTAAATGAAAATGTCAGTCAGATATATCTGGATTTCAAAAACAGTCTGTGTGAATTCAGGAAAAAATTAACCTGTTTAATTATAATCATCAAGAGCCTTCTTATTTGCCTTTGTGAGTCTGGGCTTGCTTTTTAATATGATAAGACATTACTACAGCCAAAGTGAATATCAATTAAAAAAGCACAATATAATTTATATTAAATGTCATGAACAGAAAACTATAGTAAACAGTAGATATGCAGTATCATTTTCTCTCCTAACTTCTAGGCAAATATATTGATAATAGGAATAACAACTACTGCTCCACCTATGCTAATCACAGAATAATGGCATAAAAAATATACATATAATCCTATTTTCCTGCCATAATAATTTCTTCATTCTCACCTTTCAGTCCCTTTTTCCCTGTTCAAAAATTGACTCTTAGTCAAGGAAAAAAATGAAGACAGAAAAGACTCCAATATATACCAGTCTTCTTCATCCCTACTTTTGTGTAACCTTCATGGACTCCAACTGTTGTTTTATTATTACTTTTAATTTCTATAAGTTGTCACATTTTGTTTGATAATAATAGTACTGAGACTAGTTGCCAGTGGAAAGCAGCCAGTTTCCTCTGAAAACTACCCAAATTCATAAAGAAAGTGTAAAAACCTTTTGGCACCTCATTTCAGTGTACACTTGAGAAAAAGAAAGACCAGAAAGATCCAAAGTTATTCACCTATACAGCTTCAATCCAAATGGGAAAACCAAACAAAAGAGTCCAAAATCCATTTTCTGATACCAAATGAAGTTTCAGTACATAGAAGGTTATAGAAATTGGAATACACTAAGAATTCCAACTTCTTAAAATTCCCTTAAAGCAACCAATTATCATGTCACAGATCTATTTCTTTCCTCCACTTTTTGAAAGCCAGAATATCTGGGTAAAAATGAGGTCCTGGTACTTTTGCACTGTTTTAAAGGCAGAGAGTTTTTTTGGATGTTGTTCATTATTTCTTAATTTAACCAAGTAGACAATGGAGAGTGTTGAATTTTACTGAGAATAAATTTTCACTGAGTAAAGATCTCAAGATAGAAACATTCTAAAAGTAGAATTCTAGTTATCTAATAGCTCTCTTATTTCATTATGATAAGCATGGGGAAAAGAATAGATAGATAGGTAGGTAGGTAGGTAGATAGATAGATAGATAGATAGATAGATAGATAGATAGATAGATAGATAGATAGATAGAAAATACCTCAGTTAAATTATACACAAAGATACAGGCATGTGAGCCACTCCTCTAACACTTTATTACCTACGTGTAATATGAGAATAATTGGAAAAGGAGAAAAAAAGTAAAATTACTCTGTGCTAACTTTGCTTCTTTTAATTCAGAAGATGAAATGCAAATCTACACCGATTTGCTTGATGAGGTTTGGAGTGAGGAAGACTTCAAAGCACTGGAAATACCTTGAGGATAATCTTTGTGCTGGAAAGACACAAGTTGATGAAAGATACACACCCCAGCTATAGCTTGTACTCTGAATCCCTTCTCCATTATACAGTTAATGTATTATTTGACATTTGGTGTCCCCTCTGCTACATATCTCTCAGAAGAGTTAGAAAATATATTTCTCTTATGTCAAAGCATGTAACACACCCCTTAGAGAAGGCAATAGGACTGAAGCAGATACTTAACTTTGAATTTAGGCTCAACTCCTGCTCTGAAATGGCAGATAGTTTCCACTTTAATATGTGTTTTGCTCTAATAGTTTGGTTCTGTGACATCTTTAACATTTCTCTTCCAAGTGTTTTATTTGTAGAGTTTTAATATTACATTTTGTAAAACTTTAAATTTCCTTTTTAGTTTGATCTTCTCTGAACTGAATAATACTTGTTCTATGGGTGAAAACTGACAGAGCTACAAGGACTTGAAAATTGTCAGCTTTGGACCCTGCTTTAAAGTTATGGCTTAATTTTGTAAATTCAGCAAAAACTGAACTTTGCACATTCACAGACAGAATATTAATGCTTCAGGTCTGTTCCTCGAACCCTTGAGAGCAAGAGGAAGTCTAAACATGCCAATCTTAACTTGTATGGCTGTGCTTTTCATGCTTCTCTTTCACAGGGATATATTGTACGTTACAGTTAGAAGGCTGCTTGGATCTTTTACCTAAAGCAAACTGAGACGGTACATAAGAAATTTAGGACAGTTGTATAAACGTGCTCTTAGACTTTGGAGAAGTGTTTGTTCTTCCCCAAATCAAATCAGTTTGTGATAACAGAGGAGAAACATCAGAAGCATGAATTACGATATACCATTTCTTCTATTTCTTCTTGTAATTTCTTTCTTAAAATGAGGGTTTCTTTAATTAATAGATTCTTTTGTTATACGCATATGTGCACTCATATACGTGTGGATGGGTGTATCTGTATTTATATGTGTACCTATGTATATATAAAGCCACAGAATAAGTCCACAATGTGCCCTTTAGTGGCATCATCACAGTGCTTTAATGGAAGCTGGAAAAGGATTTAAGTTTGCAGGTTTAGTTTTATTTCTGTGCAGAGTAAGAAAATTTTCAGTAATAATTATTATTGGATTTTTTTTAATGACAAATTAAAAAGGGGAAAATGCCAGGGACCACTGTTATATTTAACTTCTGTTTTTTCAGCCCTGAACTTAACTTTCTGTCACATCTTTTTACTTCATTTTACTGTCATCAATATTTTTGTTGCTATTTTCAAGAAGCACTCTGAGTTTTAACACAGTCCCCTTCCTCTGTTTCTGTATCACAGCACAAAACCTACAATGATGGCTCGTCTTCTGTGTCAGCCTCTTTTTTTCTAGTGTTTTTTGTGGTGTTGGTTTGTTGGGTTTTTTATGACAAAATTATCATTCCCTTTCTTGGCATGCCTTAGAATCCAGAGTAATGTCACTTGGGCCTCAGGAGCTGGTGAGCAGCAGCAGCAGGTACAAGCTGAGGAAGTCAAGGTAGCATTAGTAGTCATGCCTGGCTTAATAATAGTAGCTTGCTCCTCCAGGATTTGTCAATTTTGATTTTGGAGTTCAGTCAGCAATGGCATGTGCTGTTTGCCTCCTGTCTGTTCAGCAAAATAAAGGGAATAATTTTCTCTTCCAGGCGACAAGGCTGAAAAAGAAACCTCAACAGTTGTTTTAATGCCTTGATGTGTAAGCTGCGTTTTTTCATTGATTTCATGATTGTGATAAATTTTCGTGTTTAGGAATATTTGGGTTCTCTGGATAATTTAGTAATGGGCAATACCTACTCCAACCTAATTTCCTTTTCAAAAGTTGCATCCTCACTGAATATTCCTGCATTCTTTTCACTAGCTGTGAAGGAAACCAAGAAGGAAAGAAAACTGGGGAGAAAACAGGAGGTACAAACCTTGCTTCTGACTGCAGGTAAAAGTCAGTGAAGGAAAATAAGTTGAAGGATACAGATTATCTTCTTGAGAGCTCTACTCCCACTAAAGAATAATCTTGTCATAAAAGGGAAAGAAAAAAACCCCAAACCTGCAGTAAATTCCAAAGGTAGTGAAGTTGCCAGAATGTGAAGAAATGGTTGATTCCTGAACTAGAGCTTGGAAAGAAGATAGAATCTAGTACTAAAATCTCTGTTGTCCAGCTATGAATCTTAGAAGTGCTTAAGTATTTTTGCCTATTTGCTGCACGCAATGATACATCAGCACAAGTTTGCTATTAGTCTCTGCCCCTTTTTCAGAGAGCTTGCAACAAATAAACTCAGTTACTTAGCCATGGGATTTCAGTCTGAGCTTGTTTTGAATCTTTCTTGTGCATACAGGCAGCAAATGTGTGCCAAATACTTTTGGCTGATTGGAAAGCAATTGAAATGTGTGGAGAGAGTTTGCAAGAGCTATAAGGAGTTGGGTGTGGGGGTTTTTTTTCAGTGCCCACAATACTAATTAGCTGCAAAACACTTGCCCCTGAGAATTCAAATTGGAATTTTAGTTCTGGGAATGTTTTCACATTTGCCAGCTCACACATTGTGCAGTGATTCATCAAAAAGGATTGTGCTAGTCATTTAATGCTTCAGCTAAGAAATACGAGAAAACATGTATTGTTTTAACAATTTTAGCAATTATTTTAGCAACTTTTTTTTTTATTCTGTGCATATCTTCAAACTAGGGTGGGGGGGAAGAGAAAAACATAGAAAGATTGTTTATAAGATTAAATTTCATGAAGGAAAAACTTCAATCCTGAGGGAAAAAACCAAACAAATGAAAAAAAAAAAAACACCATAGCTGAGTTCCAGGGTAACCTGGACAACACTGTGCTTTTAGGAAACTTGCAAGGAATTAGAATCAAACCAGTGCCTGCAGAATTAAGTCTTCTGTGTTTCAAAATAGATAAATCCTGCCTGGCTCTAACATAGAAATTGGTTATGGAGATAACTGACAGCTACCGACATAGATATGAATGTGCATCTAGAAAGCAACATAATTTTCTGACCGAAGGAGGGCAAGTGTGTTAGGGAGGTGTCCAAGGTGCTGGAAAAATAATGAAAATGTATGTTTATGAAGTCGCAGAGATTTCTGTAAGGTTTACTCCTGAGCCAGTCACATTGACCTAAAACTGTATGTGTAGAAAGCAAAATCTATACTGTTACAGCACACACTATAAAAATGTAAATGTCGCTTGAAGCATGCTTTATTCATGAATTTTTCAAACTACTGAGACCTGAAAGGATTTAAGCTAAAATAGTTCCCTGTTTAAAAAGCTAAAAGATGAAATATGTATTTAAAATAATAAATTATACATAAATGTGATTTATAATTTATTGGCTATAAAAGTTTTACCACAGAAACAAGAAGAATAGGATCTTGAATAAATATGAAACAGCAAAGTAAACACTTTCAGGAGGCGGGTGCAGAGAAGTAAGTGAACTTGGAAATTTTTTTTTTATTATTATTTTAAATATAATTGTAATCTAAGAGACATGCTTCTAAGAGTGTCTTACAGGAATGGTAGAACTCAGGGTATTTTTTTCAATTAGAAACATAATTTCTTTCTGCTTTGGTAATAAACTGTGGTGATCCCTAGCATGCAGTGGTGGAATTTACCCAATTCAAGGTTCTCAAAGGCAGACCAATGTCTCCACCAGGTAGAATAGCCAGTTCCCATATTTGTTGTACTCAGATAGCCAAGAAGTCCTGATTTCACCCTGTGATTTTTAAAATGTGCCTACCTGAATTCCGTGTCACAGGCTTGACAGAACTGCATCTTTAATAGAGATGGATGTGAGACTCAGAGGCTCAAGCTTCCTAAACCAACTGCACTAACTGTGAGCAAGGCTCAAGTACAGTCTTAGCATCACTCAGCGTTTTCCCCCATTTTAATACCGTGAAAATACGGGCTACATCTAGGTCTATTTAAATATATGTACATATGTATAATTAGGAATTTAATGGGCTGTGTTGTTCTGATTCATTCAGGATTAGCTGGTAACTGTAAGAAATTGGTTATAGTCATGACTGTACTACAGATCAATTTGGCAGTGGGTACAAAAAAAATATCTAGTAAGTTTGTTAATAATATTATCAACTACATAAAAAAAAAAATCCTAATTTTTCTGCTTTATGAAACCTTCCTAAATTATGCAGCTGCCAAGGCCATATAGATTAAAGGCAATAAATAAGAGTTTCCGCTCAGAACTTCATTGTTGAGCTCATGCCTGCTCAAGACTAAACACAAAGACTGATAGGTTTTTAACTCTTCCCCACTCTTCTAGGAATTTATTTTTGAAGCATGATATGGGCTTTTTAGGGTGAATGAAATGAATTACTAAAAAATGCTTGATGAGCAGACTTAAAAGAAAATAAAAGCAAACCCCCTACTACTTGTTTATTATATATTTGTTTATTTTATATTTATATTATTATATTTTTATGTGTGTATTTTATATTGGAGTTTAAAGGGTTAAATGCTTGTCCTGCTGCATTGTGAACACCAAGGTGACTGATTTTAATAGATCCATGAATTGATCAAGAATAGGTTGAAAGGACCATTATATTTTAATCATCATAAAATTTAGTAAAGATTTGCATTTAGTAATGAGTTTTGTAAAGAAAAATGGATAAAAATAATAAAGCAGCAGGGTTTGAAATAGTTATTTTTTATGACCCCTGAAGGTATTACAGTCCTTAGGAAAGCAAACATCTTAATAAAATAGCCTTAAAAACAACTCCTATACTAGTAAAGTGTACGGCAACAGCATATAGAAGAACAGAAAACTGCAATTTGAGACTGCAGAAATACTATATTTTTTAAAAAATAAGTTGATTGACATGGGTTATTCTCACAACCAAGTGGGAGGGGAGATTCTTCAGAAATCTTCAAGGATGCATCCTGAAAGCCTTAGCTTACATTGCTTCCTGAACAGAGCAAATACCGAGTAGGTTTTATACTGAGATGAACTCAGTGACTCTCTGATGCTCCCTTTTCTCTGTTAACCCCACTGGAATGGTGTTTCTGTATTTTTCATTATTTTATTTTCATTATTTTAATTTTTTTTAATATATTTTTCTCACTTCTGTTGCTGACCCAGAAGGAGAATGTTTACTTTATTGCATGTAGGACAGCTTGATTAATGCTAAACTATCAGTAAATCAATGAGAGCTTTAAATATTTTGCCCCTTTCAATTCACAATGGAACAAAAAGAAAATCACTTAGCAACACTTAACAATGTGGAACTGGACCCTGAACATTTGTTAGAGTGTCTACTGTGTTTTCGTAACTTAGCCAATTATGTAGACAGTCTAGTCTTTTTTTTTAACTGTCTAATACTTTCCCCCTTAGTGTTGCTAAACAACCCCTTTCTTTGATACGCTTCAGATGCCCACCTCAGACTGTATTTAATTTCATTCTTTCTTTGAAAGGCTGTAATATTGTTTCTCTTTACTCTGTTACAGCTGTGTAAATTTAAATGAATTTACTTTCTTCATAGATTTGTGCAGCCAAGAATTTCATCACCCCAACTTGCTCACCATCAAGAATTTGAGTATGGCAGCCAAAAAACAGTTGATAAATGCTAGTTAATTCTGGGCATCTGGTTATTTTGTTTATGCTTGTAAATGAGAGTTGAGCCCTCTGTAAAATTTGGTGATTGTACCTAGAACTAATAGTGCTGTCATTGGATAATGAACATCTTTGAAACATTTCTACTGTAACTGTTACAGATAAATCTTTTTGGACAGCCTGGTCCCTGAAAAAGAATAGGAGTATTAAGTACCTGAACTACATCTTCAATGAAACCCTGTTTGAGATATATCTGTTTTCCACCAAAATGTAGTACCTTCAAGAGAAAAGTTTGTCCAAAATTTTTCCAACGCATTTTCTTCAATTTATTATGTATTCTTTTAAGAAATATTGATGGAAAGAGCCCACATTCTTTGGATTTATTCTAAAACTTCTCACTTTCCCTAATTTCCCAAGTATCTTTCCCACGAAGAAAGGTGGTGGCTTTGAAACTCAGTCCCCTTTGTACCCTAGGATTAATCCAAGAATTACTGAATCTTGAAAGTTCTTTGTTGTGCAACAAATAAATTTTAATTTCAGTAGGAAATATGTACTGAACACAAAGATTTCCTCAGAGAGAGACTGTAGTATACTGAGGACTACATGAAAAACACAAGGAAGAATTTTAACTGAATTGAGATCTTCTACAATAAGTGTTTAAAACAAAAACCCTTTCTCTTTACACCCCCTTTTAATCTGTGAAGTAAATATATTTGTATTGAAACCAGTTTATTGACAATTACCAAGATTTTCTAAAGATTTTTTTTTTTTCACTTAAACCGTCCAGTATAAAAATTTTAGATTTCTAGGTTATCTGCTTTGTAAGAACCTCATCTTCCAAATCTGCAGTCAAGTGACCCTTACCATGCCACCGCCACTATTGCAATATCCTTACTGATTTCTTTGTCTTTTATTTTATGAGACATGATTGGGTAGTTTAACTATCTGAAGTTATTTTCAGAATTCTATATTTAGTTTACTCATGATTAAAGCTACTGTATAATATTACCCTATTTATATTTGCCTGCAAGTTTCTCCCTGAAAAGCTGATAATTCCGAATAACTTAGAGTAAAAGACTAGTTCAGCATCACAACTGTGCCCCACACGAATTTTGCTACCTGTATTGAGGCACGTTATAAACACTGGTTTAAGAACATATGCTTAAATGTGCACCTACTAAGGCTAATTCTTGTCTCATTTGTACTAGTATAAATCATAATGAAATTAGAAGAATTACATTGCTTTTATGGCATTGTACTGAGAGCAGAAGGTGGCTGATTAAATCCATGTTAATTGAAACTAATTGGCAGTAAGGACTTGAAGAGGATAAAGTTTTTAATAAAGCATTAAATAGACAGATGATTTGTCTAAACTGGTCAAAGGCATTTTCTTATTATAAAAATGCTACTGCCTTATTGTTTGTGTCCTAAAGGTAATTTCTAAACTAAAATCAGCTTGCCAGTCTTGGACTACATAGAGTCCCAGGTCATCTTCACAACTAATGCTAGTTTTGCTCTTCCATGCTCACATAGCTTTCATGTTGGTGACCTACCTCTCCAGTGTCAGTGCTAATTCAACACAAAAACTTCACAAACATTTCCTTCCCAATTCTGTAGCTGCACTTAATTACATTCAAAACTGAGCATCTACCAAACATTCTTCTAGTCTGTTTTCCTTTCTTGAACTGCAAACCTGTGTTTGTCTGGTTACACTTGCATGCTTGCAAGAACCCCTTACTACTTCTTTGCCTTAGCAACCTTCTAATTGTGAAAACAAACTCTTTCTTAAAAGTTTGAAAGTCATGCATTCGTGACTTTTCTCGTAGCACACACTCTGCTGCACTTCCTTGTGCATCCAGATGTTATGGAATTGTACTGACTTGATATTCAGAATTTGTTCTGCGTACATCTAAAGCATAGAGTATTCAAGGGGAAGCACTGTGCCCATATACATACATGCATATGTGTATGAAATATAATGCACAATATATACACAATACATTTGTGTATATATGTAAGCAGTGCCAACAATATATTTATACATACACATAATATATATATATGTATACATTTGGATTAATTTCTGATATCTGGAGCTAAAGGTTCAACACAGCATTGATGGTGTCCAGACAGGTGGCATGTGTTTATCACTTTTTACAGTCAGTGAACATCAGAACTTTCCTGTATCCTTCATGTGGAAGTTCTTAGGAACTCTAAAGTGGGCTCCAATGAAAATAAAAAGACTGACCTCTTCTGAAAACAGTCCACTCCAAATCCTGTAATCACAATCGGTCCTAATTAGGTAGACTGCATTGCACTGAAACCCAGAACCTGAGGCATAATCCTGATATAATCTAGCAATTCTGTGGAAGCATGGTGGTCAGCTGCTTATTTGACATTGTTTCAACCTTTACAGATTAAGATTAAACTTTAAGGCAGTTTTGCTTTTGTTTGTCTTTATTGATTATCCATCTATAACCTAAAGCATACAAAAGTATACTTTTTTGGTACATTTTAATGATTTAACTGTGTTACAAACACCATTACTGCCACTAGGAATCTTTCCGCAGTACGGCATATGTATAAGTGCCTCCCTAATTACTGAAGGTGATTTTATATGGTTACTTTCTAAGGGATATGACTGTACTAAATGCTTAGAGAATGGAATATTGAGTCTTACTCTGTGTTCTGAACTGCTGAAAACATTTATTTTCAATTTAGGTTTACATTAGAACTATGTGTTTGCAGATGCAATATTTAAGATGCAATTAATCATGGATTAAAAATGTGATTCCAATTTGCAATAATTTAAACACCTCGATCCCTTCTCATGACCATTTATTAAGGATTTAGATGTGTGTGTACAAAATATACCCACTTCATAATTTTTAATAGTTCCATCTCCCCAGTGGTAGACAGTGCGTGCAAACTAGTGCTTAACATAGTTGGTAAATGCTCTGCCAAGAATGCAAATGGCATCCCAGGGTGCATCAAGAAGAGTGTGATGAGCAGTGTGATGAGGTTATCCTGCCCCTCTACTCTGCCCTGGTGAGGCCCCATCTGGAGTACTGCATCCAGTTCTGGGCTCTCCGATTCAAGAACGACAGGGAACTGCAGGACAGGGTACAGCAGAGGGCTACACAGATGATTGGGGGCCTGGAGCGTCTTTTTTATGAGGAAAGGCTAAGGGACTTGGATCTTTTTATTCTGGAGAAGACTGAGGGGGAATCTGATCAACATTTGTGAATACTTAAAGGGTGGTGGTCAAGAGGAAGGGACCAGTCTTTTTTCAGTAGCGCCCTGTGAGAGGACAAAAGGAAAAGGGCACAAGCTCAAACAGAAGAAGTTCCATCTAAACATGAGGAGAAACTTCTTCACTTTGAGGGTGGCAGAGCACTGGAAGAGGCTGCCCAGAAGGGTGGTGAAGTCTCCGTCTCTGGAGACAATCAGAAGCTGCCTGGACACATTGCTGTGCAACCTGTCTAGGAGGGCCTGCTTCGGCAGAGGTGTTGGACTAGATGATCTCCAGAGGTCCCTTCCAACCCCATATCATTCTGCGATTCTGTGAATTTGTTGGGTTCTTATTATTTACATACATAAAAATCTGGAAATGGCAGAAAGAGGGAAAAAGAAACCGCTGAACTGGCTTCTTATTTATTCTTTAGTATTAAAATCTATCTTATTTTTCTCAATTAGAGTCAAATCAATGAGTTCTCAACTAGAAGCTTTTAGAATACAGTTTGTCACAAAGCAGATTTTTGTTTTAGTTTAATCACAAATGTGTTAAATTTAAATCCTATAAAAGATGATTAATAAAAAAACCCTGACACATACATGCATATCTGTAGCATCATTAATGTATTGCCATAATAATAAAGTTCCATAGTTTTCTTAATAAGCGAACATTCATCATTCTAATCCAACGAGTTAATCTCAGAGGACTATTGTTAGTAGCAATCACAGAAAAAGGGACCTGGAGAAAGCGTGTATTTCTTTTTCACGTTCAGTTCCTGGTTTATAATATGTTGCTATTTAGAAACACTGAAGCAATTCCTCCATGGTGAGATTTTTATCTTCATCCTCTGTAATATCTGTATAGAGCAGCCAGGAAGCAAGAAATACTGGTAATTTACATTATTTCTATGTGCCAAATAATCTTACACCAAATTTAGGAAACAAACCTATGTAACAGAGGGAAGTTAGGTAGTACAGGTTTTTTAAGAAGCATTGATTCTCTTGGATACATAGCACCTCGCTTGCTATTATCATCATTGTTTTCCCTATTGTCAACCTTCCTAGTCTTTCTGCACTTTTCCCTTGTCATTTATTTTCCAGAAAATATATGGCACCTGCGACTGCGGGGAGGTCAGACTAGATGACCTTTGGAGGTTCCTTCCGGCCTGGATGATTCTATGATTCTATCTGAAATACAAATCTTCATTTTCTTCCTAGACCCCTTCAGACTGTCTGCACACATTACCACATTATGGGCAATTCCCTGGTGTACATTCCAGCTAATCAGATGTTAATTTTGGCAAATCTGTGGAGAGAAAAAATTGGGGAATGTAGTTTTCTAATGCAATTCCAGGAACAACATCATCTCCATGTACCTGGTTGGAACAAGCATCCATTAGAGTGAATGAATGAAGTCTGAGTAGTAGCACCAGCAGGCTGAGGAAATGAACCAGAAATCTGGCACTCTCTCTTAAGGGTACCTGCCTATGAGAAGCCTGAGATATTATTTTCCTCACTAATTGTAAATTAAGCTGTCTTCTTTCACAGACATGATCTCATAGATTTGAAGGACACCTGGCCTATTGGGAGGAGGGAAAGATTTCTAGAAAAGTTTCCAGGCTGTTACTACAGCCGTGGAAGGAAAAAGAAAAGAAAAGCTGTTAAAGACATGAAATAAATGTTGTTTCAGGATAATAACTTTGAAATTCTACACACCATCTGGGGTTATAGTCTTTCTGAGATACACTTGTAATATTTCTTGAATTAGATTTTTCTGTACTGAGTCTAGTAATGGTCTGCTAGTTATTTATCCTTTTTCTTCCTGTTTGTTCAAATGCTGCTGTTCCATGAGTAAGCTAAATAAGGAATTTTTGTCCTTTCTATGGGCCTAACTGTCAAGATGTATATCCTCATTAATATGCACAAGGTCTTAGTAATCATGTCACCAAACAATAGTGTCTATTTGCTTTGTCTTGTCTTAGAGTCGGTGGGAACCAGTGGGCTGGTTTAGTGCTTTTTTCAGGGTTTGTGTTTGTATGCCTATATGCTGTGAGGGTGGGAAATAGGGAAGGATCCTACAGATGTTATAAAGAGTCTAATTACAAATTAGTGAAGTTCTCCACGACAAATTCCTATGCATAAAGGTTTGTTCTCTTTCCCCTCCTTCCAACTTTTGCCACAAAACTGCCACAGTTTGGGTGCTGAAGAGCAGAATCAATTGCTGGTCCCCCATTATTAATTTGCACATTTTACTGATGTTCTCCCTGATTTTCCCCACTGTTAGTTCATAGGCAAATTTCTAGTCAATCAGCCAGAATGATTGATAGATTAAATTTTTCATAAAGACCTCTGTATTGTGCTGGTACATTGTTCTGATATCTTAAACATCTTTTATACTTATTGATGGGAATTTCTTCACTGCTTAGAAATTCCTAGATATGTCCAGGATTTAGAATGTCATTTCCCATTAAGAATAATCCCTTACCTAAGGCTTTGACATGGGTAGACAATACTATTTAACTTTTTAATTATTTGGGTTTTGTTGTGGTTATTTTTAAACAAATAAACAGAAAAAGATCACCCCAAAACAAAGTAATAATATTTCATAGCATATAACACAATTCTTCTAGCTGCTGTGTATACCTGCAGGCTCTGACATAGGTTTTCACCAAAAATTATTAAAATTACAGAAAAGCAGAAAAAAACTACTGCTTTGTGGAAATTATACAGGTAGAATTATTTCCTTTGCCCCTGATTATTTTCATTCTTTATGTAAAATTTTTTAGGTCTTAATAAATTTGGAAGGATTCAGCCATGACACTTGAGCATCTGGAAAATGCAGATGAAAGGAAAATCAAAATGAGAGGTATTTTAATCTAGTAATAAGGATGGAAATGAAGAGCACAGAATTAGGAAGATGCTATAAGACAAGGAGGAGCCCTATCAGTACCTTTTGTATAATTTTCGAGAACAGAAAAACTATAAAGCAGAACTGGCAGCTCATGTAATCTCTAGTCATTAAGGTTTTAACAGGTGTCAAAATCTGAAAGCTCTTTCCCTGGCAGGAGCACCTGTGCAAATGGTAGCCCCTTATCCAAGGATATAGTCCTCAAGCTCCTCTAGACTCTCTTAGGATTTTCTGGTAACTCTAAAAAGGTTTAGGATCTTTTCAACTGAAAACCACTTGCAAGAATGAGCCAGTTCTTTCTGCTCAGCCCTGTATATTGTATACTAGGTTCCACTAGAAGAAGTTAAAAGGGCAACTAAGAAGATAAACTCCTGACTGTTAATAAGCTTTTTTATTATTTTTCCTCTTCTGTACCTAAATTAAACCTCAATTTATATTTATAATTTTAGAAGAAGATTTTTTTTGGTATACAGCTACTCTGATTATTGCTGTCTGGGTGCCCTGACACACTTGACAAAGAACTGACATTTTTGTGTATGACTTTGGCTGTTTTCCAAGTGGGCAAATCAATGCTTCATTCAGCATAAGTAGAAAAAGATAAAGATTTATACTTGCAAAACAAAAAGCTCCAGACAGCTCCAGCAATAGAATTAACCAGTGCAATCTTCCTCCTAAAAGCTAGACACTTTCCTGTTTTGGAACTAAATGTCATATGTATTAGTTAAAACAACAACAGTATTTTCAGTCAGTTACTTGTTAAACAGTTTTCAAGAAAAATGCTATGAGTCCATGTGGTATTTCTAATGCCTGTTTTTGATTCAAGTTACTGGAAAAGCAGAATAGAAATGGAAGGAGAAAAACCTCTCTATCATTAAGATCAAAAGGGAAGACACTGTAATACAGTAAAAGCTAATTCTTGGAGTGGAAGAGGACTTTTCTGGACATTAAAAAAAAACCCTGGAACTACTGAGATGAAGCAGCTCTAGAAAAAAGGTTATGCAAGTCCAAGACTCTTGCGGTGTAATAGTCTTTTCAAATAATATGCTAAAATCACACATTTTCTGTAGTGAGGCCCTCACAATTTCTGTGAGACATAGTCTTAGTAGGAGACATTTGGAGAAAAGTCATTAAAGGGAATTTTGATTGCATTTTCCTTTTTTGTTGCGTTTCCTATAAAAATGATTTTTTTAAAAAAGAAAACAAACAAACAAACAAACAAAACAAAACAAAACAAAACAAAACAAAACCAACAACAGTAGTTCAGTGTTTTCTAGCTCATAAATACTGTAGAGTACTGCTTGGTACATTCCCTTAATCTCTTTGACTGGTTCTTACTCAGGTGAAAAAAAATCTGGCTAATCTTTTCAGGTTTTTCTTTTATGATATTTTCCTTAGAACACACTTTCTTTCAAACCAGAGCTTCACCCTCACACTTTTCAGTAACCAAATACAAAAGAGAGTAGAATTTTTTTTTGCATTTATTTTGTGAATTGGACTAGACAGCAGGCTGTCATTCAGAACAGCTCTGAAGTCACCTCTAATTCATAGAGATTTTCCAGGAGTTTACCTTAGAAGACCACAGAACCCAGGCAGGACAGCACAATGCTGGAATGTAGCAAGGATTCCCTGACACTGAGACCCCAGAGATACTCATTGAAAGACACAAGGATAGTATAAAGGTATCACCAGCACCAGACATACAGGGCACATGTATATTTAGTTCTGAACTGGAATTAAAATTCTGTTCTTGCTCTTACACAGATCCTTAGGCGTTGTTAAGAGACAGATCCTTATTATTATAAAGTCTATGAATCTGTACCCCCCATTATTTCTCATTGGACGTACAGGGCAGCGTGAATAATTACATTGTGTTGTTTGAAACATTGTGTGAAGAAAATAATTTATTGGTGGTGAGAAATACTGGATGTGAGATTCTGATAGTACATTTGGTATAAAACATATCTGCCAATTATCCTTTCTATTTCTTTTCCTTTTCCACAATATGTTCTTTTCGAACACTGATTTTTTTCTAATGATTTTCAGTTGGCAGATATGTAGTCAGGACAGCAAACTGTCCCTCGTGAGGTTAGCTGAAAATACCTCACCTTTGTGAAAGAGAAGCTTCTCTCTCCCAGCTCCAAGCAGTTTCGAACTCGAGGACATAGGAGTGAAGGGGTGCAATCCTTCATGCTCTCAAGCTGAGGAATTCAGCAGGCACCCAGACTTTGCCCATGCAGAAGACACTAACTGCCAAATCTGAATTCTAGTTTCTGCAGTCATCATGATCTGTTGCCTTTTGGAGAGGAGCTCAAAGGAAGGTGGTAGCTGGTAGCAACTACTTCCACAGAAATTATTTTGCATTTTGAGAGGTATGGATATGAGGTTCTCCCAAGTAAACATGTGAATCTCTTCATACCTGCCAATTTTACCAGGTTTTTGAATGTCAGGTATTGGCAGCCTGACATTCCTGACAAGCCTATAGTTGTAAGTTCACTTTCTGCCTCCATAGATTGCTTTCTTTATAGAGGATCTCAGAGTCATCCACATGAAACAGACATCATAAAATCCCATCTCCTTTTACTCTGGGGTAAAAGTTCCTCCACCATAGTTGTGATTATTTTAATTTTATTATATTATATTTTATTTTATTTTATTATTTTACCATGTAATTGCATTTTTAGGGGAGATAGAGAATAGATTTGCACAGAGTTGTTTCTAAGTATGATTTTGTTTCAGTGTTATGGAGTGATGAGGAGAGGGGTTTTACTGATAATAAACTAAATTTTTAACTGAGCTGGTATCGAAGAGTATTTTTATATATCTCATTCTGAATTAGTGATGTGAAATTTGGCATGTTTATCAAGAAAATAAAACTTGCCTATTATTCCTTTAACCCCCACAATGTTACTGCATTATGTATACTGCTCTGTGTTGAAAAACAAACAGAACTACTACTAAATTTTTGTAGCATCATGTTTTGGAGATCATACTTTGCAAACAAAGTCCATGATGTTCAAAGTGAAATTACACTGTGATGTGACAGAGAAGGAGCTCCATGGTACACACTTTTGACATGACTACATTCAAATGATTGTAAGGCATATATTAATCTATATTATTTCTACTTTCATTCCTGGCATTTTAAATGTCAAGCACGAACCCAATTCTATTGTGATAAGTACCGGCTTTGAGTATCATAAATTTAAAACCCTGTAACAACAACAAAAACCGCTCTATCTAAAAACAATAATTCTCTGACAACATGAGATCACTGATGAGTTAAAAGGTATTGACTGGTGATAGAGTTTTACTCTTAGGATGATTACTTCGATATTGCTACTGTTCATCTTACGCTTCTTTCTGCAGCTGTAATAGTATACTTACTTATCAAAACAGATATGCCAATTAAGGGAGATTTAGCCACTACTGGGCAACAAATCAGAGACCTACAAAGACATTTCTGGTTTTGTGATGTATTGATTTGCTAAGTAAGTACCTAATGTTGTAATGACAAACATAATTAGGACAGATTCTGATGTAAGGGATATTATAGAAGTTCTAAGGGTAGGCTAATAGAATATATCAACATATATGAGAAAGCTTATATATAGCTCTGTATTTTCCTGAAAAGTTCATAAGAACAATAAACAGCTGTACCTAAATGTTAATGTACTGCATTCTGTTGTGGTACTCTTGATTATTTCTTGATGCTTCACTGATCCTTATAAGACACATGAGCTACTTAAGGCAATTATAGCTGGCACTGGTCTTCAGAAATCATGGAATTATAGAATCATAGAATTGTCTAGGTTGGAAGGGACCATTAAGATCATCTAGTCCAACTGCCAACCTAATGTTTTTTAAAAAATCACCATCACCAAACCACATCACTAAGCACTAAGTCAACTCATCTTTTTAATATCTCCAGGGATGGTGCCTCAACCACTTCCCTGGGCAGCCCATTCCAATGCTTAATAACCCTTTCTGTGTAAAAATTTTTCATGATATCTAATCTGAACCTCCCCTGATGCAACTTGAAGCCATGTCCTCATGTCCTATTGCCTGCAACTCGGGAGTAGAGACCGATCCCCACCACTCTACAACCTCTTTTCAGGTAGCTGTAGAGAGCTATAAGGTCTTCCCTCAGCCTTCTCCAGACTGAACAACCCCAGCTCCCTCAGCCTTTTCTAATAAGGCTGACTCTCCATACCCCCCATCAGCTTTGTTGCCTTTCTCTGGACTCACTCCAGCACTTTAGTGTCTTTTTTTTTTGTGGTAAGGGGCCCAAAAGTAGACACAATACTCAAGATGGGGCCTCATCAATGCTGAGTAGAGCGGACAATCACCTCCCAAATACTACTCACCATTCTATTCCTGATACAGGCCATAATGCTGTTGGCCTTGGCCACCTGGGTACACTGCTGGCCTGTATTCAACTGGCTGTCGACCAACAAACCCAAGTCATTGTCTGCCAGGCAGCTCTTGAGCCACTCTTCCCCAAGCCTGTAGCACTGCATGGGGTTGTTGTAACCCAAATCAGAAAGTTAAACCAGTGTGTAACTCCTTCAAAATGATGACCTGAAAATTGTCAGGAAGTCTAGTGGCAGGACAAGGGGTAATGGTTTTAAATTGGAAGAAGGGAGATTTAGATTAGATATTAGGAAGAAGTTCTTTACTGTGAGGGTGGTGAGGCACTGGAACAGGTTGCCCAGGGAAGTTGTTGATGCCCCATCCCTGGAAGTGTTTAAGGCCAGGTTGGATGGGGCTTTGAGCAACCTGCTCTGGGGAGAGGTGTCCCTGCCCATGGCAGGGGGGGTGGAACTTGATGATCTCTAAGGTCCCTTCCAACTCTAACCATTCTATGATTCTATGATTCTATGATTCTTTGAAAAATGTGTTCTAGTATAAGAATATATATTTTTTTTGTGTGTGTTACACAATATTTGAAGTATTTGGGATGTGTTAAGATAATTAATATTGCAATTAATATGTTAAATAAAGAAGTGAGGATATTTTTTTTAATATTATCAAATGTTTTGTGTTTCCCCGGACATACCTATACTGTGAATATATATTTCTTTAATAACAAGTTTTTTCATCATTGAAAGGTATTTTGGTCAGCTCTGCACAACATTCTGGCTGAGATCTCCAATATCTTACTATTTTGATGACCATTTTGTTGAGAATTTGAAACCTGCAGACTATTTTAATCTGAAAAAGGATTAAAAAAAATATTTCTCCATATAAGCATTCTCTCCTCCCTCCCAAAATTAGACCATCAGTCTTGAGGTCTTGATTTTTATTGGTTGACATCTTTTGTAGTCATGCATAAAAGAGCAAATGTTAAATCAGAAAAACAGTATTTTCAACACACTTTAATATAATCCTGACTATATCTTTGTAAAGAAAAGTTAAGAGAAGTTCAGAGAAGTAGGGGACTGTCAATTCTCCTCTCACATGCTCCTCCATCTAAGACAATACCATAATAGTATCTTAATTTGGGGGTCTATTCCTACTAGCTTTTTTCTTTTGCCTGATGTGTTTATTCTTGTTTCTGTTGCTGGCCTGGTATCTGATCCAGTCTTCTGAAGCTGAAGAAAACCGTTTTAAAGATGCTGGTGGCTTTTGGGTTTTGTATGAAACTTCCTTTGTCATTCATTTATACATGCATCACTCTTAGGGATGAAACAACTAAATTCAAGAGAATTAACAGCACCAAGTATGTGCTTAAACAGTAAGTATAAATTATGGTAAATGTTTTCACCCTTTTTGGGGTATAAGATGTAAATTAAGGCACTAGAGTAGCAAAGGCAAGTATCCAGAAGTCAAGAGAACCCTGAAGTTAGGTTGTAATTGCAGGCCTTTCTCTTTGTTTTGTAAAGATAAGTTCTTAAGAACTGAAGACTGGAAGAAGAGAGTTTGTAATGTATTAGAGGGGGAAGAAAAAAAAGAGTTTAGATTTTGTTTCTGTACTTCATGTACAAATTTATTTATTTTTAGGTTCAGTCCATCAGACAAAAAGACAGTGAAATTATACGTATCTCCTTTTTGAAGTTAGCCCATCAGATGAAAATTGATTTCAGGGCATCAAGAGGAACATCTAATCCTAAATATCTTTTCCTACATCAACTCAAATCATAGCTTGTTCACTGAATATAGAAGTGAACAGCATCACAGGTAAAAAAAGCAAAGTAGGACCCAACATGGGAGAGTTAAAGCTTAGGGAACTGTAAGTGTCTGATGGAGAAGTGATTATTCAGCTTTAGTATTCTTCCTTTTTTTCTGGGTACCTGACCTTCCACAGGAATTTTCAGCTTCCTTACTCTTCCAGAGAAGCAGATCTCTTTTTTTCTGATATTTCATGAATAACATTTATGAATACCCACACTAGCTTATTGCACAATACAAGACTTTCTTTCTATATTTGTTTCTTTGGCAAAGGTAAGACTCACATTGGAGGCACAGTTGCTGTTCCCAGTATCCAGCAGGGTACTCTCACAGACCTGTTGTGTGACAGAGCTAAATGCTTGTTAAATCACAACTTCTGTGTGTATTTAAACAGCGAAAATCTATTGAAAGCATATGAAAGAAGAAGAGATATTGAATAATTTCTGGTTTATAGTAAACAGTTTGACTATATACCCATTTAGATGAGTCAGCTACATGAATATGAATTGGAAAGTTGAGTCAATGTTCTAATGCTTTTAATACATCTAATACTCTTGACTTTTCCTCTTATAACTATTGGGTTTGATATTTTTCTAAGTTATTTTGGGGTTGTTTGTTTGTTGGCTTTTTTGTTGTGGGTTTTTTGTTTTTTGTTTTTTGTTTTTTTTTTTAAAAAAAGGATAAACTACTACCACGTGAGTGTGAGCAACTCCTGCAAAACTACACAGATTTAAATAAACATAAGAATTAATAAAGTGTTGATCTGATGCTTTAACAATTGCAGTTCTTAGTTTTTCTACTTTTCCTCTTTCTTCGTTTTAATAGAGTGGATATGTAGCCTTCAAAAAAACCACCAACACAACAAAAAGCAACCTCCAAAACAAACAAACAAACAAACAACAAAGCAACAATAAAAAAAATCTGGCAGAACATTCAGAATCCTAGTTATTAATTATAGAAACTTACAGCAGAGCAGTTAAAATGCACCTGTGCCACATGTGGCCTTGGTACACTAAGCAGTTTTTTTAAACAATTACGAAGTTAATTCTTAACAAAACAACAGACATCTGGTCCACTCTAAAGAAAGAATCATAGAAAATCTTCAGAAATGAAATAGACTCTCTAGTCTATTATGCTATATCTGGAGGTTATCTAAACCTGTTGCTTCTGAAAAGCCGGAAGTGATCTCTTGGGTGTTACGGCAAATGAACAACTCTCTGCTTTTTCTAGGACTTCTGTCAGAAAATTAATTTTCACTGTGGCTTACATAACAGTTAGAAAAAGTTGAACTATGTTTTTAAAATTTTGACCTTTTCATTACTAGTGTTTTATTTCCAAAAATCAAACATTTTTGAAGATGTGGTAGCTGTTCATAATGATATTAACATCATATTTGAACAAATACCAGCTTATGCATTTGTCATATACTCTGCAGGCATTTGCTTTTCTTTTTAGTCATGTCTTGACTGCTTTTTCTGTGCATAATTGGGCTTAAAGTACTTGCAGGAGTGAGAGATAGTTAAAATAAGAAGTTTAAGTCATTGTGGAAGCAGAGTATGTCTACTCTAGAGACTTTTAGCACAGGTAGACCTGTTCAGGTAGGGATATTAATCAGATACTACATGAGAAGACCAGTTTCAGAAAGTTTCTGGAAAGAAAAGGGATTGCTTCATGCAAAATTATGTTGGTTTTTTCCTTCCCTTCTCATAAATGTTGATGATTAGTTTAAAAATATCTGCAATTACATAAAACCATGAAGGTTTTCAACATATATCATCTTCTTATATCTTTTGTAACTTCAATGATGTTAAAGGAAATAAAATGCAATTGATACATTCACTCGTGATTCCATATTCTTACATTAACACAGCAATACTTTCGCCCCTATTTCTTCAACTCTTCTGAACACTTAGAAACTAAATTATTTTCGTATTCTTTTTGTCATCCTGCCTTCTATATGGCTCAATCTTTAGTAAAAAATCTCCTCTCAAGGAGCATTAATAAAGCATGTAGCAAAAACTTCTGATATGTCTACAGCTTGCTGTCTTCTGGTTTTGGTTTCCTACATCAGAAAGAGTTTACATTTTCCATTGGTAGAGTTTTGAAAAAACCTCCGGTGTTGATTTGATATGCTCCTTCTGTCAAGGCAGAGAAGATGAAAATATTTTCCCTCAGACACTTGGCAAGACAGATTGGATTGGCCATTTCCAACCTAATGTTTTAAAGGAAATTTAAAAAACAACAAAAAAAAAAAGGCTGGAAACTGCATTTTACTCTTATTTTCAAAGTAAAGTAATCAGCTGAGCTTTAGCTGCAGTAGGCAATTTTGGGGGCTTTATGTGGAAATTCGTGAAATGGAGGAAAAAGAACATATAATGAAATAAAAGCATTAATAAAGCACTACCAAATACAGAGTTCTAGTTTCATCATACCACACACATCCTTCTGGCCTACACATTACTCACCATAATAGAAAAAGACCGAAGGAATATAGAACAGAAGAGAAAAACAAAATTGAAAAACTGCCTGCAGCTGATGGGAGGGGTATCTGTGGATGGCAAGAATATAGTTCATTCGCCAGTGTCATTGAAGGAAGGAGTAAAAGTGAAGTCTTGATACAGAGGTAATTGTCAAAAAATAAAGGGAGGAGGGGGAGGCAGGAAGTTTCCATTAATGGGGAGCTAAAGATCTATACTCAATCTCTTAAATTGCTCTTTAATAGAAATTCAGTTAAATATGCATTGAAGTGTCATTGAAATGATTTTCAGGCTCTGACATCTTTCCTCTTGTCGTTCCCTGTGTAATTTGGACTACACTTTTGCTGTTTTGAACTGAAGCTTCCCCAAGAGTCTAGTGACTTCTGCTTCCAAAAGGAAGGGTAAACTATAAAGGATGTCCTCAGATCAAATGAATTTCTTCCCTACTGTATCCTTAGATAATGACTGGGGACTTCCATGACCCAGTAAATTTGTCCCTATCTGATAACTAGAACTCTAGGTTCTTCATTAATATTCCCCATTTTGAATATTTTTTCTTGTCCTTGGGCCTTAAAAAAGGTCAAAAAAAAGTTACATTACTTGATCTTTCTTTTTCTTTTTTTCTCAATGTGCTTTTTTATGTTGCTGATTTCTACTGTGATACGTGCACATCAAGATCAGGTAACTGTTATCATCCATGTAATCACAAGACAGTTCTTTTTCCACAGACCATTTACGCTAGCGTAACTCAAGACTGTTTGTTTCTCCTCCTGTTTATTTGGGTGATCACAATCATTTCTATGCCATTCCATTCCTCTTCCTCTCTTCCTGATGAGTTACGTCTGAAGACTGATATGAAAAGAAAAAGTAGCATTTCCCTGTGAATGCTACTTCTGAATTGTATTTGCTTTAAATCAGATTCAGCATCTGACAGCCTTATTCTGTATTTCAGCTCAGGCTGTAAATGTGGGTAGAATTATCAAATTGGAAATTAAGTTAATGATAAACCACTAAATTTTATCATATTTCCCTGAATGCTGAAATCATTCACTATTGCTAATATAGGCCATAAAACCAAATTCCTCCACAGTCATCAATTCTGGCTAGAAATTTATTCAGGGTATCATTGTCACCTGTTCACTGCTTGATTAATGTGCTCTAGTTTGGCATGTTTAAAGAATATAGAGTGGCTGAGTCGCTTGAGTCATGAGAGGTCTTTGTCTTCTTAATTTCTTCAACCTCTTTCAAATTCCAGAGCATTCTCATGCTGTCTTTTGTTTGTTCAGATATCATTCCCTGAACAAAACTTCCTCTGCACAGTCACTCAATAAAGGGATAATGCAGAGGCTAAAAGTCATAAAAGCTTTCTGCAATTCTTGTTTGCCAAGCACAGAAAAAATAACCTATTGGATGTACACTCAAACCACTCAGTATTTCTCTCTTCTTCTTGTTCCCTCTTTACCACCCCGTGCTCAGATCCTATTGTGTTCGTGAAGAAGCAATGTGCTTTAAAAGTATGCTAGAGATTGATGTGCAAATACACAGCATGAACATTTGCATGTTACTTCCTAGGATACTCTTTGTGCTTTTCTATCATTTTATAGAAAAGAAGGTTGTCTGAGCCTTGAGAAATGAAAAGTAAAGCTTATGCATCCCTGTGCGCAAAATGGATTTTAATGACCTTTAATAACTTCGAGAAAACAAAGCAAACTCTGAGAGGACAAAGAAAGATCTAGTCAGCCAACCTTCTGAAAGTTAGGTTTTGCAGTCTCAGAGCACATTCATGGCTGTCTTCGTCAGAGATATTTTTTTTTCAGTTGAAGAAAATTATAGTTCACACTATGTATTGTTTTTCTCTTTGCAAGAACAAAGCTTTCCACAGCAGGCACTTTCCACTATATCTGGTGGGGCCTTTGTCATATTCACATATCTTGAAGTGTGTGCAGGTGTCTCTAGGTTCACAGAGATTGTATATTTAGCTTACTAATGAGCTGTCAACACTTTCTGTTCCTGCAATAAATATTTGCGTGCTCATGTTTGCAGCTTATACCAAGGTACAGCTTAACCAATAAATATATTCTCAAAGTTCTCTAGCGTATGTGTTGCTCCATGTTTCATACAGTACTGGTAGAATATCAATTAGCAAGTGATTATCTGGTTTACATGATTCTGGTTTGGACCATTAATTTTTTGAGCAATGTTTGGGGAAAGTTATATCTCTTTCCATTTGATACTGCTACAAAACTAGTCAATTAGCCTGTAAATCCCTCATTAGAACAAATTTGATGTTATGTCTGTAAGAGTCAGTAGTTACTGTTTTCACTCTGACTAGCTGATGTCCACATAGCTCCATAGCTGTGTAAAACATTATAAATAGTACAAATTGCTTGAAAATGTTTGATGCTGCAGTGAAATTGTATATTTTAATGTTTTCTTATACATTAAATATCCTTTATTTTGCAGATAAAAGAAAACATTAGAAATTTGGGTTACCAAATGCAATTTCTGTATGTAGGGATGAGTTTCAGTAAATTTACAGATTTCAGAGTCTAAATGTGGCCATACCCTGACACTGTGGTCTCATTGGGTTTTATTTTCACAAGGATCTGGATGTATCATGTCTTTTTTCAGTTGTTGCTATCTGAATTTGTTTGCCTTCATTATAATGTCAAGACAATGACAGATGAGTTTGAATGATTCCAATTTTAATAGGTGACTTGAATAACTGTCTACAAATACGATATCATAAAATAATACATAATATAAACTTTAGAAATCAGAGTATTTTTAAACCTATAAGTTTGGGCCACTAAAAAGTAGACTTTCACTGTAAACAGTTTAGAAGTAAAGTGACATGAGACCACTACCTTCCTATCATTAGGAAAAATCTGACATACTTACACAGACCATACACATTTACTGTCCAACACTTCTTTTAAAACACAGAATAATTATCATCCTGATATCCTTTCTGTGCAATATAATCTCTCTTGTGGTCAGAATATTTCTGTTAATATTTCATCTAAATCATACTCATTGCAAAATAAACTGATTCTTCTTGCCCTGCATCAGATAGACATGGTGAACAGTACCTTGCTGTTCTCTTTGCACTTTTTTAATCACGTTATCTTTCATTTTCAATCTTAAACAAAATCAGTTGGTTCAAAATCTCCTCATACGTTATACCTTCTAAAATTCCAAGAATCTTGTTGTTTTTCCCTCTATTCTCTTCATTACATCAGCTAATTACTAGTTATGAGATATATATATATATATATATTTAATGCTGTCATGGTTTGGACTAGAATTAAAAGAAACTCATCTGGAAGACACTCAGAAAAGTAAGAGCCTCCTACTCTCCATAGTACTCCAAAAGGGTCATGTAACAGGGAGTAATTTATAACCCCCTACCACAGAACTGAAGTAAATTTTGGAATACAGAGATAGTAGTAACTCCTATAGATACTCTGAGTGAGATATATTGCAGCACAGTCGTCTGGTTTAAAACAGTTATTGGTGAGATACGAACTAATTCTCTCTCAGAAACTCACCATTTTGTGTCGTCTTACCATAAATTGCTCATGACCCAAAGGAACATTTTGTTCTTGTAGGTTTTGCAACGTCTATTGCCTACTAGGCTAGAATTTCAATTAGTATGAGATGCCACCTACAGCAAGAAAAAACATGAAGTGCAATCAAAGAGTGATGGATTTCATTAAAAAAACTGATTCTGCTTCTTAAACAAAAAACAAACAAACAAACAAAAAAA
>VXBW01000693.1:2649875-2674354 GCA_013400375.1 Thinocorus orbignyianus | reverse complement strand
AAAAAGAAAGAAAGAGGAAAAAAAAAGAATTATAATAGAGGAGCTTTCTGGTCTCTGACTATTGCAAATTTTCCTATGCACTCATATAAATCACGGAGAAAGGAAGAAAGAAAAACTACAACCAAAGTAAAATCCCCATTATATCACATGCACATCTTTGCTTTTTTGCTTTTTCAAAGTAGGCTTAGAAAGAACAAAGGGCTTAGAACTCTTCAATTATATTATGCCAGGGAAGTACTGTACTTGGGGTTCCATTTTGTCACCTCAAAGAGGATTTAATTCAGCTGTCAGAAAGTGCTTTTTAGTCTGTAGACAGAGTATGAACAGGGAGAATTCTGTTTGTTCTTTAAAATAGTCTAAAACATTCCAGGCTTTGTGAAAAATTCTCGAAGCTTAAATAGGAAATAAATTCAAAGTCAAATTCCCTATTAAGTTAACCATGATGCTTGTTTCTTATTCCTCAGAGAACAGTATATCACTGTTCTACTGAGGCTAAAAATAAGTTTAATATAAAAATGAGTGTTCACTCTATAGAAGTTTTTTGATTTTACCTGAAAGTCAAACAGGTCTTGAAGTTATACTAGGTCACTTATTATTCTAATTTATTTTTTTTACTGGTGCTGTTATATTTTGATCTAACTTGTGCTAAAGTTACCTGCATAGACTGTGAAAGACATAAAATATGAATTGGCCTGACCTGATAATGATTACTTCTTTTTTAAAACAGCAAATTCATTACTTAAAATTAACACGTAACCAGATATTTTTGTTTCTAGATTAATATAGAGGCATAAGGTACACTTGGCACAAGAGGTAGGACGATTGGTCGTATAAAATGGCAGTTTTCTGTTTTTAAATCTCATTACTTTTATCATTACGATGTCAGGAACTGTTTATTTTTCACTCCATAAACACATTTTTTACTGGCACTGAATATTCTATTCTAAAGCATACAGGGTGGGAGAAGGACTCATCAACATGTACATTCTTGCTTTCTTCATGATCAAAAAATAAAAATCTCACACTGACTGAGATGATGACACTGCCGTTAATATATGAGACATTCTCATAAATAAGTATAGCCCTTAAAAATACAGCTGTTCAGTGTACCTCCAGGCTAAATGTACTCCCCAGGAGGGAAAATCTGGTGTATTTGGACACTGAGAAGTCTGAATGAGTTGTGGCCAGCCCCACTGAGAACTGAGGGAGTTCCTCCATGAGACCTCTCCATATCTGTCTCCTGTACTGATGGAATAACCTCTTCTGAAGGAAATGTGGCTGCCACCATCAACTTAACGTCATCCTTACTTTGGGCATTGGGGAAATAACACCCTGCTAGCAAGCAATCCAGAGCCCACTAAGCAAGCCATCAGTTAGCAGGCAGTGTTTTGGGATCTCATCTTTCCATGCCTCATCTATCACAAAGATCTGCCCTGGCAAGATCTGAATGTACAGATCTGAGTTGTAAAAGGATGCAGTCATTTAAGATGAACATGGGTTTTATTTCATTCCTTTTTTCTTCCCATCTACCCCCTCTTTTTGGCTTATGTCTGGGAAATTTAGTCTTGTAATGTGATAATGCAGAACCAAAGAGTATCAAGACAAACACCTTTCTGTGAGCTTTTTCTCTTTGATAATTTAGAAAAAGACAATCTCGATGCTTTGAAACAATGTCATAGTGACCAAGAATTCTTGCTTCATTTTTGTATCTCCACCTTGGAAACGGCCAGGAAAAGGAGAATTTGTTATATGATCCTACTATAGCCATACAGGTAGTGTATATCTGGTTTTGTGAAGAAAGGCTAGATTTTAACCTGTATCTTCTCTTTCTTTGTGTTTCAAAGTTTACTGAGAAAGACTTTTTTTTTACATTGGATTTCAGCTTCTGTTTTGTATCAGAACATATTTTGCTATGTTTCTAGTGGAAAGACTTTGGATCATCAGTTTGGTTTACAACACTTCACCGTCATTTATGAGTTCTTGCTATGAAAGTGGTTGCTGGAAAACACACTTTTATTGGTAAACTTGAAAACGGTATCTGTAGACTTGAGATTAGTGAAAGACCATGTATTTTCTATACATAGTTTTCTATGATGTCATGATGTCATTTATTGTTACTATTGATGATGACACCATGTTAGGCTAAGTTCACTCTAACATCCTGCTTTCAGTTAAGATAAAGGCTGAGCTACTATTAACTTGCCAGCTACAACACCAAGAACGACTAATATGCAAGGAAAACTCAATTAAAGATTCTTACACTGCAAGTTTGACCTGTTTTGGGGAGTATTAAATATTTTCTGTATTTTTTCAGTCTGTATTTTCTTGAATGTGTTTCAACTGAAAAACTGTTGCACCAAATACAAATTTTCTCTTTCCTATATAGGAACTAGAAGCAAGCACCAAGACCATCAGTGGTGACAGGGTAAGTGCCCATGTGGCAAGCAGCAGTGCATTTACATCTTAGGTTCAGTTGAATGAACACGTTAAAATAGATTCTTCACTGGTATAAATGGAATTGGTTCCCACTGATGCAGAAGGAAAATGCCTCACGTGAGGACTCCACATCCAGATTCTCTGAAGTCCTGCAGGGGGAAAATTAGGAAGTGGCCCAGCACTTTCTTCATAATACAAGGATAACTCTAATTCTAGGAGTTCTTACTGTGCAATGTCAGACTTGGAAATATTAACATGCGTTCTATTATGTTTATATGCAGTTTTAAAAAACTGCAATTTATTTCTCCTATTAGGGGATACACACATACAAGCACACACATTATTGATATGTGCATATATAATATATATGCATATATTATTTCAAGTACACCTTTAATCCTAGGCTTGAAATAATATTGAGGTAAGATTTTTACATAACTATATGTAAAGTTAAGGGTAAGTTTACACTGGCTTAACCTGGAAATCTAGGCCTCAGTCTACTAATGTTCATGTATACCAGAATAGATCCTCTGATTTACGCCTAATAAGGGCCTGGTTCAATATCTCATCGAATCAGTTGACGGGGGTTTTTTCCCTCCCAAAAGACAAAATTCTTGTTTGTTTGGAGGGTTTTTTAACCTCTTGGCTGAGTGATACATTTCTGTTTATCAGCCACCTACATCCCCTCAATGCATTCTGAGGCAAAATTCAAGGAATAAGAAAGTCCAATTTTAAATTCAATCAGTTCCCAAGCTGTTTGATGCAACGGTTTCCATTTCAACAGCTGCCTCTGTCTGCTTCACCCACACGAAGGAAACAGCTTCCTCTGGAGATCTGAAAATGTACAGTTGGCAGCTAAAATTCAATTTAAGTCTGGCCAGGTACAAGTTTATTGGCACTAGTCCCAGGTCTTGCGATTGACTTTTAACCCCCTCAGAGTTTTCCTTGTGTGCCTAATAGAGCTGTGTGCTGTGTGACAACTTCAGTGCAGTCCAACTGCTGCCTTTTGTTGCTCTGTGTAGCAAAATATTTTGAGCTCATAAACCACCAACTCTGTATTCAAGTGGCATTTGTAAGGGGTCTTCCTGTTAATCATCCTCAAAAAAAAAAAAAAAAAAGTGATATACGCTGCTTAAACAACAATCAGTTGCTTTCTGAAAGCTACACTGGAGAATCTTGCTCACTTTCTTCTTGTATCCCTGTGTTTCATGATCCCTAATGTCCAACTTTTTTGACTTTAAAAGTCTTTTCCTTACTTTAGAAATGATTTGCAGTACTTCCATTCACGCTGATAATTGCTTATGCATCTGAGCATCCAAAATTATTCACAGTAATGAGAGGTTAAACAGTTTATCCCTTAGCAGAGGAAAACGCATGCAGGGGTTCCTTCTGTCTTTAGACATTGCTGTTCAGGTAACGAGTTCCTCTGACATTTGTGGACACATGAAGTATTCAAAAAAAAATCTTTTGCTACAAGATCCTTCTTCATGATAGGGTTCAACTTCATTTTGTTCATGTCATTCAGTTAAAGAAAAAGCAAATCAAATCAGATTGTAAGCAAAACACTGACCTTCAGACGTTCAAACTGAAAGCAACGCAGTGCAAACAGAATTTTTATATCTTTATTCCCTTGTCCTCCATCCTGTGCAGAAGATTAAAAAATAAACATGTTATTGGAGCTCTGGGTGCTAGAAAGCAACCAGTCATCAGCTAAAAGCATATGTTAACTTGATTGGTAAGCAAAGGGGTTGGTCTGTGCATTATCTGTGACAATAACTTTCTAGATTAAAGGGGAAAAAATTGACATACTGAAAATCTTTAATGCTAACACATAGTGTTTAGTTCATCTTTTCACAGTAGGCAGTCAGCTAGCCACAGGTAATGGAAGCAATTTAAGCTCACAAAGGTACTTAAGCTGCCCAAACCCATCTCTGTCTAGAGAGTTAGTCCCTACATCCACCAATATTCTGCAACATGGAAAAAGAAGGGAATAACAAAACAGGAAAAAATTACTACCAGTAATTACTCATCAAAGCCCTTCCCTTTCTCTAATTTGTGACCTACAGCTTGAGAACTGGCAGCTTTAAAGGTAGGAGAGAGGGAAAATCATCTCTCTCAGGTAATGTTCACAGGTCTTTGCATCCTTACTTCCCACAGCAGGGTACTGTTACGCTGCTGATCTAAGGTGTTTCATGAGATGAAAGAAAAGAGGGAACCTTGAGTAACTGAATTCCAGATCACTTGTTTTCAAGAAAGCAGTAGGCACAAATGTATAAAATATAAGTGTCTGGGAATAAGTGAAATAAAATAAGTTTTTCAGATTATTTTTTCACTGTGAAGCTGCGACCAAAGATTGAGGCCTTGGCTTTAAGACCAAGCATGACTGACTCAATTTGGATAAAACACAAGCATCAAGAGTTTATACTGCTGCTCACTTTACCCATGTTTTTGACTGAAATACCAGCAGAATCCAATCTCACTTTTTCTTTCTTAACATTGCAAAATAATAAACTTTTTTATAATAAATTATAAATAAATTATGTCTAGCACTGCATAAGAAATGCAAGGTGTCTCTAGGGTAGTTTAGTATAGCTGGTATGGGCTGAAGAGAGCAAAAATCTAATTCTTTAGCCATCTCTGTCTCATTTTCAGTGGGGCTGAGAGAATTTAGATGCTTGTTAGTTAATCTGAACTTGTGGACACTTGTTTGGACCAAATATTCACATTTTCTGAAAGTTAAAATTATTTCCTGACAGAAGTAAATAGGAGTAGAAACAGTGGCTTGTTTGTTTTTAATCAGGAAATGTGAAAAGGAACAGAGATCAATTATTTACACAATTAAACTATTGAGAAGAGAAAGAGTACATTTTACTGTCAAAAAAACTATGGTGTAACTGAAACAAAGCTCAAGGATCTAGCAGAACCAGGTACAAAGGAGCACATAAACTTCTGTGAAGGAAAAAGGGAGATGGAGCTAGAGAGGAACAAAGTAAGCTTTAACCATTTATTTAAGCAGACACCCGTCTTTTGTGTTGCTTGAGGTTATTTTCTCATCACTCAAGATTTAGCAAACCTCTTTGTGCAATGCCTCACCACAGTGTTTTCATTCACACATTCTGTGGTGTTTATAACCTCAGAAATACTATTTTTAAACTTCATATTTGGAGAATGGGAATGGCTGGCCAAGGCTGTGACTGATAAAAACTAGATCCAATTGAGTTAATTTGCTAAAGTTGTCCTTCAAGATAATTGAGACATGGTATATTGAGCAGCAGGCCATATCTAGTGCATCATTTTGAAAATAGAATGCTGTTTGTATCATAGTTGCTCTTAGGTAATGTGTGCAATTACCTATGAAGAGCATCTAGACAGTTCCCATGAGTGACCCTTTTTGTACTTTCATTCAAATAAATACTTCAATAAATTCAAATAATAAGCATTAAAGATTGTTTTCTTCAGCCATTCATCAATATTTTACTGTATGCAAAAAAGTCAATACTGGTCCAGTAATTTCTACAGGTATATATGAGATAATTTTCCCAGATAAAACAATATCATCGTAGTGTGAAAGGGCATATTGATGTAGATGATCAGGAATTTATGCATGTAGGTTCTATTTACAATAATGTAAGTTAGGTAAATCACTATTGTTGGGTTGAGAAAGGTATGAATAAACGTGCTGGTGTGTGTTGGTAGAGTCTAGTCCTAGACTTTAGGAGACTAATGGGAGAAATATAACCAGAAGAGGAATTATGTAGTAGAAAAGTAGAAAGGCTTTGAAACCATATGGTTCTCATCTATTGACAAAAAAGGCTGTGAGATATTATTTACTTAATTGTTTACTAATAAACTGTCTTACTGGAATACTAGTGAGAAACTTTCACTGCTGAGGAAAACTGTTTGGAGGTGTGAAAGATGTTGCATGTTCCAGGTAGAAATGTCATTGAAGAAATGAGCACAGTTACTGTGTTTTATGGGCTGGATAAAAGACTTGGGTGGGTTCATAGATTAGTGCCTTTTACTGCCAGAATTTGTGTCATAGTGAGCTCCAAAGACCCTGCTCAAGACCGGAATATGGGGGGAGAAAGAGGTGAAGAACCATTTCCCAGGCAGAAGAGTAAGACAAGGGGTAGGATTGATATTTCCCAGTTTTCAGTGACCTATTTGCTGGATCTTTCTTTCTCTTATTATGAATTTCTGTGAAACTATATTGGTTTGCATAGTGAGTGCATGTGCTGGCTTGTTTTCAACCGAGAAGCTGGGTAAATATAGTATACCATGTGCTACACACAGACTTTTTCTTGCAATATCCTGCTTAGACAAAAATTACCAAATGCTTTAGTTAGAACAATTTCTAATAATGTTTATAATTTTATTGCTCACAAGATCTTAACTATGGTACTGGTGCAGCAAAACACAGTGAAATTTATTCATAAAAGTAGCTCTAGTTTCCCTGTGATTATCATTGTCTTCAAAAGCAAAGATTTAAAATTTTTCTAAAACATCAGCAGTGAATATTGTACTATTGAACTCAACTCACTGTAATTAAAGAGATTACTATCATTGAGAAGAATAGTCATCTCTCTTAAACTTTGAGCATCACCAAAAATAATGAGAAGCCCTTGATTTCTTTCACCCAGTGATATAGCCTATGGGAATAAACAGAGTTAAATTTGTTGAGAATGGGGAATAAAGAGTACTAGTTCCGACTGAAATGAATCTAGGATTTGTGGCTGGACAGTTTTTTAAAAGTTGGATATAACTAATTGCCACACTGCCTATAATTTCCATTAAAATCTTGTGGACTCAACCTTACCTCCCGAGATGTATCTAGCAGTTCAGTTGAGTTGCCTTCAGAGTGACAAAAGAGATATATAACATGCGAAAAATTCAAAGGCTGTAACACAAGCTATCACAGGCAATGTTTTTCATGTCGTCTGAAGGTTTTTTAATTGTGCAAAACATTACGTGAAATAACATTTTTTTCTGCGCTGAATTTCCAGAGAATGTCTACTGAGGTTAAACTTATCTTGCACTCCAGTGAAACATAATGGCTTGCAATTTTTCCTTGCTTACCATTTCTACAGGGTACCTTGGCTCAGTAACTCCTGTGGAAGCTTACCAACCAGTATGCACCCCTTCAGAAGACTACCTGCGTGAATATTTGAGGAAACTCTTCTGTAGGAATCCATCACATTGTTACTGTTTTAAATATTCCTTTGCAAATACCCTTATGGGCCCCAGAGGAAGGAAGAAAGGCATGCTCAATTACCTTCTAGAATGCAGTTTCACTAAATGCCAGGGTGAAGTAAATAATGGTCAAGAACAGATGAGACTTTTATTATAAACTGATCTCAGTAGAATTTAATATGATTTTTAGCAGATTAAGCATTTATGCTTGTATTCTGCATTTGAGTACTTAAATTTCTATGCAGTATATCTTCTTTTCATCTATTGCCTTCCCTTCCTAATGGTGATGTAAACTACAATTTTGGGTTTCAGACTTTTGTGTATTTTTCATTTTTCTCCTAAAACATTCTGTTCTGACAGTTCTAGTGCACAGCGATTTACAAAGTTTTCTTATCCAATTCTCAGCTACCCGTAGATATAACACATTTAGTCTTCACCATCATTTTTTGCTCAGTCCCATTGAAGCTGCTGTCACTTCAACATTTTACATTCTTCTATCAAGGCAGGCATGAAACTTCCAGTGGAGAGAATGTGAATGCTAAGGCAGCTGCATGGGTCAGTAGGCAGATGGAGGAAGGGAGGATCTGGGAAAGCTAAACAGTTTGCATCTTTCTCTAAAAGACAGCAAACCACAGGGCAGGGATCTGCAATCTGATGATTTGACAGTGCAATGCCCTTTAGTTGTTTGACTGGATTTACAAGTTCTGTTTAGCTGACAGATATTTTGCCTTCTCTAGTTGTTTTCCTTTTTGACTATCAGAAATTCTGTTTAAAAATTCAAGCAAGTTCTTGTTGTACAAAAACATAAACAGATTTCTCTTACAGATAGGAAACACCCTCTATGATTTTTTTTTTTCTGTGAATACCCACATGAATACAAAATATTAGCCTAAGCGAATAGAGAGTGCCAGTAAACAATCTGGGAAATAAATCAGAGGATGTGGCTTTATTTTATGTGGAAACTGCTCTTCCAAGCTTAGAGCACACAGTCAAATATCTTCTTTTTGTTTGCTTTTTTCCTCTGTGTATTTTTTGCAATTAGCCATTCTACTGACTAAAAATCAAACCATTAGCTCCTAAAGAAATTTAATGAAATATAGCCATAGCTAAGTAAGAAAAGTGTGAAAATAAAAAGGAATTTGCAGCAAGTGAAATTTTAGTGATTAAATATTTTTTATTTTCTGAGGTAATATGATTTTAAATATACTGATTCTAAAAGCTGCATGAGAATTAACTGCATAGAACAGTTTAAATGCATAGAATCACTGATCCTGGAACAGAGATGGACAGTTGTTTGTAATGCTAGTGACTATAATGAAGGGAAAGAAAAATAACTCCTATTGGTATCACAGTTTGACTGTTCATTGAATTATACCTTGAATTCATGTGCACAAATAATTCTGTTTCACTGGCCCAAGGTTCCCACTTGAAGCTTCTGAGAATGGACTAGCATTAATACATGTATTATCAAAAGTCGCCAAGGTTGAAGCTCTGAAAGGACAGACTGGTTTTTTAAATTTTTTTCTTTACTGTTTCTATTGTATATCTCAAGTATATGAAGCTACCTGGGGAGGTATGACTATGAATATCTGAAACTCCAAAGCACTGAACAGTAGGAAGTGTGTAGGATGAACTGCAGAACGTGTTAGACTGGCTGTCACAAAGAGAACAAAACAACAACTTGGTTACATTTAGGGTGTCCTATATTCAGTCAGCCATCAGAAGGTTTCACCAGATATGCCTACATTAGTATGAGTGAGATTCTGAAGTTCATCTCCTTACTGTCCCTCTTTAACCTGCATCAGTTTTCATTGTGGAGCAGCCCCATTGCATGCAAATAAGATTCCTTTTGGGTTAAACTAAACCAGAAACTGTGCTCCAGGAATACGCCTATTTGCTCCAACTAGCAATGTGTGTTAGGCTTCAGACTGCAGTTATTTCAAAGGAAAACTCCCCTATGCATGTTATTAATATATTTCAGGTCCTTAACAGCAACATTTTTTTGTTTAACAGACCCATTCCTATTTGGCCAGATATTGCCATTGAGCATTGGACTGTTTTTCAGCAGCAGAGGAAGAACAGGACAACTTGGTTGTTCTTGTGTTTAAATTCTGTGATTATATGAAGCATTCTCTGAATTACTGGATATCTTAGTGTAATAAAGAGACTTCGAGGATTTAGCCTTTTGACAGGAGTTACTCAGATTGAAGATATGAGAGAGAGAGAGACACTGGGAGACTTTGAATGTCAAAACTTTCTAGGTATCCTTGTTTTTTCTCTGCTGTGGAATTTGAACAGTCCTTATAATAATGTTAACCAAAACACTGATGAAATGTGCTAAATATGAACAGTTAAAAATACTGTTTTGCTAGATTTGTCTGGCTTTATAATATCAAATTCCCAGTAGTGCAAACGTGCACAACAGAAGCTGCTAATAATTAATGGCTGAAATCCCTCCTAACCATGCTGCTGCCCTGAGAACTCCTAAGCAACTCCGTGTGCACTTTCAGAAGCTGAACACACAGTCCTCCAGTGTGCACAGGGAAGTGGGTGGAAACAGAATGACTGGCACCAGGAGCTGCTGGGATTGCTCAACTCCAAGACATCCTATGATGACATTTGAACACTTTACAGAGCAGCAGCTGCAGTTGCTGCACTTTCATTAATACATCTTAGGGTTTCATGTGTGTGTTTGCATATGTGTATCACTTGCTGAACTAGAAAAATATTTCACTGGTTAATAAATAAATTGATAAACCAAGGTCAATCTGTATGTGGAAAAGTTACATGCTACTATTCATAGGAAGCCACAGACAGCAGTGTGAGTGAACAAGGCCAAAGTACAGCTGTAAAAAGCAAATTGTGCATGTGTGTGTCTGGATTTCAACCACAAGAGGATACTACTGGCATCTGTTAGTCACTTGAGCCCTTGGACCAATAGATATTTAGCAGACTTACTAAGCCTGATTAGTGAAACACGGTACATATGCTGATGCACCTAACTAAAAATAACTTTAACCCTTTGCTTTTTCATAATGTGCTCTTTACCAGTCATTAATGATGTCTCAGTGGCTGGTGATCTGGTAGTGACAAAATGACTTAGTGATAACAGTATTTGTTACTTATGTCCAAAATTTTTTTGTAATTATATCTATAATCACTGCCTATCCATATCTATCTATAATCTGTTCATAGATTACTTTTTTGGATAATAGTATACTGAAAAAAATTCACTTTATCTGTGAATGCATGATAAAATTGATTTAAAACTGCAAAATTTACTGTATTTTTTAGAGAGGCTGTCTGATCAAATGACAGATTAAAATTGAAATCAAAACCTAATTACTATGCCTTCATTTTCCATTACATAAATACTATTTGTGGTAGATATCCCATTTAGGAAATAAGTCAAGGACATAAACTGGTCTTTTCTCTGTATAATTACTGTTCTCTGTATCATTTCTTGAACAGAGTTGGTCACAAGAAAGCCTCCAAGTAATGAAACTGTTTTCCTTCTTCATCCCGTAGCTCTAAGCCCAATGTATTCATATACTGAAGTTCTCTGTGCAATGGTATTATTAAGGATGTAAGAAATAAATGCCATAACCTGTCATATTCGTCTGTTGTGTGCAGCAGAACTTGGGGAAAATAGACAAGAATCAAAACAAATTAGGTCTAGTAAAAGAAATTTGGCAATATGTGTTAAAAAATGTTGTATTATTTGTTAATATGCCTTTGAATGCTCATCATATCCATTAAAGTGAAAGGAATAAAGAAAAGATTAAAGAAAAGAAAGAGTTTGGTCATGATTATAAAATCTGATTCATTGGTTTAGGTAAGAAAATAACAAGGATTTCTGGTTGCTTGATTGCATTGCTTGATCCAGTTATTGTCATGTACTATAGTTAGTATCATTAATTGTTGTTTTTTCAATTTTCCTTCAGAAAAGATAGAATAAGTGTGAGGAATGTTGACAATTAACTTAAGTACTTAATAATTTATATGTTGTTAACTATTGTGACTCATATTGGTGCATGTTACACCACCACATAAGTAAACCATCTGCTAATGGTATAAAGAAAGAACTTGAAACTGTATTAATTAAAAAGAATATGATTATGCCAGCTTAGAATCTTTATCTGTGTGTTCATGCACAGTTTCAGCAAGGATCAAGCTTCGGGTGTGTTCTAGCTCAGGATTTCTTGAATGCAAAGACATTAAATTCTTCCTAGGGAAAGGGACTAGAAGAAGATACTTCTTGCACACACAAAAATGGTAAAGGGGAAGATAAATAGAAGCCTATTGATTTGATTCTTGTTTATGCATTGTTCTAACCTGTTAGAGGAGTGGCATGGGTATTAACATAACTAATACAGTAAGCTTTAACTTAAGTACCACAAGCACATGTGTTCTGAGTTTGACAGGGTCAATGAGATTTTATGTACTCTGTAAATTAGGCTTTCTGGTTGCTAACTATGGGTTTCATTTGTGCTACCATGGCCTGTGTTTAAGTGGCCAGCTCTCACAGTTTAAGTAATTGACGTTATCATCAAATTTATCATTGACCATAAAAGCATTCTCCTCCTCACTGGAACTTTTTCTGAGTGACTTTAACAAAATTGGGCAAAGGTGGCTGGTCACAATGCCAAAGTGTCTTGGAGTAGATTTGAGTGGGAGGGTAAATTCTTCTGCAGAAAGTTGCTTCCTCACATAAGTAACAAAGAATGGGGTGCTAAAGGGCCATTGTTGTGGTGAGGTGCACGTGGGCATGTGATCAGCGTTTCTGGAAGAAAATTTCTAGGACTTACATTCTTCCCCATGATGACATCAGAAATGAACTTGTCATTCAGCTCTAGTTAAAGTTGACAAGAATATTTGCATTCAAAGGAGAGGTCAGAGAAGCCATTAATCTTCTGTTCTATGCAGGACATTTGTTTAGCAAAACCAGTGCTCTTGCTGACAAACGTAAGCTGCTTTTTAGTACTAAAAGCAGAAGCCAAGGAAGCCAACCCCAACCTGCAGCTAGAAGAAGAAAGATATAGGTTCTTTCTTGTCTGAGGCTGCAGAACATAAACCTCCTGGCCCTGTGTCCAGCAGGAGGTCACTGGGAGACCCGAATATTTCAGCTTTACAGACATTTGCTTTATCTTTTCATTTTCTGACTACATTGTTGTTAACAGTAAAGAAAAATCTTAAAATATGTCTGTTGGTATAACTGTTTCTTGATGAATTAGGTAGCTAAACCAAAGAATTCAGAAATCTCATACATTCATCTGTACTGCGCCAAATTTTTAGTGACCCAAAATACAGTTTCAAATATGGCTTATTAGCTGACCACCATAAATACTATTACAATTTTGCAAATGGTCTATGTATGTATTTATTTATTTATTTACAAATATGTAGTTATATCTACCTTTTGAATATTTATACCTCTTTAAACTGAGCTGGGGGTGGGACAGGTGGGAAGAAAGGTATCATAAGCAATTTAGGAATGCAGTCCACTGTCTAAATGTTATGGAAGGCTTTGATAATGTGACATCTCAAATCACACACTAGGAGTCTTCTGCTTTGATGGCAATAAGTTTGTTAGAACTTTTATTTTTTCTTCAGGAAAACCTTATAGGAATCATATAATCTTAAAAATGAAGATTCAGACGGCCATATGTCTGTTTATGGAAGCTAGGCAAAATTCAGAGGCTTCAAACAGTTCATCCTGGAGGCAGATCAATACTCTTCTCACCTCTATTATCACCTAGCTAGTTTTGAAACACGGTTTCTGTATTTGATAGGTACCTTTAGTTTGATACACAAACCAATGCTTTGCTCGAGGAACTTAGGTGCATTTTATATTTCAGTGATGGGGTGACTGTGTTGCTTTCTTTTGCTGTCATCATGCTACATGATTTACACTTGGACAAAGTAAGATGTTTCCTGAATCCAAATAATGTAGATGTATATGTAATGTGTGAATGCAGTTCATGACTTGAATGTATTCAGCACATCTGTCTTTTGAAAATGGAAAAAACAAATAATATACAAGTAGTTCTTTTCCTGACAGACCTTGAGCACTGAAGTCTTCTTTTTTCCTAAAGGCAGACATGAAACCTCCCTCTCCCTTTGGTGCAAGTTGTTATCAGTGTAGACACTCTCCTGGTAAGTGCTGACATGTAAACCCATGTTACTAATGTAGCTTCAAGCTACCCTTTCCCAAGCCTGAAACAAAGGGTAGCTTCAAGCTACCCTTTCTCCTTCCTCCACTATGATTTTTTGCAGGCCTTATTTATTGTACCAGCTAAAATTAAACACGTTAATGAGATTGGGCACTCAGGAAAGAAGTTATATTTTAATTCCATAAAAACACATGCATCTAGGTCATGTTGAAATGCTGGTTAAGATAAAGTCTCTGTAGTTTAATGTATGTTAAATGATCAGAATAGAACTGTGTTGCCTTGACTAACACCCAAATTAAAACCAAAACTGCCTTATCTTCACCATGGTTGCACCATAGGATAATTTAGTGTAGATTTTTTTCCTAATTTAACAGTGATGGCATTTGTAAGGTGATGATAAGCGGTGTGTCCGCTTACGTTACTCTGGTTTGAAGGACCTTGTTCAGCTGAAAACGTGCAGTTTTTCCACACACAGTCAAAATAAAACACAAGGGGTTACCCTAGGACTAATGAATGAATTGGTTAGTGGAGCTGAACTGGTGCTTGTGGTCAGAAGAAATTAATTGGGTGTGTTCAGTGTATCTTTTGAAATGGTGCTAAGTTTCCGTCCTGGTTTCCAGGAGGGACAGGGTTACTTCTACCCTGGCTCTAGCAGGGCACAGCTACTCCACTCCATGCGCGCCAGGCACGGGGGGCAGCAGGAAGCTGGCCAGGAAGGGGAGGGGCGGCAGCCTATCTCTGGGCAGGCTGCGGTTGGTATCGTACTTGTGTTTGTATCATCCTCCATCTCTGTTACCACTACTATTTCCCTGTAATACTTGTTCTGTTAAACAGTTTTTGTCCCAAACCACAAGTCTGCCTTTTCTTCCCACCCTCTCCCCACCGCTGTGGGGCGTCAGAGCGAGCCACGTGGCTCTTTTGTTGCCGTCTGAGGCCAAACCACGATAGTTTCTTAATTTAATTAGAAGGCACTAAAAAATAAGATTTTATTTACTGTACAGAATTTGTTAGCACTGTTGCAGATCCTGTCAGCATCACTGTTGTGCTTGATAAATCACTATCTTCTAAGATTCAGCATAAACTGACTTAAAACCTGCCGTCCCAATTTTGTGTCTGTGGATTTCAGTACAAAAAGAATTTTATTATTTTTTTTCTGATTGTCCAAGACGTAATATATTCAAAAAAAAAAGCACATAAATTGAATCCTATAATAAAACTAATCTGATCTTTCAAAAAATTTAAACACCTACTCAGGACAGAAATATTTCTCTCCAGATTAGATGGTGTTATTTGCTCTTCTTGTTTGCTGTTGAGCTAGTTGCAGAAAAACTGTCACTCGTATCAGTCCTTTATTATTTATAGAAGATCAGGGAGGAATTCATTATACTCTAGTACCATTGCAATAGGAATTTCTATCACCTAGTTATAGATAAAATTTTTTTGTACATTTAGGAAAGAGAAACACCTTCCCATGTGTTTGAATGATTATTTAAAATGCTACATAAATCCAAGATTTGGGAGAAAATATATGTAGTTTTTTCTTTTTTATTTTCTCAGTCTCATTTCCTCCCCATTCTACTCTTCTTTCATTTTATGAATTAGTTCATTTACGTTGCCAAAAGAATTTAAGTAAAGTTGCACTAACTTGTGCAGGTTTAGTGGAAATCTGTGTGTATGTGTATGTGTATGTATATGTGTTTGTGTGCACATTTCATGCTCCTTAAAGGACTTACTGAAAAACTTCAGACCTCTTAATTCCTGTGGATATTTCAGACAGCAAGCACTTGACGTTTTAGTTGCTTTCTTAATTCATTCCGATCACAGGGTCACACTGACACTATAAAACATGATAGTAATGATATGTGGTTTTTAAAAATGCAAATAAAAAACTCTATGTATGTCAACTAAAATGAAAAAAGCTGTATAAGAAAAGTGTTAGTTCACTGAATTCTCAACAAAGGCTGAAATTAATGAAAATATGCCAAGGAAGATAGCTTTTTGTGTAATTTCTTGTCTCTGAGTGCCTCAACTTATTGTAAGTAATTATTTTAGATTTTCCTTACTTTTCTAGGTTTGTGCTCTAAAAGACACACAGATTTGCTATTTTATAGGAAACGGAATTTCAGTGGGTGAGAGAAAAAATTTGTTTTTTCCACACTAAACATGACTGTTTTTTCTCATCTTCTATTAAGTGTCCATTTTCTTATTTCAAAGATTAGTGTAGAATTTTCATCTCTGATTTGATGTTGTATAAACTACCCAATCTGTTATCTGCAGTTCAGCAAGCCATCCACCTTAAAAAAGCTTATTCAGTGTGCACGTATCAGAATCTTCTTTAAGCAAAATAATCAAAGGATGGTCTGTAATATTAACATTACTGCAACCAATACTGTGGACATACGTCTTTCAGTTTTACACTGGGATAATTAAAGTCAATGCATACATAAGAAAATAATTAAGCATTAATTATATTTTCCCTTCCAATTTAAAAATAGTGTAAACTACATCACTGTTTCATTTATTCATTTGCATTTTTCTGGTTCTGTGAGCAATCAAACCAAATTTTGTTGCTCGTAGAACTGTTCAGACTTATAAAAGATGGGGTTTTACCTGGTTGGTACGTCTGTTCTGACCTATTGTAAAAGGAGAGGTTGAAAGGTTGTCTGGGGACTCTCATTACCCCTGCCATCTGTGCCAGCTAATGAAGGACTAGCTAGAATTGCTGCAGAGGATTTGTGAAATAGACATCATGAGTCTCACCTGCATTTGATTGCCTAAGGGGTCATACATACCCAACCAAGGCAGGACGCAAAATAGGATAGATATTTACACTCTTGTGATATAACTGGGGCAGCTACAACAATCTCAAAGGCAAAACCATTGAGATCAAGATAAATTTGTTTTGCATAGGATGGAGTTCTGCAGATTTGTACAAAATTTCCTCTGCTGGACCTCATCTACTGATATTAATTCTTAGTCATAACTACTGTAACTCTGTGTTCACTATAGAAATCTTTTTCTGAAGAAAGACATAAAATAGTGGGCATTTTGATGGCCCTGAGTCAGACTGAAAAGCACTTAATCACCATTCAGTTAACATCCTGAAAAAATAATTCTGATTCCCACAATGAGAGGATATTGCTATAGCACTGGTGATATTGTATATTTGCCAAGGAACTGCCACTGTCTGATATAGTGGCCTTGTAATACTGTGCATCACGTTCTTACTCACCAGTCTGTGGCAACACAGACACTGCTAATTGCAGTAGTGCAGAGTTGCTTGAATTCCCACTTCTCAGTGACAGCCTCCTCTAGATCAGATTGTATCCACTCTATGTAGTAAGTCAGCTTTAGGCAGTGCGTGTCTTGGTTTTGTTTTTTTTCTTTTTGAAATGTATATAACAATATGAGGACCATGTTGCAGCTCAGCAGAATTCTAGATTATAGCATGAAACTGAGCTCATGTTGTATGCACTAAAGGATGTATGATAGCATGTTGGAAGCACACAAAATTGTAAAACTTAATCAGTTTTTGAGGATTACATATGGTTGAGAGAGCCAAACATGAAACAGCAGCATTGCATTGTCCATTTGGCAGCCCCTAGACTGAGGAATGTAGGATATATGTTTGGATTTTGCTGACAAGTCCTGTGGTTTACAGGAAAAAGAATTGTATATGAAAGGGTTAACATGTGCTGTGGGTGATGAGGGACTGTGACCCAGGATTGGGCTAGATACCAGCTTCAGAATAGCTTTTGGTCAGCTTGTTCCTCTCACTGTTCCTGCATCCTTCATTTCAGGTGGTTTTCAATTGTCAAACTACTCTCTCGTACTTTCTGCAACAGCCATTTAAGCACCAGAAATTTCAAAAGCCTACTGGCCATGTGGAAGTGTAAAATTGTATAAATTTTATTAGCATTCCTGGAAAGTTCTGCCGTGTTAGGCAGTCCTTTGCTTCCCTTCACAATATGGTAAAGAATTAAGAAAAAAACTCTCTTTTCACTTGGATATTTGTATCAGTGTATTGTTTGAGAGTTGCAGTTAGGCAGTTGTACATTTCCTATTTTGATGGAAGGAACAGAAGCCTATTTTTCCCATACAAAAACATGCTGGATGCTGGAGACTGTCATCTGCTCTTTTTTTCTTCCAGTTAGACATAAAGCTAGAAGAAAGAAAGGCTATGAGGTCTGTAGCATGCAAACGGTCTTCAGAGCTTGTTTCATGGTTTCTTGGTTTTGTAATATAGAAACGTTCAACCACAGAAAAATAATTTCTGCCTGTCTAATTTGAGATTTGGATACACAATATTTGTACCTATACCTTCACTCTAGAAATATGAAATAAGTATAAATATTTAATGAGATGCCTGAACTTTTTCAATGGAATGGTCCTTACTTTACATCAGGATACACATACCCTACAATCTGACTTTCAAATTATAAACTCCTACTGGTAACAGTGCCTTCATCTGCAGTGTAATAACACTGCATTCTATTTTACAGAACAAATGTGGGAGTTTTTGATCTAGGCAATTCTAATAGAATTATTGAAGTAAAACCGGTAAGGCAGGGAGAAATTCTATTTTGCTAATAAAAATATTATTTTTTCCAAAAGCATGGTCACTTGGAAAAGCACCAGAGATTTTAGACTGCCCTGAAAGCTCAGTTATGTCACCAGGAATCTTTCTACTAAATACATCAGCATCACAAGCAGTGATTTCATGGTGGGATTTCCTACTGTAATTGGTTGCAAACGTTCATTAAAAGTTACTTTTATGAAATTATCTATTACCTTGAAAATACTGCTTTGCTTGCCAATGCTTTGAATGTGTTTGAATTTTGAAGCTGTTACCATTTCCCAAGATTTTAGTGGTATCGACTCTTTTGCCAGATTTCTGCTGAGAGGCTTGCCAAAACAGAAGATTTCAAAGAAAAGGCCTGGAACAAATAGGAGTCCTTGAGATTTACTACCTAACCATTGGAAAGGCTTCTCTTAGTCATGCTATCTTTCAGACTTTTAAAGAGGATTAACCCATGATTTTGAATGAGGTTCAGTAGATGGAAAGAGGAGCAGAAACTTTGCATTGTAACATCTAAGCATGAATCTGTGTCATTTATCAAACTCAGGTACTGACAGGGTATATTTCCCTCTGCTCTTAGCAGTGGAAAGATGGCTGTATATGTTCTTTTACCATCCTCTTTTTCAGTCTTGAGTTCCAACAGACAGTATGCCTCTACTGTGAAAAATGAAACTAAATTAAAATTTCTACCAGGTGTATGCCTTATACATTGATATATACAAATGTAATTGTTATGTTTAACTGAAAATGGAAGATAGCCATTTTCTCATATTCTTATGGCTTTTCTAAGTAGAATGGAAAACTTTTGATTTATAATCAAAGCTTCAAAATTTACATCTATGACTTTTTGTCTAAATTACATAATTCTGCCTACAGACTAACTTTCATTTATAGGGAGAGATTAAGAAAAAAGCTAAAATGTTTCTTGAATATTTTCCCCAATAAATCTAAAAAAAATCAGCAGCAGAAGTATTTTAATGCAGTTTTTCCAGAATAGTAGTCGGAAAGGTTAAAAATGCCAAAGACAGTATACTCTTATTGATGCTAGCAGAATCAGGAATCTAAAGACAAACAAGATAACCAAGAGAACTCATAAACGTCTAACTAAAATGCATATCAGACATCTTCAGAACTCTTAGCATAAATCAATTAATAATGGTAAAATATTTCTAAGTAATGTTCTTATACTTTAGTATTTTCTTATGAAGACTTTACCTACACAAACACCATTTTGTGGAGATAGTTTCTCTCATCCCATCAGTGTAGCAGTGACAGAAAACCTGACTGAGAAAACTGAGCAAATGGCTGAGACAATGGATGAACAAACTAAGAAAGTGGCTAAGCAAACTGAGAAATGGGTGAAGAAAATAAAACACAGACTAAGACAATAGAGAACATAACAAAGACAGGTGATTCAAACTGGACCAACTGGGGTATTCCATACCATCCAGCCCTTGCTCAGTATAAAAGCTGAAGGATCAGAGTCAACTCTCCTTCTTCAGTGGTTGATGTCCGAAGAGGACCTTGTCTGTTCAACTGCCTTTGATCCCCATCTGTGTCCTCCTGACTCCAGATCCGGAATCCAGTTTCCACCCATCACTGAGTCCAGTCTGGGTCTTCCCCAGTCCCTGCTGGTGATGCGACTGTCATCCTGGGAGCTTGATATGGTTTTGCATATATTGTATTAATTTCATTATTTTCTTGTTTTTTTATTCTAATATTAATACTTCATTAAAGTAATGTAGTTCATTTTAAACTTGTAAATCTCCTTATCTCTTGTTGTCCTTTCTTTTTTGGGGAGGAAGGGCCATCTCTCAGTCTGGTTTTGGTAAGTTTATCCAAAATCATGACAGATTTAGTTGGTGAGACTGTAGACTATTATTTGAAGTAAAGGAGTGGTAAAACAGTATGGCTATAAACCTGAAGTATGTAAGTAGGAACATTTTAGTCTTTCAATATATAAAGAGATCTTGTGAAAAAGACAGAGAGACACTATTTGCCAAGGTCTGTAGTGACAGGACAAGGACAGTGGTTTTAAGCTGAAAGTGAGCAGCTTTGGATTGGACATAAAGAAGAAATTTTTTACCTTGAGAGTGGTAAGACACTAGAACAGGTTGCTCAGAGAAGGTGTGGATGCCATATCTCTGGAAGTCCTCAAGACCAGGCTGGATGATGCTTTGAGCAACCTGGTCTAGTGGGAGGGCATAGGGATTGGACTGGGTGATCTTTGAAGGTACCTTCCAACTCAAGCCATTCTATGGTTTTTCTCCTTTCTGGGTAATTGCTTATGTTTAAAATATATGGTTAAACCAAGAAGCTCTTAAATTAGCACATATGGGCAGAGACCAAGAGGAAAGATTACTGGACTTCTCAGTGAATAACTTTTCCTATTATTGCTGTTTTTATCAAGACCTCCTGTCTTTTGAAGGGAACCTGTTGAAGGGAACCTGTCCTTTTTCTCCATTGCTTATAAAGTTAAATTCATCCTGGTGTACCATCTTTTGGCCTAGTATTATGTAAAATGCCTTTGTCACTGTCATAGCTGTGAGTGCTGTAACTGAGAGCCATGCCTACTGAAACTTCTACTATTTCCTCATTATTGCTAATTAGATCTGGATCTTTTTCAATGTACTTGAGAATTCAGCAGCTGAGATTCTGGCATCTCAGCAGCACCTCAAACTCTAGGGAAACAGAGGGCTAACATACTGATAAGCCCTTCTGACTCTGTGCTGCCCTGATGGTTTTATAGGCCCTCAGGTGTCATTTAGTTGCCTAAGGGTGAATGAAACAATACAATTACTTCCTACAGATACTGCCCAGGTGCTGTAACTCACCTCTGAATCTCATCCCAGCCTCTCATCTAGGCCAACATTCCTGGGTGGCTGTTTTATCTCCAATTTTCTACCGGACACCATTTTGTATGGTTCAGTTTGGGGTTTGCATACATTACTTATGCTTCATTAGTTCTTATACCAAACAGTATACAGCATCACTAAGGATTTTATTCAATGTATGTCCATGTGTTTAATCAGATTTATTCAGGTCAGTGACCTGAAGTGATTATTACACTGCTGTTTTAGTAAATATTTTCAACATGTTATAAGCTAGGTGAACCCGTCAGGCATTACTGTTACTCGGTCCCCCCACTATCTTTAGGGAATAGACTCAAAAGTTAGTGGGATGACAAAAGCAAAGAAAGTAAGGGATATCTAAAAGTGGAAGAAGACATGAAGATGGAAGCTATGTTTTGGTCTTGAACAAAAAGGCAGCATTTCTCTACACTTCATCTCTGCAACCGTTTTGGGTAGTAACAGATTGTCATTTCGTTTATTCCTATATCTGGGGTCAGAGACAGACTTTTGTCTCCCTGGAATAGGTTTCTGTCCTTGGGCTTATGAAATTGTTCCAGCCTGACCAAATGATTGAATATTATATTTTCTTCTGAGTTGTCAGTTGTGGTTTTAACCAGTTCTTATCCTTCTGCTTAGATTTTGCCCCAAAAAGACCTCCTCTTCCAACATTACCCACCCAAGCAGTTTTCCATAAACCTGTAGGATCAAGCTGTTCTCAGAGGTGCAAAGTATAAACCAGCCAACAAATTGTTACTTGTTTCTCCCAGGCTTTACATTCCATTTATTCTCTGCATTTGTCTTACTTAAAGCGAATACAGCATTTTCTTGCCAGACACAAAAGCAACAAAACCACAGTGATCTAAGTTATTGCATCCAATGCAAACAAAATCTATTCAGCTTACTTTACCAGTTTCTTTTATCTCACCTTTCCATTTACTAATTCATTTATTTCTGTTTTCAAGCCATCTTTTAAAGTAATTTTCTTGATGCGCTTGCTCCCCTTTGGGAGACAACATCTTGGTACCATCAGTTCTTAATTTTGTAGTTTGAATTAGCTTTCTTTTTTTTTTTTCTACTTTTTAATTGTTTTCAATTAAGCAAAATTTGGATTAAATCTGTTTATTTAATCTTTTTCAAAATTCAAAATCTTTAGTTTCAGTATTAATTCCCACTTTTGCCATGTAATTTCTTACAGCACACCATAGTTGCGCTTAGATATAAACAATTGTTGTTATTACTGGGGAGCAGTAACTTGCATGTTTTCAATGGGGGCTGGCAAAAACATTTCACGGATGGGAATAAATCTTTGTCTTAAAACTTTAACTAACCTAATGAACCCATTAAAGTTTAGACAAATCATCTTGTTCTTTCTAGATGTCTCATGAGAACAGGTTTCCCTCAGGAAATTCCTAGTACTGTCACAAGTGTGACATGTACATTTCTCATCTCTTAACTTGCTGCTGCACAAAGAGCACTTATAAAATGTAACAAGGGAAAAAAGGAACTAAAAAACATCTTGAGACAAAGTTGGTTTGAGTTTTGACTGAAAATATCATCTGGTTTCCATATAGTCATCACTGTTGTCTGGTAATATTCCATAATTACAAAGATGTCATTTAAATGTTGCAAATCATATGTTCAGTGGTTTTCTGTAAGCCTGCTGGTTATTTTTCTTCTTGGAAGAGCAGACTTATCACATTCTTCCTTAAACGCATAGGACTGGATTTTTTAGGAGCAAAATCTGAACAAACATTGGTAACATTTTCTAAGTTCCAAATGCATTGCTCTTTGCCAGTCGTGATTATCACCATATTGTATTATGCTACTATGTTATATGTATTAGACTTGTCATTATTATTTGTAGTTCTCTAGTAATAAACCCACCTGGAGTTTTATTTTGTTCTGTTAGCTAGTGTGTTAAATAATTTTCTAGGAATTCAGTTTTTCCCTGTTTAGAAAATAAAATGCAACAAATCAAATCACAATAACTAAAATGTCTTTTTTTTTGTTTCCCTACTGTTGAATTAGGCATACTGAATTTATAGTTCAGCTTGAACAGAAAATATATAAATATGCTTTTAAATGATACTATAAGAAGTCGTCTCTGACATTAGCTAACTCAGTCTCTACTCTTATCTTCTGTTGAAAATTCATGCTTTGATTTTTTAGTCATAAACTTTAGTCTTGTTAGACTATGCTTCATCTACCATGAGCTTGCAAACTGTCTCTGATACTGACTACATTACTGACAATCGGAAAAGGCAGTCCAAGCAGGGAAAGAATAGGAAGGCAAGGCAATTGACCCATGTCTCCTGTCAAGCATGACTTGCTAAATTTGGGGGTTTTTTACATGAGAAATTTATTATTGTTTCTAAGGGGAAAACATTTTTAATGTTCTTTTCCTGAGGGAGGCATTTCAGTGGCATCAGAACCAAATGTTTGGTGCTGAGGTGCTAACCAAAGATGACATTTATTAGACTTCTTGGCTCTGAGGAAGTCAAGAACTTCATACCTGAATGAATCACGTAGGTTTTGCTTCTGTTGTCATTCAACCCATAAAACTGAAAAGTCCCTTAAGTGTTAAACAATTAAGTATGATACAATACGAAAATATGGTTCCAGTCTACCAGCATGTGTAAAATGGTAGACTGCATGAGAATTTGTCAGCTACAACTGATGATGTATGCTCAGTTTTATCCTTTTAATATTTAGCCCTCCCACTTTTTATTTGTAATCTTTCCATCATTTCCAACTATTGGCAAAGTTTGTGAGACTTCTTGTTCATCTTGAAGCTGTTGCTCTGTCTGGTTGATATTGACTTGAAATATATATTTGAGCTATCACAGCATTTTAGGTGTCAAGACACCAAAGGAGTACAATCTATTGAACAGGAAGAATTTCAGCCTGCATACTGCAAAAAGCAGCTGGTAGACCCACATTTTCAAGAAGTGTCCAACTGTCCACAGATAATAGTGCTGTAATTGATGACAAAGCATGAGTCACTACATTGTGTCGCAACTTCTTCCATTCTCTCTCTACAGCTTAAAAATTGACAACTAAAGTACTTGATCATTAATGTAGAATAAGAATGATAATACTACTCGTAAAAGAGCAACCAACAGAATAATGATGGCAATGAGTGGCATGGAAATATACAGAGAAATCATGCTCTGACAAGATATGAAGGGACCGTGGACTGAAGGCAAGAAGAAACACAGACTCTACAGAGCCATCCGGAATCCTAGGATT
>VXBW01000693.1:2620378-2633029 GCA_013400375.1 Thinocorus orbignyianus | reverse complement strand
CTGCCTGTTCGTCTGCCTTTGATCCCGATCCGAGCGTTCCTGACTCCAGATCTGGAATCCAGCTCCTGTCGATCACTGACTCCAGCCTGGGACTGTTGCCTGCTGGTGACGTGGTCGTCATCCTGGGAGCTTGATATGGTTTTGTATATACTGTATATTTTTATTTTATTTTTCTTTCCTTTTTTTTAATTTTCTTTTATTATTCATTATGTTATTATTCTTTATGTTTTTATTAAAGTAGTTTAGTTTTTTTAAACTTCTGAATCTCTTTAATTTCTCCCTCTCCTCTCCTTTTTCCCTTTTAAAAAGGGGGGAGGAGGGGAGGCTATCTGTCCTTTGGTTCTGATTTTGCTCAGAACCGCGACACTTCCAAAGGTACTGCTTAGGCTTTAAATGTACGATGGGTTTCACACAAGATTCCGGTGTTTGCAGAGACTGACAAAATTTGGTGGGCTTGTGCTGAAGCACAAGAGACTTTGCCAGGACAATTCTTTTGGTAAACAGATGACCAGACACACTTCTTAGTGCATTGTTTCAGGCAAGATGATCACTTCTTTTAGAAACGGGAAAAAAAATAAAAATTAGTATTTGATTATGCATTGTAGAAAAAGGTAGGCCAAAACTGATAACTCACACTGTTTGTCCTTGTCTCTGATTTCTCAAAGTTTCACAGAAGCCTGTATTTTTGTTCTTAGTTACTAATCTAAACAAAGTAAGTAAAAAAGAAATTGTGTGATAAAATAACTATGGCCTAGAACTTGCTAGGATGTGCATGCTCAGCTAATTTTATATGCACTAAGGGTCATCACAGTGATTACTTACAGTATGTTAAATTTAGCATGTGCATAATTTTTATCAGTGCATAAGAGGTCATCTTTCAGTACACAGGAAAATTAATGAAGGATCAAAATTTAAAATTCTCGACCTGAATACTCAGAAATGTGGAACTTTGGGTTTGTAGGTTGCCAATAATATTTGCTGTCTAAATTTCAACAGAAAAGTCTAGATAAGAATTTTAATATGTTGGTTTACTTAGTGTCAGTTTTCACAATAATCTAGTATACCTAAGCATATTTTACTTAAGAGAAGTGATTGACATTGGTAAGGAGGAAATGGTATTTGTAGGATATAAAATTTATTTAAAAAACATGTTCGAGTTCTTAAGGGGGGAGGGGGAAGGGAGGGGAGATGGTAAGAAATAGTTCTTTGTGGGAAGAATTTCTTTGCTTCTCCTTTTGCATCTTTTACTTGTTATTTTTGTATCTCAACCCCACTTTAAAGAAAAAAAAAAAAAAAGAATACCTAGAGAAACAATATCAGCTTTCTGTTCATGAAAGAAACTCCAGTGCTTTGTTAATTTCTTTTATACATTTGACCAAGTATGTTTTTTCTTTTCAAATCCTGTGTGCTATTTACTTGGAAGAAATTTTTAACATTTTCTGAAAAATAATACTAAAAAAATAATTGCTTACAGAGAACTTTATAAACTCTTTGTGTCTCTAAGGGGCAAATTGAGCTGATATTTTTCTTTCCACACTTGCTTGCAATGATAACTGGCAGCAGCTGTTGAAGTGGGAAAGGGTGTACCAGAGTATGCTTCCCTCAGAGCAGCTGAATTTCATCTGCTGCCTGGGATACAGGAGGCTCCTGTAGCTCTGGAGTGGATTGTCAGCTGGCTGGGTCAATAACCCTGCAAGTGGAAGGAGGTGAGGTTGTCTGAGTATGTTTTCCTGAGTTGTGTTGTTAGTGAGTTATCTTCCTTTTTTTCTTTTTTTTTTTTTTTTTTTTTCCTGTTGATTTTTTTTGCAGAGGGGCACTTGTAGCCCATAACTTTGATTTTTTAAAGATGTTCATGAATATGTTCTCTATGGAAAGGGGGCCTTTTTTTTTTTTTTTTTTTCCTGTTGATTATTTCTGCAGAGGTGCACTTGTAGCCCATAACTTTGATTTTTTAAAGATGTTCATGAATATGTTCTAAAGGGAAAGGGAGCCTTTTTTTATTTTATTTTTTAATTATTCCTGAGTGTGATTTTTGTGGGTTCTTTTACTGCAAGGGTAACTTATCTGCTCAACTATTTCCTTCTTGAGTTCTGTTTTGACAGACTTCTAAATCTCTCCCTTCACACCCATTCCCTTTTCTCCTGCACTTTGATGGCATATGGGGCTTGGGGATTTTGGGGAAGGGGGGAGGAATAAAAAGGTGACAGCTGTTACCTTTATTGTGAAAATGTATTAATTCTAGAAAATCATGGTGTGTGCTTTAAAACACCTAATTCTTTTAGTACAAAAACGCAGTAACAATCTGAAAAAGAAATAAACAGGTAAAATTACTTTTCTAGGGCTTTAGAGAGGTAAGTATTGGAATCTGCATTTGAATTTATGGCACTGAACCCGAGACCATTCTAGCTCTACCTACCTCTAAAAACGGAGTTTACCTTGCTGAACATCTGTCCCCTTCCTCCCTTGACAAAGGTTACAGTACAACAATGATTTAATGTAGCTCGATACAACTCTAAGAAATTCAGCACTCTCCAAAAGCAAGGTGAGGGCCTAGAAAGGCCCCCTTACCTATATTTTGATGCAGAAACATAGCATCTGTGGTATGGACATAGCCTTCTTTCTCAAAAGTCAAAGTCCAGGGTTTAGATACATATGTATTTAACTATTTTTAACTGACTGCAAATGTGTGTCATAAATGCAGGTAACAGTAATAAGACCAACCTTGTGAAAGGTCTTTAGACAATGCTAATGGTCTGCAGGCTATTGCAGCTGGAAAAAAAAAATGGAAAGAAGAAAGAAAAAGAAATCAGGAAGCTTTAAAGGTGGTGGCAAAGGTGAAAACACTGGTAACAGAATAATTTAGACAGAAGATAGTATGGGGGAAGAGAGACTTTTTGAGGCAATTATCCTGTAGAACTAAATTTACAAAGGAACCTCATCTGAGACAGCTGAATGGGCAACCAGGAGAAAAGAGATAATTGTCATAGCATTTGATTACGAGGTCAGAAGTACCTAAGGGAAAGAGTGACTGGATTGCTTAAAGGATTTAGAAAGCAACTATCTACAAGATTGCCCAGGAGGCAAAGATTTCAGTGGGATAAAAAGGATGGAACTGAATAATAATCTATGATATTATATGATGTTAATTATGGTGTAGGGAACATTTCATGTAGTTGATTCAACCATGCTAAGACACATGGGACTATAATTACTTAAATCTAGGTTTATTTCATGTGGAAGATTGGTAGAAGGGGGCATATATCAATAGAAAAAGAAGGTAAAATGAGGACTTAAGTGACAACTTGACTCACACAGATGCAATTGCCAAGTCTCATCAATGAGCTGTTGGGGAAAATTCATGTTCCCTGAAGGATCTAAATCAGAAGGAAGTCACAATATGTGGGGCAACTTAAATAGTAAAGGCAGAACTCCAGTTAGGTCTGAGTCTGATGAGGTATATCATACTCATGGCTACTTAATACAAATGAAGCAATATTGAACATACTTGGCTATTGGAGCATTAGAATTGTTAAAGTTCTTAGTAAGTGACTGCGTGTAACACTGGCCTATGAAACATAACAATTCCTCAACATGCTTATTAACACAGTTAATAAGACAGATAAAAGTGGGGGTTATAACTTCAGTAACCTTTAAAAATTTTTCGTAAAATCCTTGTGTAAAACAGAGAATGAAAAACGGGTTTTAATAACTTGGAGAGTGAAGGCTTGTGTCTAGTTAGGTACTGTAATTTTCCTGAAGGTCTGACTGATACATGAAGAACTACATTTTACACATCATGGTAACTTTCACATGGTTTCCACTCACAGGAAAGAGATAGTTGGTATTGAAAAGCAGGCTACTCTTAAAAAATCCCTAGAAACAGCTTAGGTGAGATGTTCATTTTCCCTTCAAAAGCCCTAGGCTTGTCATTGATATTAGGTGAGTAATGGAGTGCAACAGCAAACATTCAGGCATGTTGCTGAGATGGTCTACTCTGGTAATCAAAATACAAAGAGACCTGAAAAAAGTGTGCTTAATGAATGTGAAACCAGAACTCATATTGCAGCTCTTCTTGCTGGGACCTTGCACATGAAGCATGAACATGAAGCATGCAAAGTGCTCTCAAACATATTAAGGGAGGTTGTCCAATTCCCACATGCTGCAGATGCTGATAGTACAAGATATGAAAGCTCAGGTTCAAACAGTCACTTTCTCCTAGATGGATGTTACATCATTTTTGACAGAGTTGACAATGTTCTTTCTCTTCTTAGACGCTTATAAGCCCTGTATGGCTTGTCAAGCCAATAAAGCCTCACTGAACTGAAACTGCTTTCTAATTATGGTATATGACAATACCTGTGGAAACTCATTGCCTTCAATAAAATTGCAGAGGTGGAACTGATTGGGAGTTAGTGAGGGATCTGGTAAACAATGCTCAAGAAAGAATAGGATTCAGCATCCTCACTCTTAGTTCAGTTGTTTGCGCAGAGCTAATGAGAACGAAATCTAGTAAAATGTTTTGTGTGATGTGAATGGCGATGCAGTCCTGCTGGATATAAAGATGCCATTGCCACAAAGACAGCTTTCAGCACAGAAGTACGTCTTTGTTCAGTCAAGATAGCCTCACTGCTTCTCTTAGAATGTTTGTCTTTTTTTCCTTTTTTAAATCTAGCTTTTAATTATGTCATGCTGCTCTGATAGCATGACAGGTGAGGTTTCAATACATACAATATGGAAGTCATTACTTCTTGCCTTTTTTACATTTTCATTTGACTTTTTATTTCCTGTCTTTTAATTCTTCTCCATATTCTTATATTGTTAGTCCCTGATGAATGTATTACATTTTTTCACTAAAGGTGCAGTATGTTTGATGGCAGATTTTGTGTAAAGAGAAACATGTCAGGGTATCATACAGAGTGATAGATAACAGCATATCAACAGATTTATCAAGTTTATCTGAATGCATATTTAAAAACACCAAATGTGCTTTCAACGCAGTTCTGTCGAGTCTTTTGAATCTCATTACAATGCAACCTTAAGGGAGTTTGGAGATCTGAAACATAAGTAATTAGCTGCTTCTTTAAATGAAATTTACCCTTGCTAGCAAAATATGAGCCAAGACCATTACGATTCTTATAGTGTTTAGTACACAGGGTCTACTGTAATTTGAAGACTAGGTCTCTCTTTGGGTATGTTTGAAAAGGGTCAAAGTCAAAAAAAGGGTGGAGGATTTACTCCTGATGTAATAACATAACCCTAACATCACAAAGAATAAATTCTAACCATTCTGTGGTTCTATGTAATGTTTCTCATTGCAAATAAAATCACAGGTATATTGACTTGTAAGAGTTTCCATCCCAACATATTGCTTGACTCCACACATGGTTGGGGTGTCCTGTTATAATCAGGGGCTCGAAGTAGTATATATCAGACCACACATGACAGTCAGGGATGGAAAATAGCACTGTTTGCAAGCTTTTCCCTTACTAGTGTTTTTTTCAGTGCAAAATTAATATAGGCCATATTTGCTACTTGATATTCGTATCGGGTTTGCATACTCATTTAGGGGAGTTGGATTATGCTGTTGGTTAGAGACAATTCCCTTTTTCTTGAGATTCACCTCTAAAGAGATGCTGAAATGGGATAAGGGAAAAGTGTGGGTTATTGTGGGTGCTTCACTCTAAATAGTCATTGCCAAACAGAAATAAGACAGCTGAAATAAATCTGTTCCCAGGACTTTGTGATCTTCCCCAAGTCTGCATTTCTGATGGCTCAAGTTACAGCTTCCCACAAAAGCAGCAGATTCTCAGCCCCACAGGAGTAAACAGGGCGTCACACAACAGATGTCAACCCGAATACACTGAATCCATGCTGTTATAACTAAGGAGTGTTTGGCACAATCTGATCAGCTTGTACATTTAGTATTTTCCTTGCATCCAGAAAAGTTTGGGGTTTTTTTTTACTGCTTTGTCATTCTTCATTGCTATTCTCTCCCTCATTTCCTTCAATAGATGCACTGTTAATGCTTTCAATCCTTAAATAGTTATATTTGAACTTACTTGGTGGTGGTTTTTTTAGAAATCTTTCTGAAGTAAGGCAGTACACATGTATGCATGCCATGTTAAATATTTCATGTTGACTAAAAGTGGATAAAGCAACATCTGATAAAGCAACAAAATGACGACAGTTTTGAACCAACTGAAAATAAGCATTCAGAGATTTTATATTTTTTTTTTTTGCCACAACAGCTTCAGAGTGGTGCAACTGATGTTCATTCTTCTTTTCCCATGGTTTGGTAAAGTTTCTAATGCTTCTATGAAATGCATTCAAAATCCCATGTGGATAAAGCAAAATTGTTTTATCCATACATAAATAATATTCCTTTTTTATATACTATCTGCTGGTGCTTCATTTTACTGTCAACCTGAGGTTATACCTGAGGTTGACAACCTCAGGTCATACCTGAAAGCCAGTCTCCTAAAACACTAAAATGGTTTAAAATCCTGATAAAGTATTAATAAAGACTTTAATGGGCATCAAGTGCAATGGTAGTATGCATTTTTTGAATGCACACCTGAGGAAAAGAGCACATTTCTGCAGTTTTCCTCTTAAAATTACACATGGCTGTCTTGCCATTTGTTTTCATGACACCAATTACTTACATGTCCACCAAAACTGTGATTGTCATTGGAAAAGTGAGTGAAATGATTCTACTGGTGACTGCTCATAAAGGAGCAAGCAGATTATGAACTGTAAGAGATCCTTCTCTTTTAAAAATATCTCTATGTATCTTCTTATGTTCTTTCTTATTCACTCTTATCAGATTTATTCTTTGTCTTTCTCAGTTGTTATATCCTGTTGAACATTATTTTTCTAAAAACCTCCCTCTGAGGGATGTTACCATAGAAGCCCTTTATCTTCCATTGGTGTTGATCTTGTAACTTCATAAATCTAGGATGAGTTTGGTCTTCAGTGTCATCTGTCTCTGTAATGTGAATCCTAACTCACTAGTTAGAGGAATATTAATACCGATAGAGTTAACAGAACTTAATTCAAAGAAATTTGAGTCACATCTCTGTCACGAGATTTGGGGTTTTTTCTTCTCTGTCAGTCATTTCCTAAAACAACCATGCTTTCTTTTATAATATTTTCATTTATTCTAGTAAAAGATCATGCAGTCTGATATTTTGCTATGATTGAATTATATTTAATATTAAAGGCTAACACCTTGAAAAGTTATATTTTATGAAGTGGCTTGTAGTACTTTTATAGTGTGTACTAAAGTACTGCATAAGAAGTCTTGGGCCAGTAACCTTATATACATGTATGTTTACTGTCAGTACACAGGAATGTGTGGCAATACCCACTCCGGTTCAGGAAGCATGGTAACTGTGTTAGTATGGCACTGCACCTACCTCTGACCAGGGCTTTCTGCTTCCAGTTCCGAAAGTTTCTCAACCACAGGCGATTTCAACATCATGCTGTACTGTATGACCACTCAAGCACACAGTCTATAAACTATGGCATGGTTGCACCTTTGGGTTCTGAGGATTCTGTGAAAGAGCAGGCTGTTTCTGGAAACATGCTACACTGTAGAAGTCACAACCATGAGGGTATGCAGGTGGTCACCATGTTGGTAACCAAAGAAGTCGATGACAGAAAATACTAGGGAGTATAACTTTTCTGGCAACAAACACAGCACAGGCAAAGCTCAAAGTTTTTTGGTTTGGTTTTTTTTTGAGCAGGGAGGGAAGCAGCATGACCATCCCATTTTAAGCCTGTTTGTCTACAATTTTTAAGTGTTCCTGCATGAAGTCAGGAGGGCAAGTTGTATTGAGAGAAATAAGAGTAATCAGAGAAAAATTTCTGGACTTTACAGAAGTCTAGTACCTACTGTAATCATTGTTTCATGAATACAAAGCCCTTTGAAGTTGCTGCTGTCCATTTAATTAAGAAGTGCTGTCTCCATCATTTTTTGTATTAGAAACTCTTGGGATTTAAGTATGGTGAAGAGAATTATTTTTTTTCCCAAAAATGTCTGTCAATAATTCATGCAATAATTGCTGCTTTACTGTATTTTGAGTTTTTGAAGGGAAACTGGGAAGCTAGTGAAAACATTCTCAAAGATGCACTTAACATTTAAATCAGTACTGCCAGCCAATGTAGCTGGCTCAGTTCAGAGGTGTCATAGGAGAAAGGAGGACTGATGGTTTGTTTGCTTTGCAGTATTGGGCAAGGCATAAATGGGTGACACTTAGAATGATTTAGATGAGAAGGACCTTTGGAATTCATGTGGACTAGTCCCACAGTCAAAGCAGTATCAGTTCAGATAGGTGGTTGACCATGACCTTATATACGCATGATAAATTCTGAAACTTATACTGATTTAATCTTTGGGAGGCTGGAACAGTACTCTAAATGTATTTATCTCATTGCATTTTGCCACTCCTTGACTATATTTCACTAAATAGTGACTTGGGGGTTGTATACTTTATCTGATAGGGTTACCACTTACTGGGAATGTCAAAGTCTTGCTATTTAAATCTTGAAAAAGGGGGTTGGGAAAAAAGTTATTGAGATGGTGAATTTACTACTGAACATGATTACTGCTTTGCATCAACATACGGATGATGGAATTCTCCTTGGACCCTATGCTCTTACTCTGCTTCTTAAATTAATTGTAAGGAACTCTCATCTGTGATTCATGTCTGCTTCCATGTATGCATACTGACTGCAGGAAGCTAATGCTGGCACTCAGCTAATTTCCTAGTACAGGAGAAACAAAATATATAACAACCCTTTCTTTCTGATCTCCACTGACTGCGTTGCAGCTACATTATTGTCAAAATGCAACTTTACTTCTCTGTGTTTTGCATGAATGATGTGGCGATCAGTAGCAATATCAAATTCCTCTGAAATATTAACTTTTATTGACTCTTCTAAAGAAGCGTCTTTCAATTCTTAATGTTTTCTTTTTCCTGTTCTCATAATTTTGATGTAGCATTGTGTGTATTAGATATCTATTAACGCGTTCTATTAGCATGAAAATTCTCAAATATAGAAGTATCAGCTACATAAAACCTAACCTGCTCCAGCTTCTTAGGGAGGTGGTTCTATCTCTTAAATCTTACTTTTGCAGTGAGGTTCAATTTACTGAAGTAACTGTTTAAACCATCTAATGGTGTAGTACATTTAACTTGATATGCTATTTGTCTTGTTCTTAATGAATCTTTGATCAGTTTACAGCTAGTTCGCAATTTTGTCTGTGTTTTACTGTCCATAGGAACAACAAAAAGTAAGAGTTTAATTTGAAAGGTCAAAACAGTAAACAAATTTAAAAGGGTCAAGGTACTTCAGAGTGTAAAATAATGTCAGATTGTGGAAGGGTTGCTTTGTTCCTAATTCTCTGTATCACATGAAGGTGTCAGTCCTTCTTAGACTTCCCTGATGCTAACAAAGCCAGACAAGAGCTTACTTGTGAGACAGGGCTTTGCTGGTTTAGACTGCTTCTTTTTCAAGCAGAGTGTTTCAGTTTATCACAGTATATAAATAGCCTTTACAGAGCAATAGCACACCACTGCATTACTTGCTACATGCACAGTAGAGACAATTTTAACTGATGAGTCTATTTGATCAATTTGATTTGGAAAGATATGGTTCTTGGGGTTGGGTAGTTTGGTTTCTTTCCCTCCTCACCTGCACCCTGCAGTACATGTGTATTCCCCATGTTAACAACATAACTGTTAACATCAGCAAACTTTTAGTCGTACTATGAAGTAGAAAGTTTGCTTTCATCTGCAATTTTGGGCCCAAATCAAACAGGTCCATTCTAGACAAAGACAAATTAGATTTTCAAAGGATTTTGCCTTGGAAGGTGGGAGAAGGGAGTTTGTTTTTAAAAATGAAAACAGTTTCCTTAGAGAAAAAGCTCCCAGATCTGTGCTTTCAGCTCTCTCCATAATCACGAGCATTGTTGAAATGTTTTTGGCCAGCAAACAAATCCCATAATTATTTCAAAGCAGGATCAATTAAAATAAGTGGTTTTGCTTTCTAGGGAAGCTTTTGAGTCAGAAATGAAACAAATTATGATCTACTTCAAAACGTAAATAGACTACCAGTAGTTTTCATCTGTCAACAAGCAGCTCATGGAATCATGTGGAAAAGTACAGTTTATGTGCAATTCATGTGTTACTACTGCTCTACAACTAGTGCTAGTAGTCTCATTAGCATAATTACTCTTGAATTCAGAGAATCTGCTCATTTGTAGAAGTTCCCATTAATGTAAAGCAGGCCTCCAGCAATGAACTCAGACATAGATTAAGTGCCAGAGAAGAGAAGATTGTGGTTGCCTTTTATACATTTTGCAATGGATATTTTACAGCAACTACTACAACAGTGACAAATTTTGCAGTGTGTTGTCCTATTTGATATGTAACTATGTGGTTTAAGTTGGAATGTATTGCTTTCCTGACGTGATGGACCTTGAGGGAAAGAAAGAAATTTCCCCTGCAGTTCTCTAAAGCCATTAATAAATACTCTCAGGACTGGCTAAATAATTATGTTAAACGTGACTCCCTAACAGATACAATTTGGGGAATCATACAAGAGGTGTGACTTGAAAAAGGCAGAAGTCTCCTCATGTGGAGCAGCCTGAGAGGTTAAGGTCCGAACAGCCACCTCTATACAATAAACGCTCTTTTCTTATCTCTTTCTTCTGTTCCCTGTGTGTGTTCAACCACTGCTATATTTAATGTGGACTAGTCCGTGCAGTAGCTCTACACACTGATGTTGCATCTAAGAGACCACTGGTGGAATACCAGTGAATGAATTGTTAATATTAAGGGTTTATTTCTGCCTCTCTGACTCATAGCCAGCTTCCTAACAGTACTACTCCTCACATTTTCAGTTATGACAGGAGTAGTTGATCTGCTATCAAAGTGTGTCAGTATACTCAGTGATAGGAGTGTGACAGCAATGGGGAGGGTATTTAAGGAAAGGCTGCTTCTGAGGCAATATGGGTGAAAAAAAATGCTCTTACTAAGGGACTCAGTGAGTGATTTATCAGCTGGCAGGACAGAGCAGAGCAGAGAGCGGCTGGGCATATGTGGTACTGCTCTAACAGAGGGATGGGGTCTGCAACTACAGCTCTGGTGGTGGAACAAATAATATGCATCCTTGAATAACAGAGAAAATGAATCAGATGTGGGGTGGGGAACTTTGATCTGTAGAAACCAAAGCAGGATATTTTGGTCTTAAGTAGTGATTATGCACAGCTTTTTTTCCTCCTATTATCAGTATGTATAGGGTATCATAAAACTAATGTGAAACCTTGGGGTGGCTGTTCAGCATCAGACGGAACGAGTTTGTGTGCTAGTTCTCAGAAAGGACTGGGGGACAAGCCAGGCTCATACATCAGATACGCTCCCCAAAAAAGTGGAAAGATAATTAGCTGATGACCTTGCCAGGATAAATAGCTGACAACATTACTGATAACTACCAATAGCGCAAAGATAGCAGTGATGAGTGGTACATGAAAACAAATACAAGCATTGTGATTATGAGTCATGAATATATGTATTTCTAGGAAATATTTTTGTTGCTTTACGTTCTACAGATGTTTCTATAACTACAAACAAATTTTGGGGGAGATGGTATTTCTAGATATTAATTTTCTCTTCTCTCCAGAGCATCGGTACATAATATACCATGACTATGTGGTTTTGCAACATGATGATGCTTTCAAGCCTGTGAAGAGAATGCTGTTAGTAATCCTGTCTACAGGTTTTCTTTGTCATGTTGTTTGTTTACTGATTCATTGTATCCATCTGCTGTTTTCCTGACTTCCCTCTGTAACTCTCATTCTGCAAATTTGTGCCCCTTAGTGTGATCTAATCTAAGGGACACAGGAACTCACATGAAGTGTCTAGCCCCGGAAGTAAGCAGCTTTGCTTTGGCTCAGATCTTTTTAGTAAACAGAATTGTAAATAATGTTTAGAGGAGAGGAGCTGCTCGTGTATCTGTAGAACATATACCGGGGTACAGAAACATTTGTAAGAATATAATACTTTTCTAAAGTCTGAGTTGTAGCTACTTCAAATATATTCAATCGTTTGAGAAATGGATCTTGGACAGCAACTCAGCTTGCAAAGTCTTACCTTTCTTTCTGAAACTAGGATGAAGGTCATGAGTGCATGATATGAGATGTCACACGGGTACAACACACTCAGAACATTTCATAGAATCATCCAGGCTGGAAAGGACCTCCAAAGATCATCTAGTTCCACCTCCCTGCAGTCGCAGGGACACTCCCGACTAGAGCAGGTTGCCCAGGGCCTCATTGAGCCTCACCTTGAATATCTTCAGGGAAGGGACCTCAACCACCTCCCTGGGCAACCTGTTCCAGTGTTCCACCACTCTCAGAGTGTAGAAATTTTTCCTAACATCCAATCTAAATCTACTCTTCTCTAACTTAAATCCATTGCTTCTCGTCCTGTCACTGCAGGCCTTTGTGAACAGACCCTCCCCAGCCTTCCGGTAGGCCCCCTTTAGGTACTGGAAGGCTGCTATCAGGTATCCCTGGAGCCTCCTCTTCTCCAGACTGAACAACCCCAGTTCCCTCAGCCTATCCTTGTAGCAGAGGTGCTCCAGCCC
>VXBW01000693.1:2592617-2619653 GCA_013400375.1 Thinocorus orbignyianus | reverse complement strand
CCTATACTCCTCCCAGGATGCCTGTCCCTTCTTCCATTTATTATGTAACACCATCTTGCTCTTTAGTCTTACCAGCAGGTCATGGCTCAACCATGGTGTTCTCTTGCCTTCCCTGCTCAATTTCCTATGCATGGGGATTGAGATCTTTTGTGCTCTACAGAGAGCATCCTTAAAGATCTGCCAACTTTGTCCCACTCCCTTGTCCCTGAGGGCCGTTTCCCATGGGGTCCTGTTTACCTAGCTCCTTGAAGAGTTGGAAGTTCGCTTTCTTAAAATTTAGAGTCCTAACTCTGCTTCTCACAGGTTTCAGACTCCTTAGGATAGTGAACTGCACTAGGGCATGATCACTGCAGGCAAGGCAGGCTGCCCTCAACTTTGACATCCCTGATGATTTTGCTTACATTTGTGACCAACAGGTCCAACAGTGCATCTCCTCGAGTAGGGTAGGTTTCTTTGGTTCTCGTATGGCAAAGTGTATTAGATACTGTCTTGTGCACATATTCCTCTGTGGTTGATGCAAACCAGTTACCCGCAGAAAAATAATTAAAAGGCTATCTTAGCTAACTGTATCCACGTCATTCTGCAAGCCTACTAAAGAGCAAAGCAAGGTATTCTGTCCTGTCTTCTATGCAGCTGCAGTGAAATATTTGTTGGCATCCAAGCAAGCTAGCTGATTGTAACCTTTGGATAGTTTTTAGTATGTTACAGTGCCTTTTCTGGTGACAGAATGATACATTCATCTAATGTTGCAAACTTGAATAAACTTGTAATCTTCCAGGGAAAAGAAAAGAGAGAACTGGTCCGGTAAGAATGGATTATTAGGGTTTTTATTCACTCTGCTCGTTTGAGTTTCTGAGATAGTGTGATCAGCATACTTCCTACCAAATCTACAACTTGCTTTAGAGAAGTACTATATATCTAACAATAAAATAAAATCACAGCAGAAAGAAAAACTGAGGATGTCAACTGGGGACTGGGGGGGAAGGGGGCAAGTTAGATTCTTCTGTAATTTTTTAGGGAGAGAAAATCTGTATGTAACTCGTGATTCTAGAGAATCATGATTCTTTGAGAGGTAACTGTCATAAAGACAGAAATGTTTTCCTGAGCTTTGGAGAGCCTCAGAGCACAAATCTTTGTAATGGTCCAGTTGAACAGAGACCAAATCAGCCAAAGGCAAGGGAAACTTTGGAGGGAAAATGAGACAATTTAGTTTTGCATGGCATCATCGGTATAATTAGGTGGAGTGCAGAAAATGTTTAAACAGCATGCCTTGCTCTTACTACTTTTCTCCAAGAAGAAAAGAGATTATTTTAGGACTTGACACAAAGATGTTCATACCAGCTGTGAACTGGGGTATTGTTTTGGGTATACTCTTTAGAAATGCAAAAGGTAGTCGAGTTTCTGCCTCATGACTGCACCTAGAGAAGAAGAGAGAATTTGTAACATCAGAGTATCATTCAGGGAGAAAACACTGTGGTGTCATTTAAGAGAATGTAATACTTCACCTTAAAAAGAGAATGTAAGGAACCAAAAGATTCTTAAATCCAATTTTTGATATCAAAAACTATCTATGTTATTGCACATTAATAATTTGAGTGTGCTGGCTCAGTCAGCAGAACTGTTACAGCCAAGCAGTTGCTTGTTTTACAGGGCTCCTGCTGTGGAGCAGTTGACCATTTTCACATTTTCTTAATGCCAGAGCTTCTCTGGGCATTGCTTTTGAGACTCTGGTCCCAGAGCCACTGAGTAAAAAGGAGACTTCAGAGTGGATGAGCAGATCTCCCCTTCTTTCACCATCACTCTCCTAACACTGAGAGAAATTCCTGTACTTGCTCTTCTCTTACCTTCCTCTCATTCTGATCCTGTTTGCTGTTTTCTTCCTGTACTTTTCCAGCTGCCGTGATTCTTCTGCACCCTCTATGTCACATATCTCTTATGCCTTTTCTTGCTGCCTTTAGTATCTTTCACATTTTTTTTCCCATTCCAGCAAAGGAATTCTTTATTGTCAAACTCGACTGTCTTTTAAAGTTTCCTTTAGTCAGTAAATAATTGTGTGCTACTCAAAACAATTAGAAAAAGTTTGTTGGCTATAATAGATATGTGTAACTAATTGATGTAAATATGTAATACGGAATTCTAATCAGTGTTATAATCTGAATAAATGCAATGAGCCCTCTCTTCCAGCCTAGTTTTTTTGTTGCCACTTAGCATGTTGCTGACTTTGAAGTTGTTGGTGTTTTCCAGAGCAGAAAAACAAAGTTGTGGTGGATCTTCAATGCTTTATGTCTTAACATTTCATATAGCAATGCTGGTTATATGTCATCTTGTGTTGAAAATGCTTTGCAGCTATTTTGCACAAATTATCTGGGTAGACATGGTAACATTTGTCCTTGAAACTCCAAGCACAGCTATGGTAGGGTATGTACATAGCTAATTAGACAAAACTTGTGGGTTATGGAGTAATGACCAGCATGTGACTGTTGTTGTATGGGCACAGATGTAATGAAAATCTTCCTTATACTCTGCAGCCTTAACATGACTATGAAAACTCTCTAATGCCATTCTGCAATAGACATTTTTAACAGCACAAGACATGAACACAATCAGATGGAGCAGTATCTGTTCCAGTTCACAGATCAGTCTGATAACCAGTTGACCTCCTAACTCTACCTGATGTGCAGAGAAAGACTTCAGCAGCACATGTTACTGTGTGAGAACTTGATTCTGGTTTATTTTTGCGTTGTAGAGCCTTTAAATATACTGTAAACTTTTCATGAGTTCCTTTTTCGAAATAGTCACTAAAAGGAAGACTGTATGCCATAGTATCACTTCAGTTTGTGTTTCTGTAGCTATTGCTGTCACTTGATGCTAGTGGGCTTTTGTGCAATTAACAAAGCATTCCGTATTTTAAAGTGGCAATAGAGAAAAAGCCTGTGGATGCCCTTCTGAATGTGTATTATGTCAGTTATGAAAGTTTTCTATCAGAAATTTGTATACCAGTTTAGTGCACTTTGAGGGCATAAATGCAAAGTGTGCTTTCTCTGAGACCTATTGAGATACTTCAACTGTGGATACGAGGATAGCAGCAGGAACAACAATTTCTGCGTGCTGTTGTGTCAAAAGACCAGGCAGCAGTGACATTGTCCTTCTGTCCTATACTTGAAAAGATGAAGGATTCATAAAGCAGATAAGGGCAATACATTGTTTCTAGATGGAGAAGTACAAAGTGTTGCAATGTAGAAGACCAGTGACTGGATCTTTGACTTTTATTATGGAGACTCAGCTAACAGATCTTCCAGTAGATTGCAGATTATAATAGCAGAAGATTATAATAGTGTAAAAGCTGCAATTGAAACTGATTGTGCCATGCAGTGTGAAAATACAGAACAAGCGTCTGATATGGTCCCAAGGAGTTTCGGGTTAGGTGAGAGAGAAAGATAAAGTGACAGAAGCAAAGTGAACATTGAGTTTTGGTCCTGACCGTATTTTTATATCTGATTGTTCTTGAGTCTTTTCTATGTACTCCTATTAGGAAGGGATGCATTTAACTGTAAGAAGAAGGGAGGGTGTGTTGGAAAATAATGCTAAAGATTGGAAAAATAATTCTCAATGAAGAATAAAGACTGAATAAAGACTTGAGTAGTTTTTGCATTCTAGAGATGCATGAAGCAAACCACAGGGCACCATTTGGGGAAACTATTTGCTCTGAAGAGTAGCAAAGGTTTTGGTTCAGTCTGAAATCCAAATGATTTATGACTCAGGGCAAGGAGTAAATGCTGCATTAGGTCTTCTTTGTTTCTCCATTCAAAACAAAATTGGAGGAGAAAAATGTTGTTGGTTTGTGTTTTTTTTTTATCTTATCCCTTGGCGTTCAGTCTGCTCACTCAAGGCCCAAAACCATAATTTGTCTCTGATATTTTTTCAGTTAAAAAGTATCAACCCAGTGTAACAGTTAGTCTTCCCTCTAATTCCCTCATGGCTGCAAATATTTCTTCTTGCTCAGTCTTGCTCTACAGCATCTGTTGAAACTGGTATGATTTCCAGTTCACTAGATATGCTTTCACAGTGCAAAGAGGCTGAAGATCTGTGGGGACAAAAGTGAACTCCTGCACAAAGAGCAGAACTCTTCAATGTGTTGTTCTGACGACAGCAGAAGTGGCAGACTTTGGACCAGTCTGAACCTCTTTCATGTCAAACTGGGAACATGAAAACCAGAACTTCAGGCTGTGTTGTAAATGGGTCTCAAAAGCCTGTTTTGCTTAGCAGGAGGTAGATTTCCCACCCGCACCCCATTCCCCTACCTTCTCTTAGTCATGCATTCGAAAAGTCAATTCTTCTAGCTTAACACTCCACTGAATCACACTGTTTTGTTAAACTAGAAGAAAGACTATAGGCAGACCTCCCCCTTAAGTGCTCTGTGTTCATCTTGCATGTACTGTGTTACTGCACTTCAACTGTATTATTCTGATGGCTCTCTAATTGGCACTGCCAACCTGTGGGTGCCTGCATAACCTGGAAAGAGGATGTTTGAATTAGATACCGGTAGCATATACTCCAGCTTGAGCCCTAAATAAGAAAGATTTGTGATGAGTACAAAGGGCAGAAATGTGATGTTGCAACATAATGCTGTTCATATGTTAGTACATTGAGTTATGCCAATTCCTGCTTCACGTGTGCCTTCAAGACAATATTGACTTATTTTAATGGGCAGAAATAAGAGAGGTTATGATTAATTAACTGAAGAACAGGCTGCTATTAAGTGAACTAGTAAATTTTTAATTTGGTATCTGAAAATTTCCCTGCAAAATGGGGACAAAATATTTTTCTCTGTGTACAAAATATGCATTTGTAGTTACAGGAAAAAAAAAGTAATTATTTGTACATTTGTCTATTCTATGCACAAATTCTCTTTGCATATGCTAAGTTTTACAAGAATGTTCTGTGAGATCAACTTAAATTCTAAATTTAGAAAACATGGCCTGGAGTATGTTGCACAGCTCTGGGTAATGTTGTGAAAAGATTCATGAGGAACGGTTTGTTTAAGAAATGTAAAATTATGGCTTAAAAATATCAGATGATTTGGATGTCTATCTGGAATTCAAGCTTTTGTATAGCACATGTGAGAAGATACTGAAATATAAATACAATTCTAAATTAGGTGGGCTTGTGGAATAATTTACTAACAGGAAACATTATTGTGTCTCAGAGCATTGTTCTTTCTCATCAAATGCACACACATTCATCTGTTTTGTGAGATTTGGTATTCATTATACTTACCTGCAAGTGCAGCATTCATTGCTTTAGTAATGCTTTACTAAGTGTATTAGCAGTGTGGATATAGGACACAGATTTATGTCTGAACCTGACCGAAGTTGACAAATTGACTCAATAAATGAAGTAATATTTGGAAGCTATGGGCAAACAAACATTTATGTGAGAATAAAGGATGTGTCTGTTCAGCAATCACATAGATGAGAAATTAAATCCATTCTCTGGAGCAACTCAGGATATTTGTCTGTTTTGCTTCTGTCTGTCTGAGATATTTGAATTCTTTCTAAATGCAAAGATTCTTGGACTGGGTCAGAGATTTGCACAAGCTATGCCCATCCCTGTCTTCTGGTTGGACTGGAGAAAGTCCCAAAATGCATTTAGTTTTTCTTTAAGCTTTTTTGCAACAACATGGGATACATGGAAGACTGCTGCTCTTCTAAGATTATATGAAGCATGAAAATAATTAATAGGTGATTCCTACTACAAATATGGGCATGCCAGTATGACTGAACTGGCTCCTTGATCACTCCATATGCTTGCAGAAATGTGTTTGTGTGTACAAAATCACACGCTCTGTACTCCTGCCTTCTGGAGGAATTTATCAGTGTCCTGAGAATGCCCTTCAATTTTCCAACTTGGAAAAGGTAACTTGGGGTAATGCTCTTCTATTTTTCCTGTACCTGTATTTGAAAACAGGGTCTGAATAGATGGTACAAGTCCGGAAGCCAAGGCTGACAGAAAGGGGAGTGTGGGGAGCACGTTACTTGCTCAAATGATTGCATTTCACTTTATATTTAGAAGCCAAAATAACACTTGTTATCCCCACAGTTTGACGCGCAAGATATATACATGAATATTACTTCCTTTATAAACAATATTTTTCCAGAACATGTTTTTTAACCTAAATGATCCTTATAGATATGTGTGCATAATACGTATGTATAGATATGTTTATAGGAAAGAATATGGTAGTAATATAAAAATAGCTGGGATCTGAATCAGATAAATTTGCTCTTTCTTTCTTTTTGTGAAGTCTTAGACAAACCAATTCGTCAAATAATTTTTCCCCCCATGTGTGAAATAGTGTTTATTCTCATCGTTAACCAATTTTAATCTCTCCTTAAGCATCACTATCTGCAAGCTGTGTTATTAATTAGATCCGCGCATGTTTTTCCTGGGCATAATGACAGCCATATAGGAATAAATGGCTTATCAAGTATTTTTGGCTAGGTGGAAAATAGAAAAGCTTACAGCATCTTTGAGTTCTGGCAATTACTTCACAGTTTTAGTAACATTGCAGAAATCTTAGGTTTTCCAAACAGTAGTCCAAATGGGAATGCAAACAACGTGGTGACCACTGAACAGTTTCTCCTTCATCCTCAAATTTAATGCATGAGACAAATTACTGCATCCTGGGAATCATACTACTGGGTAGAAAAAAAAACTGTTTTTTTAAGCATGTGTTGCTATAGCCATTTGTTTGTCTTACAGTATTTTTACAACATACAGAAAAGTGTATTTTGAAACATGAATGTTAAAGCTGATAATAAATTGAAGAACAGAAACCATACCTTTCTGAGAGGAATCAAATTGAAGGGGTATTGAATCACCTATAGAAGAGCTGTAGCATTAATAATAATGTACTTTGGGGCATTTAAATTACTGTAAATGGTTTGTTGACAATGCAGTTTTTGGCCTTAAAATGCCTTTGAATATGTAACGCTCTTCTCTAAATCTGCACATCCCTGCTGACATTGCCTGATCAAGCTGCTTACTCAAGTCCAGATTTTTCTTGAAACTAGCTTTAAATGCCAGTAATAAAGCACCTTAAAGGGTTCATGTCTCATCACAGATGCATGTATTTTTCAAGTCTGAAATCTCTTGTGGGCTCAAATTCAGACATTTTAATTTATTTTTTATTATTATTTTTTTATCAAGGAAAATAGCTTCCTTTCTCTAATATTAGCTCCTTTTCCCTTACCTTTTGTAAAATATTTGGGTTCTCTCTTGAAGAAAGAGATCCTGTTTTCTATTCATTATTGTACATTATGTAAGATCTGTGAATCTGAGAAGCTTTTATTCTCATCATGCTATAGAGGAAAGGCCTGGAAATAATAAATCCCTTAGTGAAGCAGACTGGAAGACTGTCATCTCATCTTGAGATGTGCCAGAGTGTCTAGTAATCAGCAAACAGCTGTACTGTCAGGTCCTTTAGGTGCAATTTGGTCCCAAGCACCGAAGAAGAGCCGAAGTAGTGAGGGCATCTGTCCTAGTAGCTGAGGGGCTCAGTAGATTAGTCAGCAGGGACAATGTTAAATCTGAATGGCAAGAATTTTTTCTGACTTTTTAATATCTTTGGAATATTGATTTGTCTGATTTTATTTTTTTTTGAACACTTATTTTTAAATGAAATTTTTGAGTCGGAAACATTATTGTGCTCTGCTGCATGAAAAGAATTATTACTTTTCCTTCACCATGTTTGCTAACAGAAGTGTTATCAATGCCATTTGTTATTTTGAGATTAAGTACTATGTAATGGACATAACACATAATCAACTGTAGATGCATAAATAAGAGAAAATTAGTATTCAAAATAGGAAATATTCTTGAAAAACAACTTGCTAATTAGCAGGATGAAGTAGTTGGGCCCTGCAAATGTGAGGGTTTCTGGAGTTCCTGGGGCCTGATGTTTTTCAGACATGTTCTCAATTTGCAACCGCTTAACATAGCTAAAAATAGGTCATTGGTTTCTCCTCTAATCTAGGCTTGGTTCTCAAATTTAAAACTTCCATTGCTTTCTAGGGGTATTACTAAGTGTTCTTCATATACAGAAACTGGATAATCTGGGAATTTATCTTCTGATTCAAATCCCAGATTTAAAAAGCAAACAAAACCTGCTATCCCTTAATGAGGTGTTGCAATGATTATGTTATGCTGTAACTTTCTGCAGTATGAACTGTTGAAAGACTTCTATAAGAGAGAGTGGTATTAGAAAGAAAAACAATCTTCTATTGCAGAGAAAAATGATATAGAATAATTTGCTCTAGCTATGATTTCTCCCTTTTGTATTTGTTTCTTGCAAATCTGCCATGCACAGCTAAATACTTACATGGAGAAATGGTATATAACAAAAAAAAAAACCAAAACCTTGCAAAGGAAGATGGCTTCTAAATCCTGTGACTACAGATTTCTTGGAGCACAGTGCTACCAAGGAAGATGCCATGGTACTTCCTAGAGTTTACACAACATGGAACAGTTTACCCATATACGAATCAGCTTGCCCATATCAATTCAGCCTGCATGAGCACAGAGGCTCCTCAGAGGAACATGAGTGCAGGGGGGTAGCCCTTTAAGATGGATGGGAGCAGACAATGTTATGAAAGTGTTAGTAGGATGAAGACCTGAAAGCAGAATTGGTACCAATGCCAGTAATCATGCAGAAGAACAGTGATTGCAACTGAGGCAGATCTTTCTGAAACTCATCAACATCTTGCAAGTAATATATCATAGGAAAAATGAGCTCAGGTGACACAGGACAATTTCATTGACAAAACTGGAAATATTAAGGTGTAACAATGTCTTTGGCCATCTATTGTAAACCCTAAACCTGCTTTCCATCTATTAATCTTAGGATTCCATATTAATCTTTCCCTTCTACATTGTCTGTACTTGAAAGTACCTTGGTCCCTGCAGAAAACTGGCAGCTGCAAAATAAGTGCACATACAACATCAATTATGGATTGAGTGTGGCGCATAATATATTCCCTGTAGCTGATGCCTATAGGCTGTCTGAACACTTCAGCTTACATCCAGTCTTGCTTCAAAATGATCTTCAAAAGCAGACTTATACAAATGCACCTCTTCTTATTCTCTAGGAGCTAGCAGAGCCATAGATGACAAGAGCAAGATGCAGAGCTGAGAAAGGCGTTCAACCATCTTTTTGCCTGAAGATGGTGGGAAGGTTTTGCCCATAATTACAATGTGCACCTGTCTTCCAAATTGCCTCTCAGCTAGAGCTCTTTTACAAGCACAGGCAGAGCTGAGGTAGAGTGGGACAGCATCTCTTGTGAATCACGATTTCATACAAATAGACTAACTTTAATGTCCTCATCCAGGATAAGGTCCTGTTCAGCTGTTTTTGATAATTAACCAGACAAATGTGCACCAACTATCAAAGTGATTTGTTTGAGTAAGGAAGACTGTGTGTCACTCGAGTTATTCATATTTTATGAAGAATTTTAGAATCCTTCAGAAGGAATTGTTATGCTCGTATAATGTCAGTTACATTTAAGACTGCTTGATTCAGCAATGAACAGATAAAAAGGGCAATTTTATCTTTTATTGCCCTTTTTCTTTTTTTTTTTTTTTTTCCTCATTTTCACTTTGCTGTCTGGGATTAAATTAATAATAATACTGTTTCCAGCATGTCTGAATTTCTATTGAAACAATAAATCAAGCTTCCAAGGCACAAGTGTGATTTTAAAAATACATAAACATTAATGAGCTTCATTTTTCTTAGATTTGTCTTTTTGTTTTTCACTTTGATAGCATATCAACCATTCTTAATAAATCAGATATCCAAGCTAAATTGTATACTGCATGCAGAGCAATTTGTAACATGCAGGCACAAAAACAGGTTTGGCAACTACTTTGAAATATAAAGAGATTCATAAATGAAATACCTCAAAAAATCTACAGTTCAAAACATCCCAATAAGAATTCAGAAAGCAGATGCACTTTTAAATGCAATCTTAAGCTTGGAAGGAGAATCTATCAGGAGATAATTGATTCCACCAAACAGAAACAATCATTGAAAATGTTCTGGCACCAGAGGATTCAAGGGGCTATAGAAGTGGTAAGAACTCTATACTTTTCCTTATAATATTTCTGACAGATTTCTACAAGCCATTGCCCTAGCTCACTGAGCAGGCACTCACTCTTCTGTCAGGCTATATTGCTCTGCTTTTGGCCTATTTCTTTCCTGGATGGTGAAGGCAGCCCTGTTTTCACCTCCCTTTCTCCTCCAATAAAGCCTGGGGAAGAGCTCCTAGCATGACTGGCATTTACACAGGACTGGGGTTGAGGAAAGAAGAGAAGGCACAGTACCATCACTGCTCTTATCCCTATGTATCTCCAGTGATGGAAGGAGCAAAACATCTGACACTCTAAAGGGCTTTTTCTTATCTGTGATTCCCTTATGCTCTTTTCCCCAGAGTCTTCCCTTCTTGTGGTGGAAAAGTCCTGTCTCAAGCCTAGGCTGCTCCACCTCTATACACATACCTGTCAGAGCATTTTAAAAAAAAAGGTTTACCACCTTTGGAAGAAGGGGACAGGCAACTCAAGAGGAGTACATAGATCTTATTAGATTATACAGAGAAAAATTAGGAAGAAGAAAGCCCAGCTGGAACTCAACCTAGCCATTAATGTAATGGCTTATTATAAATAAGCCATTAATATATAGCCATTAATATTATATATTAATATAATATTAATATAATAAAGAAAAAAATTTTCTAAGTACATCAACAAAAAGAGAGTCAGGGAGAATCTCCATCCCTTACTGAATGCAGGCAGGAACATCACAACCAAAGATGAGGAGAAGGCTGAGATACTTAATGCCTTCTTTGCCTCTGTCTTCATTTGTCAGCCCAGCTACTCCCGGCATGTCCAACCTTCTCAGCTGGAAGATCAGAATGGAGAACTGAACAACCACCCCATAATTCAGGAGGAAATAGTTAATGATATGCTTATGCACCTAGACATGCATAAGTCTATGGGGCTAGGTGTGATTATCCCAAGGGTACTCAGGGGNGCCCTGTTTTCACCTCCCTTTCTCCTCCAATAAAGCCTGGGGAAGAGCTCCTAGCATGACTGGCATTTACACAGGACTGGGGTTGAGGAAAGAAGAGAAGGCACAGTACCATCACTGCTCTTATCCCTATGTATCTCCAGTGATGGAAGGAGCAAAACATCTGACACTCTAAAGGGCTTTTTCTTATCTGTGATTCCCTTATGCTCTTTTCCCCAGAGTCTTCCCTTCTTGTGGTGGAAAAGTCCTGTCTCAAGCCTAGGCTGCTCCACCTCTATACACATACCTGTCAGAGCATTTTAAAAAAAAAGGTTTACCACCTTTGGAAGAAGGGGACAGGCAACTCAAGAGGAGTACATAGATCTTATTAGATTATACAGAGAAAAATTAGGAAGAAGAAAGCCCAGCTGGAACTCAACCTAGCCATTAATGTAATGGCTTATTATAAATAAGCCATTAATATATAGCCATTAATATTATATATTAATATAATATTAATATAATAAAGAAAAAAATTTTCTAAGTACATCAACAAAAAGAGAGTCAGGGAGAATCTCCATCCCTTACTGAATGCAGGCAGGAACATCACAACCAAAGATGAGGAGAAGGCTGAGATACTTAATGCCTTCTTTGCCTCTGTCTTCATTTGTCAGCCCAGCTACTCCCGGCATGTCCAACCTTCTCAGCTGGAAGATCAGAATGGAGAACTGAACAACCACCCCATAATTCAGGAGGAAATAGTTAATGATATGCTTATGCACCTAGACATGCATAAGTCTATGGGGCTAGGTGTGATTATCCCAAGGGTACTCAGGGGGCTGGCGGGAGTGCTCACCAAGCCCCTCTCCATCATCTATCAACCATCCTGGTCAACAGGGGAGGTACCAGATGACTGGAGGGTGACCAATGTGACATCTATCCACAAGAAGGGCTGGAAAGAAGATCCAGGGAGCTACAGCCTGACCTTGGTACTGGAAAAGATCATGGAGAGGATCATCCTGAGTGAACTCTCATGGCAAGTACAGGGCAACCAAGGGATCAGGGCCAGTCAGCATGGGTTTATGAAAGTGAGGCCCTGCTTAACCAATTTGATCTCTTTCTATGACCATGTTACCTGCCTTCTTGATACAGGGAAGGCTGTGGACATTGTCTGCCTGGACTTTGGTAAGGCCTTTGACATCATCCTCCAGAGCATTCTCCTGGAGAAGTTGGCATATCATGGCACAGACAAGTGTACTCTTCACTAGGTAAAAAACTGGCTGGATGGTTGTGCCCAGAGAGTTGTGATTAATGGGGTGAATTCCAGTTGGTGGCCAGTCACCAGCGGTGTCCCTCAGGGCTCAGTTCTGGGGCCAGTATTCTTTAATATCTTTATTACGATGATCTGGATAACAGGATTGAATGTGTCCTCAGTAAGTTTGCAGATGACACCAAACTAGGTGGGAGTGTTGGTCTGATTAAAGGTAGGAAAGCTCTACAGAGGGACCTGTGGAGGTTGGATAAATGGGCCAAGGCCAATGGGATGATGTTTAACAGGGTCAAGTGCCATGTCCTGCAATTAGATCACAACAACCCTAGGTAGCGTTACAGGCTTGGAGAAGAGTGGCTAGAGAGCTACCTAGAAGAAAAGGCCCTGGGGGTATCCGTGGACAGCCAGTTTAACACAAACCAGCAGTGTGCCTAGGCAGCCAAGGAGGCCAACAGCATCCTGGCTTGTATCAGGAATAGCGTGGCCAGCAGAAGTAGGGAAGTGATGGTGCCTCTGTACTCAGTGCTGGTGAAGCATCACCTTGAGTGCTGTGCTCAGTTCTGGGCCCCTCACTACAAGAAGGACATTGAAGTGCTGGAACATGTCCAGAGGAGAGCTACCAAGCTGGTGAGGTTGTATGAGGAGAGGTTGAGGGAACTGGACACGTTTAGTTTGTAGAAGAGGAGGCTGAGGGGAGACCTCATTGCCCTCTACAGCTACCTGAAAGGAGGTTGTAGAGAGGTGGGTGTTGGTTCCTTCTCCCAAGTGAATAATGACAGGACCAGAGGAAATGGTCTGAAGTTGCAACGGGGGAGGTTCAGATTAGTTATTAGGGAGAATTTCTTCATTGGGAGGGTGGGCAGGCACTAGAAGGGCCTGCCCAGGGATGTGGTGGAGTCATTGTCCCTGGAGGTATTTAAGAAACGTGAAGATGTGGCACTTCAGAGTATGCTTTAGTGGCTGAGATTGTTGGGTTGGGTGATTTGTTTTGTGGGGTTCATTTTGGGGGGGAGGGTGGTTTGGTTTTTTTGGTGTGTGTATGGTTGGACTCAATGATCTCATAGGTCCCTTCCAATCATGAAGATTCTGTGATTCAGTAAAAATCAGTTTTGTCTACACATCTGACAAGCCCTGAGCTGCCTTGTGTGCAAGCAGTTGTTTGGGAGTGGGGGGATCTTTACTCCAAGCAGATAAGTCTTATGGAAGTCAAACAAAATAAATTAATGTGTTCAGACTTTGTGCCATTTACTTCCTCAGGCACAAATTGAGTAGATTTCTGGTTGCTGTTAAGTTTATAATTCTGAACCTTCCTTATTTCCAAAACTGCAACCTTCCGCACAGATTTTTCCAAATGTACTTAAGTAAAGAGGTAGTATAGAAAGACCACGTGGTTAACAGATTACTTTTGCTAGGTTTATCTAGTGCAACAAACTTAATCCTAAATATCTCCCCCTCAAAAAAAGAGTTACTGATGTGTGCTTTAAGTTAGTATTGTATGTTTTCCTTTCTTTCTACCTGTTCAAGGAATGTGCTTAGACAAGCCTAAAAGGAGACTATGGAATAATAGTGTGTAAATAAGTCATATTTTTTCTCTTGCTGATGCTCAGCAGTTTTACTGCTATTTATTTTTTTCTCTGCCCTCTTTTTCATCAATGATTTTATTCATTTAGAGCATTTTTTATTAAAAGCCTTTGCTATATTGAAGAGGATGATTCACTGTAGGGATATGTGTGAATGTATATATATATACACAAAACTTCCGTTTCTCTTTTAGCAAGATTTTTTTGTTGTTAATTTGGAGTTGTGCTGATGATTTTATACAACCATACGCTTTTACTTAGAACTGCACTAGTTGCACAAGAGGATACTTCTTTTAAATTATTGAAAGGTACACAGACTCTGTTTGTGTATTCTTAATGTTTCCTATAAGGAAAAATGAACTATAGTGGGTTTTTTCAATCTGATTTTTTCCAAGCAGATACCAATACAAAGAACCCAGAAGTGACAAGGATTGTGGTATGATGGCAGGTGATGTGGAAACCACTCAGAATGACACAGTGGGCAAACTGTGAGTTGCTGCTATTTTATAAAATGATATTCTATGAACGGAGAAGCTAAAGAATCATCACATTTTTGTGGATCTGTGTTTTATGTGCTCTGACAGAAGTAATTTAAGCTCCTGCCTGTGTCTCATATGCCATTGTCTCTCTGACCCCTGGCTTTTGCATCCCTAAATGCACAGAGTATCTTGTGCTTCCTCTTGTGTTTTCTAACTACAGGCAGGGCAAGAAATAGCACATGTTGTGGATGGCAACAAACTACACATTTGTTAAGTGACGGCTGAGTATTGCAGGGATACTACAGCCTCAGATCCTAATCTATGTGTCTAATCTACTGACGATTGGGGATCTCTTCTGCCCATTTGGTTGAACTTGATCAATTTATTTTTTTTTTTAAATTTTTTTTAAAAGAACTGGCAAATTGGCAGAGAGAGGGCAAGATCGTATATATTTCATTTCCTTGGGTTATGAGAGTAGTGAGAAGTAGCAAAACTGTGGAAGCTTGTAAATTTTTCTCTGTACTTCAACAGTGAATTATATGATACAGAAATAATTTTCCATTTTACTTATCAAATATTCCCATTCTGTTGTTCTGGTAGTCTTTCAGTGCACAGTTCCCTGATACATAAAATCCCAAGTTTCTTGATGTGATGTCCTCAGCCCTGTCAGTCTTTCTTGGGAGTATGAGTCCTTGGAGCTACTCTGATTTTTGTTTTCAGCTAGACTCATTCTGAGTGTACATGCATGCCCATGTGTGTGAATTCTTAGAGTCCTATAATGACCTCTTGCTTAGAGAAGCAAAAATATTGCTGCGACTTAAATATGTGGGCCATGTTCTTAGTCTCACAGAAATTAAAGACTCTGGTATTTCAGAGTTAAGGCACTAAAATCTAACTGCTAGTGGAATGCGTGGGTAGGGAGAGAGAATTTCCAAAAGTAAGAGTTAGAGAATCTGCTGCTAATTTAAGCCCCAGAGACACTTCTGCTTTGAGGTGTAGTAAAGATAAAATACTTTTTCCTCTCCTTATTATAAGGCATATTTGAAACACAAGACTGCAATTGACTTCCTATATGTTGTATCTCTCTTCTGTTTGCTCTGCTGTCCTTTTGCTCTCATCAGTTCTGAGCAGCCTTGCTGCTGGGCTAATTTAAATATTGATAATTAAACTGTTTTTGCATTTGTCTTTCCAAAAATGAAAACGAAATATTGCTTCCAGCTCATCTGGCTCAGTGAAGAGATTCTGGATGATGTATAATGTCTTCTTTAAGAGATAAAATGCTAAAGTAATAGTTATAAATAGATGTGTAAAATCATACTGGTGAATCTCAGAAGCACTGCACTCAAGGAGAGCAATGAAATTGACAAGCAATTTAAGCTAGAGTGTGAAAGGATGCAGAAATAACAAGATTTGCATGAAAAATATTGAGATCATGAGAACATCAAATTTAAACAAGAAACTCATGTGCCTCATGATTAAATCATGAGATCAGACATCACTGTTATAACATTCAATATCCTTAGCTTTTGAAAATAGTTTTATAATGAGGGTGGAGTGTATCTGTCTGTACAGAAAATGAACATTGTTTGTATCTAGCTAACTCATTATTATGAGAATCAGGAATACAAGACTCTCAAATCTTAATACAGGTCAGAAGATCTCAAATGCCTCTAGCTATGGTTGAGCCTCCTTTGTCAGGAAGATAACCCAAAGCAAAAACAGAAGCTAACCCTGCTTTCAAATTGGCCAGTCAGTCAATCAATCAGTGATTAAACAGTACCACACACGCACACACACACACAAAATTATGGAGAGGGAATTTCAGTGAGGTAGTTGTTTGTCTATTCATGTTGTCTTATCAGTGACAATCATTTATCTTAGGACAGTTACTCACATCAGTCGTGGTAGCAGTAGGTCTAAAGAAGGGTCATTGCAAAGAAACTCTCTCACATCCATCAGGCTTTACTGTTGCATGACTTAAAACCACCTTGACAGATTTCTTTCACTTTCTTTTATTGCTGCTGCGCTTTCTGATACACTGTATGGTCAGGAAAAAGCTAGTATACCCATTACCTATATGAAAATATGCACATCCTAAATCAATTTATGCTTTTATAATATGCTGTATCATTGCAAATGTGTGTGGTCCTTCTATGGATTCCCTGTTTAATTAATGTAATGAGTGAGACGATTGTCATAAATGAAGATACTTCAGGTGTATTCATATTTTCTAAATTTTCCCCCACAATTGAAGAGTTAAGAAAAAAAATAAAGAAAAAAAATTGCTCTGAAATGTATTAATGTTTTTCTTTTAGCTTTAGTAGTGCTCACTAAACCTTCTTTAATAGTTTACATTTTGAGTATTTTAAACAAACTTATAAGAAGGCTGTGTGTTTTATTCTGTTTGTTTTTAAAACACCTATCATACTTATGGTAGTGAAGAGCAGCATTGATATAGAGGATGATTTATTTACATTTTTTTTTACCAAATAGAGAAAAGAATAACTTCTATTGTCTGGAAGTTGTTAGGATCAGCTGCTTCCCAGTATTGTACTGAATATGAAATATACCACTGGAAAAGATTCACAGACTGCTCCCCTAAAGAAGCAACCAACCCTGTGTTGTTGTTTTTTTTCCCCCCTCCCATTTTAGCTTTACAAGTTGGAAAAACAATTAAATATTCCAAAGGCTGCAGAATTTTGACCCATTTATTCTAGCTATTTTATGATATCTTCACCCTGCAGAGCAAAAAACCTCATCTTTATTATGGGTACAAAGAAAATAAACATGAGTCCCTCCTCAAAAATATCTGATGATTTTCTTAGATACTGGTATTATCTTTTTGAGCTTGTTTCTTAGAACTTAATAATTGGCAGTATTGTATTTGGCATCAACAGGCATTTTGTGTGCTTGTTTAATGCAAACTTAAAATGTTGTGACAGTAATATGTCCAGCATTATAAGAATTATGCTAATAAAACTGCAGCACAGTAGCACTAAAATAAACTGTGTAGGAGGAAAACTCAGTATTGATGGGCAATTTCACGCTGTTCACCATGACTCTCACAATTAGAAATAAAAATGAGATTATTTTACCTGGAAAAGGAATCTCTTTGCAAACAGTGTATTTTACTAGTCTCATCAGCATTACAAAGTTTTGTGTGTGGAAAATATCCCAGTAAGAGCAGATAACATGGAGCCTAAATCTTTCTTCTTGTTAGAAATCATTTCTTCCTGTTGGCTATGAGAAAGGAGAAGGAAGCAAATCACTCTCACTTTCAATCCTCCTGCTGCCATCCAGCAGCTGCTTAAACGTGTGTCCAGTTGAAGCACTTGTCCTTTGGGACAGTATCCTGTCCCCTTGCAGCTACAAGCAGGGAGCAGCCACATGAGGGTGAAGGAAGGCTGGGCTCTAACAGGCCTTTCCTTGTGAAAACTCACATCTGTCTGAAGATCCCTGTCTGCTTCTTTGAGCAACCTGCTGTAGTGGGAGGTGTCCCTGCCCATGGCAGGGGGGTTGGAACTCGATGATTTTTAAGGTCCCTTCCAACTCTAACCATTCTATGATTCTATGATTCTCTGGTCAGCTCAGTCTTCTATGAGGCACTAGCATTTATTTTCTAGGTGGTCTGCCAAGTCCAGAAGGGACCAGAGTCTAGAACCCTGAAAGAGCAAAAATTTTGCCAATTCTTTTTAAAAATATGTCAGAGAGAGCTAATCTTTGATATGACTTTTCCAGAGGACTGAATTGCTTCACGCGCGCTCAAGGCCAACCCAATTGGCTGAGACAGGGAGGGCAGCCTAGGAGGTGCTGCCTGGGAGAAAGCTGCTCACTGGGGAAGCTGGGTGCCCACATTCTGTAATGGAGGAGTTATCCATTTAAGGAAAATGCAAACTAGAGAGGAAAACCATGCATCAATGCTATTATTCCCAAAAATATGCTGCAGAGATACTATAGAGTAAGGATATTTCGTGCTCCAATTGAAAAAGAAAAATATTGAATTTTAGGTGTGTGCTTGTTCCCCGTAGGAAATTCTGAGGTTTGTTGGGGAGTAAATAGACCAAAAACCAGATTTCAATCAAAACTTCTAATGTTGGTCAAAAATGAGCTTTGTTGGAAAGTTTCAACCAACATTTATTCTTTCTTGTTGACAAAAAAGAAAGTCCACCTCTGTGGTAAAAATCTAGAAAAGAAGAAAAAAAATCCAAAACCCTGCTGGACACCCTGTCAAATTTTAGTGTATTCAGAAGAGTAGTAATGATTTTCTGCTTCCGGGTTTGTGCATTGCTCAGAATAACACTGTTCTCTTGTCAATTCTTTTCTTTGCTATTAATGTTGTGTATACTTTAACTATCAGTGCCTGTAATTGGCTAGATTTCTTGACTATGAAGGTAGAAGAAAGGCAGAAGTATAAAACATCACTCAAAGCAAACACTGATTTGTTATTGTTTTTTTTTTTTCCATCTTACAGAACTGAGTGTATTTAATAAACCATAACTTAGGGAAAAATCCAGCTGTGGAGAAGCAAAAATATAAGAGAAAAAGCCTTGTAGAAGTTTTAAAGTGTTTTCGTTCTGAAGTTTTATTTAAGGCAAAGTAATTTTGCAACTGGACTGCAGGGCTGTTTTAATTTTTTTTTTCCTTTTGCTGTTACACAATGTTTTTCACGTTAGAATTACCTCTAAAGAAAAGTGTATAATTTTCAAAGCTATTTAATCTTGTGCTCATTGTTAAGTGCAGGTCAAAATGCATTATTATTCTTTATTTTGTTAGAAAAGAAGTAATTTTACAGAGTTTTTTCACTGCAAGCAGTTTCTTTCCCTCTCCTCGCTTTTTTTTTTTTTTTTTTTTTTTTTTTTTTTTTTCCCCTCCTGGAGTTCTGTTGAAGGAACACGCTGGAAATATCTGCCTGGGTCTTTTTACACCATCCTTACTGCCATACTCATCTATTACTGGATTTGACACGTTAAGCAATGTGATTAAATATCTGAGAGATCCTGTTCATTCTCTCATGGTCTCCTCAGAGGAAGAAGTATGGACTGTAAAGTGTTTTATGTTTTGATAGGGATTTAGGTTTTTTTAATTACACAATGCTCTTCTGTATTCACATTAGTTTGTACAAGGTCATGAAAATGAAATTTGAACTTCAAGGGGAAACTAGTCTCTTCTTCATACAGAACTTCTTGTCCCAGGACCAAAGAAAACTGTTGTCAGCATAGGTGTCACGGTTTAGCCTCAGCGGCAACAAAAGCACCAATTGGCAGCCCCTTGGCTCCGCCCCCCAGCTGTGTGGAGAGGATGAGAAAGAAAAGGCAGACTCGTGGGTTGAGATAAAAACTGTTTACCAGAGCAGCAGGTATTGCAGGGAAACAGTAACACAGATGGAGGAGACAAACATGAGTACAATACCGACCGCACCCCGTGCCGCCCCGACCGACACCGCTGAGATGCACCCCGGTGCCGCCCGCCCATATGTACGCCTATGCCGTGGCGTGGCCATGCCCACTCCCGGTCGTGGCCCCTCCCCTCCCCGGCTAGCTCCCTGCTGCCCCTGGGCCTGGCACACATGGGGTGGAATAGCTGTGCCAGATAGAGACAGGGGAGAATCAACCCTGTCCCTGCTGGAAACCAGGACAATAGGTCAGGTTGGCTCATCTAGTACAGCCTGACTGTCAACCATTAGTTTCCATCCTGGAACTGGAGGTATCTTTTCAGTCATTAAATGTTCAGAGCTGTTATCCTTCTCCTCATCGTGATTACTTCTCATGTGGAAGAAAGATTTTTAGTACGTTTATTCATTAGTTTTTGTTAAATAAATAAAAAATATTGACCTCAACATTTTTTGAGGTACAGCAATGTTGTACAGGAGAGGCTTAAGTGTCCAGGCATAAGAAATTCAGGAAGTTGCTTGGATGTCTTCCCAAACTGATACAACTACAGAGTTGAAAAGATTGTATTCTCAAGGCTGAGTGGTATGACTTTTTCTTTTACGTTACTTGAAATTTATCAGTTAATTCTGTTAGCTGGTTGTCTTGATTGCCTATTTGGATGCTAGACAGAAGCAGGTTGTGATTAGTCTGGTTTATTTCAGGTGCCTGCATTAAGTCAAGGTCAATCACATCCGTCATTCTTGCAATTTCCTTCAAGGAAATTCCAGAGCTCGAATACAGATACCCAAAGGCTGGGAAAAGAGAACTTTTTGTTCACCTGTAGAAGGAGATTTTAAGTATCTTACTTGTAGCATGGGCTGTCGTTACATTTCTGTGAGTCATGATAGGACATATTGTCACTTGATTTAGATTTCTACTGTTTAGAAAACGTCAGCCAATGCGTAACTGAAAAAAAAACTATCTAGGAAGTTACCATTGATTTGTAAGAAAATGCCAAAGCATCTGTCTGAATTCTTATCTATGCTCTTAAAGAGAAAAATACTTTTTCTAGCAATAGTTTTGCCTTTTTTCCAAGCCTTGTGTCAATTTGAGGTGCAACAAGAACAGGCCAGACCTTGGGAACTCAATCTTGTTTCAATGTTTTGCTCACTATATTGATGGACATTTTGATGCTTTTCACTTATCTTTTTGTCTAATCTTAGTTTATGAGAGCAAATGCACCATTTCTTTCAGCTGAAGGTCAGGGAATTTTGTCTGAGTGTTATGACTCAACAGATGAATGACCACTTATATATATACAATAAAAACAACCACAGAAGAAAGGCAGAATTTTCAGTCATGAAAAATTGCCCTCTCATAGAATACAGAAATTATAAATAGTGCATATTTGTATGATTATAAGGAAATATATTTTTCCTTTCAAAATGAGAAACACTAATATAGAAGAACAAACTCTTATATGCTATAAGTATTCCTGCCTCTACTCATGTTGTTCAAATTTGTGGCATTGATCTGGATAGACACAGTAAGATATTAAGTAAATTTAATAATGCATATTTCATTGTAGGTATATCTTTGTGATGTCATACTGTCAAGAGCTACATAGTGAACATTTTATTTCACAATGGATTATTACAGACTCTTTACTGTCAAAACATATTATCATCCCTGTTAATGGCAAATAAAGGAACATCAGTTTTGTCTTGAAAATGACCTTGAAGCTTTCCTAACTCAGTGCAGCAGAGACAAAGAAATGTCAGAAACCTCTTAGCAGCAGCAGTAATAGTGTCAGGTTTTTGTTATGATGAGTCTTGTTATGAGGAAAGAAGTCAGAGAAACAAGGACGAAAAAAATAGCAAACCAAAGACCTCTCCAAACTGAGTTTCTTGGATCATACAGTAGAAACTTATATTCCCACTCTCATTTGAAATAGATTTTTATCTTTTTTCAGGACAGTTCATGCCCTTGCACATGCCTGTGAGTGGGAGGAGGGCACCCGTGACAGCTGTTTCAGATTATCTTATGTCATATCCTTGTTAAAGCTGATGGAAGTTTTGGCAGTGATTTCATCAGAGCTGGTATTTTTCTCTCTCTGTGTGTCTCTCTCCAGTGTCCTCTACTGGTTACATATCACAGGCAAAAGGAGTTTGAAAAGAGTTAGTCATCCAAAGCCAGGAAATAAGTTAGTTAAAAAAACACTAGCAGTAAATGTTGCATGTTAAAGTCACAGGGGGTGGGGGAAAAGTGATTATGTTTTTAACATTAAATAGTTTAATATTGTATGAGATAGCATAGCACCAAGAAAATAATAAATTAAGAGTCTGGCTTTTGAAATAGCTGTTCTTTTTAAAAATGTAAATAGAAAGTTCATAGCAAAGGAATTCTGTTTAGACAAGAGGAAATGTTATCTTCAGCTATGCCTGTAGTGAAGACAGTATAATAAACCAGTCATGCTTTCCAAAAGTGAAAAAAGAAAAGGATGGAAAATACACGTCCAAAATTAATTCATACCAAAATACAAAATTTACCATTTAGAAGTCTCAGATATTTTTTACACTAGTGAAACATCTTTGAATTTTTAATATTTCTTTTGTTAAGCAAGCTATGTTAAAGTGTGTCAAGCTGAACTTGATGCACCTAAAATGTTTAAGACACTCTGAATTATCCATTGTGAAAAAAACGAGACACACCCTCATGCATTCACTCTTGTCCCGGCTATTATATCGACAAGTAGAAAAGAAATTAACCATAGTAAAAATGATACAGAGCATTGTGAAGCAAGGAAACGTGACTTGATGCACTGCTTAGCTGACAGAAAACCAAATATTTGACAGCAGTCACAGCAGTATTTGTTGCTGTTAAGACTTTAAAGATTTACCTGGTAAAAACAGAAATATTCTTCCAAATCTGTCCTGAGACACCCAGACAACATATGGGAAATAAACACCAAAATCTAAAAGGGTAGCCTTTAATCTTCCCCAGACTTAATTCTGTCTTTTAATTTGGTCGTTTTCTGAATGATTCCGCTAGTATGAACCACTGTAAATGGCTGGGAAGCACAGAGTGCTAAATCCAGGATTTCCAGTTGTCAGGGAAGGGAACGTCCTACTGCCTGATGAGTTCATAGAAGTATAAGCACATCAACAGATTTTTCCAGAATAAATGAAATTGCATGTCACAATTATGGAAATGTAAAATAATTGTGCAGGTTTTTCAGGTGGATAACTATTTAAAGGGTATATGCCAAAAAACAACGCTCTTGAATACAGGCCACGTTCATGCAATGTATATAGCCATTCTGGTGCTACAGTGTCAATACTAAAAATATATAAGTGTGAGGTATATGTTCTATGAGACCTTCTGATATAAATGCTTACAGGAGAAGTTGCAGAACTCAGATGTAATTACAGTTTGGAAATAATTTATCTGTGACTTGAAAAGTAGATCCTACCTGATATCCTACCGAGCTGAATCTGCGTCTCAGTAATCATTTGCTGGTTTGTGTTACTTTGTGCTTCAAAAAGCCTCTTGGAACGTATTAGAAATACGTAGAATCATGGAATATTTTGGCTTGGAAGGGACCTTTAAAGGTCTTCTGGACCTGCAATGAGCAGGGATGTCTTCAAGTAGATCAGGTTGCCCAGAGCCCCACCCAACCTGACCTTGAATGTTTCCAGGGATCGGGCATCTACCACCTCTCTAGGCAGCATGTTCCAGTGTCTCACCACCCTCATGGTAAAAGAATTTTCTTTCTTGTATCTGGTCTATAGACTACCCTAGTTTAGTTTAAGATTATTACCTCGTGCCCTCTTGTTACAGGCCCTACTAAAAAGTCTGTCCGCATCTTTCTTATAAGTCTCCTTTAAGTACTGAAAGGTTGCAATAGGGTATCTCCAGAGCCTTCTCTTCTCTGAGCTGAAGACCCCAACTCTGCCAGCTTCTCCTCATAGGAGAGGTGTTCCAGCCCTCTGATGGCTTTCGTGGGCCTTCTCTAACAGCTCCTTGTGCTGGACACACTACTCCAGGTGCGGTCCCATCCCTTGACTTGTCAGCCACACTTCTTTTGATGCAGACATTCCTATACAAGATTCGTGTAAGAAGGGAGGAATGTGTACAAGGTATGTACAGCAGCTTCTGCAGACTAAAGAGAGTGAAGGACACTAGCAAGAAAATAAACCAGTAGGGGAAAATGTTTGCTGAACCAAGAGTGAAACAGAAAACTGCTAAGGGGTTAGAAAGCTATTGCACTGTGAGATGCTAACACTGATGTCCTCAGCCAGATGTTGTCTCTCTCTGAACATCCAGGCTGCACAGCCACTACGCAATATGCTCATGGTCTAGTCTGCACTTCTGCATGTCCCTGCCCACAGTGCTTATGCAGCTGCTTCCCTCAACTGCTCTGATCAGATGCCTAGCATGTTCCCAGGGCCACAAACATAGGAAACCTACCAACATTCAGTTGCTTGAGAGTGAAACATCCAGTCAAGGTGTTCAACAGTGAGGTCATCTGCGATGCCTGGAAGTACAGCATTGCTTGGTGCTGATATGCTACAGTATGCACACACCCTTCAGATATTCAAAATAATGTTGTACCAATTCATGAAGAACACAACTAACAAGCAACAAGTAGTCTTGAGAAAATGCTCATCCTCCTTCAGTCCCCAAATCCAACTGAGCAAAAGCTACGTGACAGAAAAGGAGAAACTAAGGTAGGGAGGAGAACAAGCAACAAGGATGTCTGTCCCGTGTAAGGGACATGGAGCACGCAGCAGCATTAAGGAGGACCACTCTCCCTACAGCTGAATTAGCACTGCTGAGTTAGTAAAAGTCCTGTAGGTGCTGTGGCCCTGTTCTTTTATTGCTAGATCCACTTTGGGGAATGGAAAAAATGGGAGAGGAATGTAGTTGTTCTGCTGGAACAACCAGCAGAGAGCAGAAGCAACATCTCTTGGTCAGTATGTCACCCTGGCCTGAGGGAATGCACCACTACTTCAGATTTTGCTAAAGATACTGTTTCCTCTCTGATGTGTGGCTTACCAAAGGAATAAGATTGAATCAGTTCTCACAGTCTATGCAACATTGATAACATTTCTTATCTACAGTAATGTGATAATGGTCATAGCCTGCTCAGCCAGAACTCTCAGGTGTGTCATTAATAACATTTGCTCGCTTCTTATCAGATCTAAAAATACTTTTACTTTTTTCCTAAAATCTCAGTTGTCACATCAAATGAATGTGTGAGGAACCCTCATGACCATTTGACAAAATACATAGTTGAATTCTCCTTGTTTTTCAAAACCTCTGAAATGATCCAAGGAAGGGCTTCAAGTCCAAATGTAAAATTGCCTCCCTCTTTATTTATTTTTTTTTTAATCTTATGAATCTAATTGATTGTTGGGGGATAGTGATAAAGAGACGAGGAAGATGATGCTAACCTATGATACTTTACAAATATACATGGTGGGAAATTCTGCTGGTATATATTGTTCCTTATTTATTTAAAAAGGCAAGAGAATTCCTACCACAAGTTTAAGTGTGTACAGTAAAGAGCATTCTTTGCAATTTCATGTAGATTTCTCTATAGATTACTACAGCAGATTATCTGGTAGGTCCACAATTGGCAGCCCACTAAATGAACTGAGAAGAGCACGGGGTTACATGCACACGTGCAACATGTACAAAGTGTCACAAGTCTGGGTACAAATGTAATGCATTTATGTATTTAAACTGGTGCAAAGTGAACAACTCTTTCCTACTTAGGTATGAAGTTGTTGCCAACTCCATATTCAGAAGCTGAGGTCTGATCAGCTAGAGTTCCTGGTTTTTTATCCAGAGCTTTTGCAAATTTCTTTTCAATAGCAAAAAAATGAGTTCCTTTACCCAGGAAACATAATAACATTAATTGGACTTTTAATGCTTGCATAGCACTTCAAGATCACTGTTTTGAGAGAAAGTTGCTGCATATTTACAAGGTACTGATTTGTTCCCATTAAATGGCTCTGGGGTACCCAAGTACAACCATAGAGATGTATCAGAACAAGGGAAAGCAGAATTTGGTCTGAGGGCAATAGCTGCTGTTTTAATAACACTAGTGACATGTACAGAATATCAATTGGGTTCCTGTTCTACTCGCTTCACAATAACTGGTTTTGGTGACACGTTGTTATTAAGGTTTTCTGGGATTTAGTTGATCTTGTGGTTTTAAAAATCAGAAGAGGGAGTGTTTAGTAGTAGCAGGTGTTAGTGAACTGTCATTAATAAGCTCTTTCAGAAACAATTTATCATCTCTTTTATAGATCCTACCGTGCTTATGGATCTAATCTTCGTTCTTGATGCAATTGATCAAACTAAGCCTCGTGAAGGCAGTAATGAGGGAGAAGAAGGGGTTGTTTTTTAGAAGAAAGATTCTTTAAGCAAGTGAGTAAACGAGGAGAAAGAAACAGAATGACACTGTATTGGTATTAGTAAACTCAGCTGATCAATAACCTTATTATTAGAAAAGGCTAAAATTTTCCACTCAAGGAAGTTTTTTTGTACAAACACCTTTATAAATGGGCAAGTGTAAAAACTGGAGCTTGTGGTATGCATAAGGGAAAACGATGATGTTTGGGATTTCAGGTCATTCATTATCTACGAAATGCTTGTGGCAGGTGATGTTAATTACTTAACTTCTAAAGAAAGTGGAGGTGTTGTTTTGTTTCTCAGTTTAGAAAAAAAGCTCTTTTACTGCATAGCATTATTTATATGTTTGTGAGGATGTGAGCTTGTCAGTTGATCTCCATGTTTCATTTAAAAGCTAAAATCATTACAAGTTGATGAACAGTACTACTGGTGAATAGTAGCTGTTGGGGAGCCTGACATAAGAAGCATTCAAAACCCCTCCCAGAGCCTCAATTGCCATTGAAAGCAACTGAGAGAGCCTGCCAGTCCCATTGGTGACTGTCGCACTACGGAGCAACAGGCTGGCTAGTAGCAGTCGTGGTCCCTGCTGAAGCCTGCAAAAATAGAAAAGGGAGGAGGGTGCAGAGAAAGAATGTGTTGCAGTTGTTTGACAGCCGCTAGTAAATTATGCCTTTTACCTGTAAACTCTCTAAATCCCCTTTCAGCATCTCACAAAGAACAATAATTGTTTATTGATCTAAACGTTAACAATGTATCGCTTGTTCTTCAATAAGGTCTAGAAATGTAACTCAAGGGCAATAACTGCTCTGGATAAACAACAGACTTGATGGATGTGTGCCTTTTTTTTTTTTTTTTT